>CM022478.1:23195833-23263604 GCA_011952105.1 Coreoperca whiteheadi | reverse complement strand
CCCCGAAACATCTCCCCCCAGGGGGGGGGGGGGGGAAAGTTGTTATTTATAAGAAATAAGTGGGGGAAGAGAGGGGAAGGAAGGGGGGAAGGGGGAAGGGGGGGGGGGGGGGGGGGGGGGACCAGAGACAGAACCCTGTTTCTTTACCACCACATAATAGATTGCAGTTATTGAAGTCTCTGTGGGAAGTTCCAAACTTGGGCGATCTTGAGTTAGCGGCCTGTTGTGAGGGAATCCAGCGGTGAGTGCTGGCGGGCGAGACATGAGGAGAGTAATCTGTGCAGCAAGCGCGGTGTATGTCATCGGAATCCATTAAGGGGACATTGTGTTACATGTTATATTCAGCAGTAATAAAAACTCCCTCTGAAAACACTTTCCAGGTAGTTCTGATTCAGAGGCTTACACTTAAATTGCTTCTAATGACTCCTATTCACATTTCATTTATCTGCAGCTTTCCTGAGGGATTTGATAAATGCACAATGTACATATTCTGCCCCTTCTGCCTAGTGCGGTGTGTGTCGTCTAGCTTGACAGATAGCTAACAAGTTCCTCCAATAAACACCGAGGAAGCGGGTCTCTCAGTTTTGGATGTTTACTGAAAAAAAGCTGGGAAACTGCGACACAATAATAGAGTGTGTTACAAGTCGCCTCTGGCTCTTTTATTTTTATAAAAAACAAACCAAATCAAAAACTAGAAAAAAAGTCTGTGAAATAACAAAATGATATGTCAACAACAGATAAGCATTTAACTTGAGGTGGCGAATAGTCTTAGCTAGTGATTAGCTTGATGCTAACGTAACATTGAAAACCCTATAGACATACGTTGACTTGTAACATTTATATGTTTGTTAGGTTGCAGAAAAACTTAAAAGCTTAAAGGTAAGTATTACAAGTAAGAATTGTAACTAATATCACTTTTTATTCACAGGAGAGACTTTGTTTTCTGCTCCAGGGCCAAAAAAAGCATTAACTTCGGGGTTAACCTCCTTCACTTTGCTCAGCAGATGGCAAGCAAGATACGGAACCTTGGTTTGGATCTCGAGGAGCTGTAGGGTTTAATTACTGACAATCCGTAGCCTAAACTGTACATTCACTGCTACATTGACAGTTTTACTGCTTTACTCAGGTGCTCCGAATGGCAACACCTGTCACTCTCTGGCACTCAACCACACCCCCCACACGCACTCTTATAAGAATATGTTAGGGGCTTTTTTCAGGGACTAAAAGAAAAGTTAACGCAGTAGAAAAACAACAGTTCGCTTCTGTACTTCCTGGTGCAGGGCAACACTACGGTAAGTCAGAAAGGACAGAACGCACTAACAGAGTCTCTCCCTCAAGGGGGCAGTGAAGTACATCCCTTCTGTTAGTAGTTTTTACTTATTTTATTGCATCGGAAAATTGTTCCGTTTCTGAATAATTGCAGTACTTATAACTGTACTATAACTACATATAAACTTGACATATTTTCTAATTTGGTGTAGCAAGGGCTGTGGCAACATGATGTATTAAGTGGCATTCTTGTACTGACTTACTGAGAAACATAAGTATATAACTATCAAATAGCAGTTGGATTATGGACTTGATGGTGCTAAAACATGGCGGCTTCTTGGATAGATGTCTTTGTGTTCTCACTCTCACTCCAAAAGATTACAACAGAAAGCATACAGACACTACTTGTAATTTATACAATATGTACTATATATACAAAGTATATTGTTTTCTTCTTTTTTTGCCCAGATAATGGCTACATGCTGAGTTTTTTTTATATATGAAATGCCTCACCCATATAAAACACCAAGTTTTATCAAAGCAAGCTCTGAAAATTAATTAAAACACAGTGTGACCTCTATCTGGGCATCAGCCCTGTGCTTATTATTACATTTATTTTTTGAAGTGGCAAAAAGTGGATGCTCTCTCTTTGATGCTCTACACTAGGGGGGGGAAAGTAATTATGCCATCAAAACCAAAACCAGGAAGCATCCAAATTTAATCTCTTGTCATTTGATTTATCTGATAGAAGCATCATTAATCTTTAATCTTGGAGTTCACAGTGAATGTCAGAGTGGATGAATTTATTCTCAATTAATATGGGTCGAATATGGGGCCAAGAGGCTGTTGCAAGTCCTGTGCAAGGATTCCCAGATTGCATCGTAAAATTTTAAATAGCCAGTCATGCATACTTTGCTGCCCTTGGAGATGATGCTGTTACAACCCTGACCCTGAGAGCGCGGGGGCTGAGAGGGGTTGCTCAGGGTTGAAGGTGATCCCAAAATCTACAGTATTTTCCTTTCATCTCCGCTGCACGGAGGACTCAACTTCTCTTGACAATGGACAGAAAATTCCGGATCGCAAAAAAGAGTTGGGAGAGATTAAAAGTTGCTTTATCGCCAGTCCATGAGAGCTCAATTATCCCCTTGCATAGCATAAGTAGATCTTGGCTCTTCACATTAACCTTGGCCACCTGTAATCTAATCTAATCTTGACCTTTCAAAGACACTGGTTTTGGCCTTATCATCCAGCAAGAGTGGTTTTTGTTGTGTCGCCAAGAGCTGTTATTGAATGTGGAAGCAGAGGCTCTGTGGATGGGGTTGTCTTGATGCTGCACTACTTTAGTTCTGAGTGACACTATGTTTCAGCTTTATGGATGTCCCTCTTCTGGTGCAAAACGAATATGCGGATCATGCTCTTTATTATAGGAAGGACCTAAATGACAACAAGATTACCAATTAAATATTATTTTGCTGCTCGTGTGGAAAAGCCAAAGCAACTTACTGCCCAAGCTTGTCTGAAAATAAATCTTGAATCACCCTAATCTGTAAACTCCCCAATTAAAAGTGGTAGCAGTCCAATGGTCTTACAAAGTAATTACAGGAGCATAATGATTTAACAGTAGCCTCTACACATCCTTCTCTGCACAGAGATCAGGGCGCATCAATAAAAGATGCACATCCGCACACAAAAAGACATACAAATAGATACAGGGACACACATACACACACATGCTCACAATCAGAGCCTCCTTATCTCGATCTATGTAAGTACATGACCTCTATTGACACAGCAGTCAGCAGCGTGTACCCCGGTGTCATTAGATTAGTGAACCTTACGATCCTCGCAAGCCAAGCCAAACCAGGGTAGCACATAATGAATTCATAATGGCAACAGCATACGGAGAATGAGGACAAGAGGAAAACAAATGCCTTTGTCTTGATTAGCATACACGGTATGTGAGTCACCTTATTTCCCCATGGAGATCATTCCAGTCTAATTTCATCTTCTCTATGCATTAAACTAGGGAAACACAGGCAAACTGATATATAAAAATATTGTTTGTTTCTGAGGAGGTCGCACCCATCGAGGAACTCAGTGGTTAGCTTTATTGCCCTGTGTTGCTGCCTGCTGCTCTTTTCATGGATGTATAAAGACCTAAACCTTGTAACCACTGGGGCGCCCCCAAAACCCAGAGATATTAAATCTAAAACGAAATAAAAGAGAAATCAGCAAATTCTCCAATTTGTGAAGGTGGAGCCAGCAAAGACTTGAGACGATTAATCGACTATCAATGTTAAGAAATTAGAGCTCAATTTTGTAACTCGACAAACACAAAACAAACAAACTGTCTTAATGTGGGTATTTGTCTTATTTTTTATTTTCCAAAAGAAATGTCGCTGTTTTTAACCTAGCTTATGTAGGACAGCGTTTTTTTTAATCTTCTGAGTTTGTAATAAGGAAGAAATGATCAAACCACCGGGTGGACATGTAGTACATGTACACACACACACACACACACACACACACACACGCGCGCGCGCGCGCACGCAGAAACACACACACATGCACAATGGTACTTTACATCACCATCAGATTTTCTATTCATAGTAATGCTGGGTTAGGCTGGAACCCAATGGAGAGGAACAAAGAGATTTCTGAATACAGCTCAAATGGGGACATTTCCACAGCTCATCTCTCATGGATGTTTGCAGGGTGCAGCTGAAGGGGAATTAACTGCACTGTCTTGCAGAAAAGAAATGCTACTTAGAATTACTTTGTTGTCACAGATGTGCCTTTTTTTCCCCAAACATTCTTATGAATAGAATGTAACATGTGGCCCTATTTGAAACCAAAAGGATTCAGCACCAACAGCATATTCATTTACATCAATTCAGAAAAAAAGGAGTGGGAGGTTGTCCCAGGTGGGTGTGATTCTTACCCATAAAATGTGATGCAGGCTCTCTCTTCTCCCATTGTCATATTGGACCTGTCATTCTCTGCTGCAAAAAGCTAAAATGCCTCTTACACTTTATCTCTCTAAAAATGATCTTCTACTATTTAGGGACAACAAGATTTCTTGTCACACAACCAAATAATGGTTTATATTACAGTAAATGTAAGGTCTGAGCAGCTCAGAAACTTTGTTGGTGCTGATTTCTATCTATTTCTGTTCTTTTCCATCTCACTTGGCTTTTTATCACTTTTCTCTTGTTAGATTCTGCTTCTGTACTTGGGCACAGAGCCAGTTGTTAACCAAGCAGACATACAGAAACAGCACTCATCAGCACCACGACCCATTACCCTCTCAAGATCTCGCATTACTTACCCTGCAATCAAAGTGTCTATGTAAAGGGGGGGGGGGGCACTTACACAAAAAAAGAGATATCTATTTAAAGAGATCATTCCAAGATGCAATGTAACACCAATTGCATATGAAAAGTACCATTAATTGTTAGAAAAAGTGTCATTTTAGTTATTGGAACCATCATTTTAGTTGGTCAGTATGGTGCAGTCCCAGGGCAGGACACATAGCAGTACGAATAGAAAATAACGCGCCATGAGCACCAGGCTTTGTTTTGGAAAGAAACTTTTTTTTCATATAATTATTATTATAATAAGGTAGCATTGCTGCGAGACAGAAATAAACTGTGACTGTTCCAACTGTGATCATTTCAGATTGCGTGGTTTACCAGCTGAGTGGAGGATATGTTCGACAACAGTGGTGGAAAATTGAAGGAACAATATATACAGCTTAGGCATCCACCTGAATGTCCTTATTCAAGTCAGCCTGCCTGCACCGATGAGTGCAGATTTAGCAGCAAGACTGTATGCTTCTTCATACAAAAGATTCAAGGGTATACACACAAAAGCAATTACTGAAGGAAAGAAAGAAATGAAAGACCTGCTGCCTGATAAAGGTTGTTTGTGCCAGCAACTAAAGTATTTCCTTGTTTATTTGTGCTGATGAAGCATTGATTCACGATAATACAGCGTCATTTGGCTCAGATGAGCCTGAGTTCTAAACAGACCACATGCTGGCTGTCATGTGATACCAGCAGTCTAATATCACAAAGCAACATTACTGGTTGTAATGTAGCTGCTTTATAAAGCAGCAATAATAACAGTGGTGAAACAGCACAGCAAATCAGGGAAAGAATCAGTCCTGCGTATGTTGTTGGCACCAAAGAAGGAACACTGAATATGTAAGTAGAAATTAAAATAAAATATGTGCAGATATGGTATCGCGATTCCCCTGATTTCCTTGCCAAATAAACAGGGTGAAGGATTAAATGAAAGAATCAATAATGTGTCAGTAACACGGGAAATATATTTTTTTTTACAAACGCCCTGCTGATTTGATAAACAAGATATACAATCAGTGTACAGAGGATAGATTATACAAGCTGTCTGAATCTGGCAATAGAGTACATTTATTTATGTATTTACAAAAACATGGCACCACTGAACACGCCTAATGAATAACTCTGACCTGAGGTGATACATATTGAAAATGCTAATCTCAGCTAGGCAATTCATATTGATACTCGATCGATCCTCTAGTCTTTCAGATGCTTTCCTCTTCTCATTAATGAGCTGCTTAGACTCTGCTGTGTGTTGCCTGCTATAACATGTGGACTTCCCCATAGTTACTCGTGATTGGAGCGTCATTTATTTCACTAACAAGACCTAACTCGGTTCGAACTATTCTGCAGGATAGGAGATAAATTAGCATTGAGATTGAAAGCAGACACGGGCAGAGTAGGTAGGCCCACATTCTCAACTGAACAGGCAATGTTGCTATGCACCACCTACAAAGGTGTTTAATTTTCAGCAGTCTGTTCTGACTGGGAAGTGATTGATTGGTGAGAAGATTTAGTGAACAGAAGACAAATGAAAGTTTTTACTGCCCATTTCTTACTTTTCTCTTTGGTCCTGTACTTTTGGACTTGCTCCTGCTCGATACACATGCAGTGCATTTTTGTGTATTTTGCAAAATAATGAATTAATGCAACATGTGCCTGATGACAGCACTCTCCTGGGTTGTAATTCGAGTGAATAAAAAGAATAAACTGCCCAAGTGGAAAAATATTTTGTACTGTAGTGTTTGAAAGAAGCCAATGGCCCCCTAATACGACTTTAAAATGGGTTACATCCTTTTAAGGCTGAGTGTCCTTTTCATGAAAACTCATTACAAAAACTGGAATAGCTAATACAGATATTACATAAGTTCAAATGTTTGTCATGGTTTTGGGTAATTTCCTATTTTATTTTCAAATAGTCTCCTTTCCTCGCGTGTCTTTTAGTTTATCTTCCTGCCTTTGTTTGCTTTGACACTGGTTTTCACCTGTGTCTCGTTTTTCCCCCTACCTGAGTATATTTAAGCTTGTGTGTTTCCTTTGTTTCTTTGTGAATTTGTCCATGTTACTGTGTTGGCTCTTTTTTACCTGCTGTTGGAATTCACATCTGCCTACCTGGCTGTTACCGGTTTATCCCCTGTCTACATACCTACATGCCTGCCCGCCAGTCTGTATATCTGCCTGCCTGTATGCCGCTTGTCTACCTACCAATAAGCTCTTAAAATCACCATTCCAGTCATCACTCGGCCTCCTCTGTCTGCATTTGGGTCCTCTACCTGTTCTCCGCTTGCTAGCATCGTAACAATGCTTCAGGATGCACCATCAAAAAGGCTTACAGTGCATTCATTGTGTTCTTTAAGGGTGAATAATCAAAGGACTGCTTTGCTGCACCTTGCAGGAGGCGATGATTACTTTTTATTTAGTATCCTTCCATCTGGATTCTTCAGAATGGATGTTCCTGTTCTTTCTGTTTTTAGGTCCTGGCTTGCTCCTGTGAAGTCTCACTGCCCGTTTTAAATGCCTGGCAAACACAAAATGAATGGAAATGACTTTCCATAAAGCGCCATTCGAAGAAGGAGCAAGCGCAAGATAAAAAAAGCCCTGAACCATCTCTATAATGTTGATCAAAAGTGACAGCTCTGTATTGCGTTTGACTACACTGGGCCAGCCCCACCGCCAGACGAATAGAAATAGTGAATATCAGTCTTCAGCTTCAATCCTTCAATAAAGACAATAGTCAGGCTGAACACATGGGAGGAGATGAAGGGTGAGAGTGATACGATGTGGCATTAATTTTCCCCAGTGGCGGCATTTACCCCATTTCATTCAATAATGCTAAGTCTTTCAGGGGACACTGCAGGACTAGTCAGCCATTTAGAAAAGAACTTAGGGGATTATCTAGGCACTGAACAGGCCCTCTTTAGGCGAGACAGAGGGAGGAATGGAGGAGAGGAGTGGAGAGCAAGTGATGGCTGCAACAGGGTTGATAGAGCGATAGCAATGAGCATGGTCGTGAGATTGAAGGGATGGATGAGACATGATCAGCGGATAACAAATGAGATATGGGAGAAAGTGGAGAGCTGGGGAGAGACCGGAAGGGGAGGAATATGGTGAATTTATTCAGGTGATGGCCATGTAAGCCAGCACAGGAGATTTAAAATGCCCCCCCCCCCGCTAATGGAAAAGTATCACTCATGAGACGAGAGCTAGAGATAAATACATCATGGTGGCGGGGTGTTAGTCACCGGGCCAGCACCTAGTAATTCTAACCACATGCCTACAGCTCTTTAGTCAGCAGCAGCAAGCTTTTAGTCATCAAGTATTTTTAAGTATTTTTGTGTTTTAACTGTAAAATGTTATAACTGGAATATGCTCTGATTTGGGGGGGGGTGGGTAGAAAAATACATTGTTTTTATGTGGTTCTTTCTCTTTAATGTCTCAGCCTCAAATTACTTTTTAATCAAGCAAACTTTATTTATCTAGCACAAGTCATACATCAAATGCAACTATGTTCAACATGTGAACATAGGTTCACATAGCCAATAGGTCCGTGGACCAAAAATTATTTCAGGGACAGCCAAAAGACTCACAATTCATAGAGAGAGATCGCCACCACACTGGAAAAAATATAAGTTGTTATGTAGGAAAGTGTGGAAAAGTAGGGGGGATCGCCATATTGGATAATGACATTCTTCCGGTAACACTCGTCTTAGTCAATCACGATATTATGTTTGTATGCCCCCTGGTGTGTCAGAGAATACTTCAACAGACAGCTCCTTGAGCATAAATGCCTCTGTGCATGCTTCTGCTGACGAGAGGGGAGTGAAAAATCAACAATGAGCTGAAAGATGCTGAGAGGAACAGCAGAGTTGGGTGATCATTTCCTATGCTTTCATCACTACGATGGACTCCTTTCACATCCATACATACAGTCATGTGACCGATGACGATGACATGATTTCATGAGACGCCCCTGCCACTATCTCTGAGGCTGTCTTGGCCAATCTCAGCAGGCAGTTGGCTGACATGGGAGGGTCGTCGTCTGAGTAAGCTCACCTGGGCCTTTGGACTATAAGATGGCCCATGTGAATCCTCCTGTCTCTCCCTTCCTGCAGCTGACATCCACCCTGCATCACTTTCCTTTTGGTTCGCGCATCCAACACCTCCATGGCCCATTAACCACACATCTATGCATTGCTTTTATTGCTAATTTACACACTCTATTGTTCATTTGAGTAAACCTTAGTTTTAATAAATTACTCCCTCCTTGTCACATTCCCTGAGCCAGTTTGTGACGATATAAAAATATTGACTATAGCCAATTTAACAATAAATGAAATAACTCTATATAATGTGAACTCTTTTAGCTTGTTGTTTTGATTTTTTAGCTGCACATATAATGTATTGTTGAGAGATCTTTAGTAAACTAGTGGCTACTTACTAAAGCTGAGCAACTGCAAGCAAATCATGGGAAGCAATGGGAAGCTCACGTTTCTCTGTGTCTGCTGGATATGTAAGTAGGTGGTTGTCTGCTAAAAGAATGTATCTCCAGGCAATGTTTCTGTGAATATGTTTTGGAGTCGTTCTGCCCCACAATGGTCCAATAGGACGTAATGCACCATCTAAACACAATGGAAGTCATTCAGTAGATCCATATTTATTTATGTCAAGGCATTATCCAGCCGAAAAGCATAATGACTGTGGATACAATTTTAAAATGTATAAGATACTACGATGGTCATGTTGCTGGGAGGTATTTCAAAACAGGATTGGAAAAATGATCAAGTGGGAAGGAAGAGGGAAAAAACACGTATGCTGTACCCTGGTTATAGTGAATTGATTTTTAAAACATAACCTTAATAATATGGTTATTTTGGTACTTTGTTCAAACAGCTTTTTCGATTAGAGTAGTTGGGATATGGAATTCCTTACAGCTTCACGGCTTTTAAAATCATGCTTAAGCACTGGTTACTATTGGAACTAATTTGCAACCACTAATGACTGTATTGTAAATTCCTTGTTTTTACAATTACCTTTCTGGATATATGTATTGTGATGTTCTATGTGGTGTATATGTAATATTGTATGTTATTTTATTTGTTTACCTGCCCATGGACAGCAGATGTAAATGAGCTGTTAGCTAACTCTGGTGCAGTTCACTCTAATTGTGCATTGTCCCTGTAAAAATAAACAATAAACTAAAGTAAAATGTAGTAGGCTGTGGTTTGTGGTGCTGCTGAATTGTATTTAAATATATGGGGTGGATGACCACACTTTTCAAAGGGCCTGCACACCCACACAGGTGTTTTCAGCTATTCTGGCTCATTTCACTTCTGCTCAGGCTGTAGCTGGGTGCTATGCTGGGAAACACGTGAGGTCACCAAAGCCAAGTAGTAATGAAAATGATGACCGTGTCAGTTGTCCTGCAATAACAAGTGAAACAAGCTAACGGAAAGGTCAATGATCAATCATTCAAGCTTAATCCATACCCACCTACACAGAGGTATGAAGAGCTCTAATCAGGCAACATAACTGAAAACAGCTATATTGGTGGACCATGAGCTGGAAGGGTGTCTAAATCTTATCTGGCTAACTTGTTAATCCTGGTTTTTGAAATATTCAGTCTGAAGGTTACTGTATATGAGCAGAATCATAACATGCATCATCTTATGGGGAGAGGTAAACTGTGAGCTGTGGCTCTCTTTTGGCCCATTAAGCAGAGCAGGGCCATAAAGGAGCCAGGTCAGGCGAATAAATACTAAACGACCCCAGCAGGGCATTGGGGAGACGATGTAGAGGAAGGGGCCTGGCGGGCTGATGCTGTCACCCATACATCAATTACCCAAAGCTAGACATTTGTCATTTGAATGGCTCTCTGTGATGGCTGGCTATTGGTTAAGCTATTTGGCTAGGAATCACAGGTTAATTGGCATCCACACCAGGCATTGCAGAGATATTTATGGGGAACTGTAAAACCATATTTATGTTTATCTATAAGAATATAATTGATGGTTGTTATTCAGTGGGATTTAATGGGACAAAGGTGCATTTCTCCCTATACTGGTGTCAATGACATAAGAAAGATCCTGGCTGAGGGATACGTGGGCATGCATGTGACAAAAAACTAAAAAACAGGAATAATGTATCTCCAAGGGTTGGTGACACAAAAACATTTAAAAATCTATAAACAAAGGCATAGACAAAAAAGAAGACTGCAAAAAAAGGCATTAATCCTTGGGTTAATTACATGGAGTGAGCTTCAAGCTTCTCTATTACCTAAAAATTCCATCCATGTAAAGTCATTCAGTTACTAAAGGTATCATCCACCACAGTTCTTTAAAACTAAAGCAGGCCTGTGGTGCTCACAATCAGGCCATGCAAGCCATGGTAATTTGTCGTAGTGTAGGAACAGCTGGAACATTGAGCACCTGAAAACAATTGAATGCACCATCTGCACAAAGGCTGGGTTCACTCATGACTTAACACATACACAGCTGCCATGCTTACATAAACAACAATAACCTACATAAAAGGCAAACAAGGACCATATTAACTGAGTTGACTCTTAGGATTATCTAGATTTGCATATCAGTTATGCAATTAATCAGTCCAATGCACACCCCCACAAAGGCCTTGAATTTACAAAGAACTGAATGTTCAGACCTTGAAACCTTTATTTAAACAGGCAAGTTGACTAAAGGAATCCCTATAGCTCTCGCAATTCTCTGTACTGTAGGATTACATACAAACATACACACATACATTCATATTCACACACTTGCACACGCCTAGGCATGCATGCGACACAAAGGTTCCGCTTCCAACCTTTAGCTGACCGCTGCTTCACACGGTCATGCAAGTCAATTATCTAACCACATGATTGCAGCATTTATATCTATAACTATGTGTTACGTTTTGCTGTGAAAGCATAAAGGGGTGGTGTGCATCAGCGGCATTAAGTGGCACTGCCGCTTAACAAAGTGGTAAAGTAGCATGAGCACCATTTTGTGATCTGACTGGCATACATCCTAGTTCTCTGCACCCCTTTCATCTGTGTGGCTGGCAACAGCCATAATATTGAAAATCTCAAACACAAAAACTATTTCAACTGAGCTGGTCCTCGGCTTCAGCCATGTGCATGTATGTGTGTGTGTGTGTGTGTGTGTGTGTGTGTGTGTGACAATATTTGTGTGCATGCCTATAAAAGAAAGTCCAGATCAAAGTGCCCCATGCTGTCCATGTCCAGCCAACTTGGCAGCCTGATTATTTCACTCCCATCAGAGCCGCAAAATAAAAACGTCAAAAAAGGAAGCTGAAGGGGGGATGGTGGGAGGGGATGAAAGAGGGGAGACAAAATGTAAAAAAAAAAAGGAGAGCGGGTGAAAAAAGAGATTGGGTGTATATAGAAAAAGTGAGATTGTTCCGCGTTTAAGAGATGAACTATTTCTTTTTTATTTGAGGGGCTGTGATCTGAGTGGCAGATGACAGATACTGGAGCGTTGCAGTGCTACATGCGGGTTTGGCCTGAGTTACAGAGCATCTCCTTCCTGCCCCGATCAAATTGCAGCCTGAGTGGAATAGAAATATAAGGAAAGGAATTGAAGGAATACCAGAACAATATCACAGAAAAGAGACAGGAAATGACAAAGAGAAAGAGGGATTATGTACATGGTGGGCAAGAAACTATAAATTATAAATAGTTTTTAAGACAATAAACAAACCACCTTTCAGCCATGCATAGTGGGGACTTCTAACTCTCTGCTCTACTCTAAAATACAGGCAAATTACCCTACAGGTCACAATACCATAGCAGATTTTCAGCATTTGATCAACTAAGTATTTCAAAATCCATCATAATCCATTAATTTGCAATTGTAAACAATTCAACAGAAGGGTTACACAAATGTCTTAATAAGGTGTTGTCTCACTACCTCCAGAGGAGCTTCAGTGCTCCTTGTCATAGATTCCGTGGGGTTGTGGGACTCTACTGGATGGATGACCAACATTTTCGCCCAATTAGTGTTGTGATCAGTAGGCGGTTTGAGGGGGGATGAGCGGGATGCCATCCCCCTTCTTAGCAAAATGACCTAAATCAGCCTCCTCTTGTTAACCTGCTCAAAAGATGCTCTGTGCTTTGTCTCATAGTGGCGCTTCACATTGATGCTTTTAATAATAAACATGGTCTCAGACCATAATATGAGACATACTGGTTTTAAACTGCCTGTGGGAAGATTGGACATTTAAGAATCCATCCATTCTTGATTAAAAGCTCTTTTTCACTGTCTACTGTCTTTTTAGAGCACGCCATGTGAAATTCTTTCTCTGACTCATCTCGCCTCTACTGTCCCTGTGTGTGTGCGTGTGCGTGTGTGTGTGTAGGCTACCTCACTTACTCGACTCGGGCTACTTAACTAGTGCCATAGGATAGAAAAGGCTAGTAAAGCTGTGTTTGTTAAAATATAACCGCTGCGTCAAAATGTAATCATTCTCAACAATTTATCGATATTCTCTACAGAAGATGGGGGGAAACCCTGTTTGCAGAGTTTAGTAACAACCTTCTGGGAAAAAAAGGCCCAAGTGGGCCCTCCTCGCCCCCCAATTTCTATTTAAGGAAATCAAGTTTAACAATTACATTTAATATTGCTCCATATATCATCAATAATGGTGTGTGCAATACCATTATAACTTGCATTCAACGAAAATCATTCAACAAGTGTATATGACTTTGAACCAATATTTGAGATGTGTGAAACACTATGGTTATCAAAAATAATTTATTTTAAAAAAGACAAAAATGTTTTAACTAAAACTTGCTATATTGAGTTTTCTTTTGATTAAAACTAGAAAAAAAAAATGGATAGCGTACGGCCTGAAACAAACAGATTTTATTAGATACATTTGTCACATGCAATGAACTTGTGAGATTGTTGTTATCGCACAATCTTTAGGCGCCTTAACACGTCACTCCAAAATCTCCCATTAGTGTTCAGCAGGGGTCAGATCTGGTGACTGTTAAGGCCATAACATGGAAACGTCTGCATTTGTTATGCTCCTCAACTCATGCATTCAGGTTTTTTTTACTTTAAAAGAGTACTCCAGAGACTTCGCATTGCACTCCAATAACACTGCTGGATTCGCAATGGAAAGTTAAAAAAAGGTTAAAAGAAATCATGCTGTATAACCCGAGATATTGTCTTTTTTTTTTTTTCCACGCATTCTTCTTCCTTGCATTACCCACAAAGCAACTTGACCACCGACAGTTCGGTTCGGAGATTCGGATATTTTATGTTCGTAGTAGCTAATGTAGCCATGAGCTGCTAGCCTCCAGCACTGATGAGGAGTGGGCTTCGGAGGTCTGGTATGCTCACTTGTTTCTAACTCCCCACCCCTAGATTTTTTCCATTTTCTTGTAGTCTTCAGACCCAACCAACGCTGACTCAAGTGACATAGCTTGAGGCAATTTATCAGATTTCACACAGCTCCCTCTGGAATCACAAAAGGCTTTATACTACTTTTTTTCCAAATTAATATGTCACCAGTCTGTATATTTAAACAATAAAGCTTTGCTTATACTTGCGCAGAACACAGTGTGCGGGCCTCCACACCACGTAAAGCAAATGTCATTGTATTTGTAATTTGTCTGTTCCCTCATGTGTCTGTCAGTTTTGCTTCCTGCCTTTGGGTGCCCTGATTGTTTCCACCTGTGTTGATTTGGTTCACCTGTGTCTTGTTATCGTGCCCTATCTGAGTGTGTTTGTGGTTTTTCTTCGTTCTTGGGCGCTTTGTCATCGTCATTGTGTTGGTTTTGTCGGCCTGTTCGTTGTTGGGATTTTTGGATTTGTTACCCTGTTTGCCACTTCTCTCCTACCACGTAAGACATTAAAACATCTTCACTGAAGACATCCGTCTGCCTCCTCAGTCTGAACTTGGGTCCATCACTCATGACAGCAAAAGGAGATTTCATACTCTATGTTTCATCTTTTTATTTTCTACAGGGCCAATGAAACATAAGGAGGTCTGATAACACAACAGGAAACAACGTGAGCTGGGAATTCCCAACTTCAAACTCTGAATGGACTGTTGCATTATAGTGATCGAGGTAGAGAGAGAGGAACAAGTATGATATAGGCAGAGAGAAGGAGTGGGGAAAGAGAAAGGCAGCCTTGCTCCTTGACTTCAATCAGCGCCTGTTGTTTGCCAACAGCTACACTCTCCACCTCTCTTCACACCTGAGGTTGACAGGGTCAGTCCAATCTTTCATACAGGAGATGCGCATATGGCACTGATCTACTAAATCCGCACTCTCAACCCACGTTTGACCCCATTCGTATGAGACTGCTGCCGCAGGTGGTCTATGTTTGCACAGATTCTACTCTGCAACTGTAGTTAAAGACACATTGCTGCAAAACCACAGAATTAGACACAATTGCATTACGAGAGTACCAAATACAATTTCAGTTCTTCCATCACACTCAGTCAGCCCTTTTTAGACTAGTCAGGTTGTCAGTTTAATTAAAAAATGATAAAAGTATATATTCCCATCCATATTAGAAACACTTCACCAAAGACAGCGTATTTATTTAAAATTTATAATATTAATCATATTATGTTAGATATAATTATGATGTAATTCTGATAGATGCATTTGTGTCTTCACTACGAGCACTGTGCTTTACTGTCTTATCTTTGACCGGTGTTCAATTCCAGCATCTTGACTGTAAAGAGAAATATAGATTCAGTCCAGAATTGTGTCTACAGGCATTCCTTTCAGAATGCATACAGGCCCAACAACCTTTACCAATAAACTCAGTTAGCCTGTATGTGGCTTGAGAGGCAAAACCCAAAGCAAATAAAAGTCATGGATGATACACTCGCTACTGCTTGTTAAAGGGAAAATTCCATATTTATGTGGATTTCCAGTCAGCAGTAAATTCCTCAGTGAGTGCTATACTAACAGAGAAAGCGGAGTTCTCCTTAGTGGCACTGCCGTCGGAGCCGTGCTTACAGTGCCTACGTGTACCAGAATGCATTGCGCGTGGCTGGACAGCAAGATTACAATGTTCAAAAAGACACTTAATTTATTATTATTTTTTAAATAAAATAATCCCCAGTGGAAATTACACCCTTGCTTAGACATACAGTAAATTTGAATATATATACACACACAACAGTCTCACCTGACTGCTGATCTGAAAACTGCAGGCTATGTGATGTGCTCACAGATCCGACGAAGAAAAGTTGGTTGGTCTGTGCAAACACACATAAGGAAGTACAGCTGAGAGCTTGTACATGATGGAGCACAGAGACTGTGGCCCTTGAGGATTCCTCCGGGACAGTAGGAACAGCACTGAGGTGGAACACTGTGGATTCTGACAGCCTGACAGGTCAGTGTCTGCCATAACCCGTAACACATAATGAGATGAGATGACCAACCAAGTGCATCCATGTAGCCGGAATGTCACAACTAAAGCACTGACACATCCCTGCGTCTCCGTCTGGCCCTCACCATACTGTACACTACCTTCTACCAAACAATTTACAATTGTGCTTTGTTTTCTCTGTAACATGCGTGTTTTGTTCCAGGTGGACGTTCCAATGAATAATTAGATTTTTTTTTTGCTTTATGTCATAGCAAAATGAAATTTCTATCCTAGGTTCAGGATCTTGCAGCTGTAACCACAAAATGCTGGTTCCTACCAATTCTCCAACTCCATCCTTTGGTTTTGTTTTTTCGGTTTCAGACAGCATCTTGTGTCAGAACAGATTTAGACATTCTCCTCTCAGAATCTAGAGGAAACCTATTTCTGCCTCTGTTCCTGCTTCTTTTATAGACAACCTGAGAACATCATGAGGCCACTTTCTCCTCCAAAGCAATGCCCAGAGGCAAACCTCCATCTAATACCAACAAGTGCACTGGGGGGCACAGTGTTTAAAGCCCAGAGAAGATTCTGAGATTTGGCATGGAGGGGAGGATGTTTCAGAGGAAAGTGGATGAACAGTGGGAGGGCGTTGTTTGAAACAGAGACAGTCTGCTGTTGCTGATTTGTCCAGCGAATGGGTTAATCTATCGATACACTCCTGTTTGTTGTGTATATACACTAACAACACACGCCACATTCTCTAGAAGCCCCATTTACCCCCTGACGTTAAGCTAAGGCAGCGGTGAGAATGCCTTCCCTGGCTTGTCAACTTGAAAACCCTTTCTCTGAGGCTCTCACAGCATGTTGTGATTGATAACAGGCCACTATATTATGTGTTTGTGCCTTAAAGGAAGCATATACACATAGGATACCTGTGCACTTACAGTGTACAACTGAAATAGCGTCATGGTTCATTCATTGTGAACCCCTGGCTGCATCAAGAGACTCTGTTGGCAGGTGGCATAGTTGATATAATGGGTAAACGAGAAGGACGATGCTTTTAAATTGTGCTCATAAAAGATTTAAAAACACAAGACTTTTTTGCAGGAACAAGACATCCGGCAAAAGTGCATAACCTGCTGGCATGTTGTTTGTGCTTCCCACATCGAACACGTACCTGTCAGCCTTTAGAGTGCAGAAAAGGAGTTTTTCAAAGGCAAAGCAGTGGATCCTCTCAAGAGACCTTCAGGCCTGCATGCACTCAGCTGAGCCTTTGTCTTTAATGTAACAATGAAAATACAGCACAAACACATCTGTATTTTATTTTAAAACTTCATTTAAGTTTATTGAATGTAACAAATGCTGCAGTTAAACACTACGTAGCCCGTTCCTTTTAATTTTATTTCATTTCATTCATCTATGTTCTAATATCTGAACATCTCTGATAAACACTGCTTGGAGCTGTTGAGGCATACAACAGGAAGAGAACAGGTTTAGCTCTGCTACAGAGAAAAGGGATTATTGTTTGCCGTAGTGTTATGAGTCATCAACACACAATGTGTTGATCACTTACAACATAAGGTCCACAGCTTTAATCAGAGAATGATTTATCTCTTGCTACTTGCTGTATATCAATAGCTCCTATTGATGAGGCACTAGAGGGTTCCATGTAAACGAAGAGCATGGGCAAGGTTGAAGAGAGGTGTTTAATATCCAAAAGCAGTTTCAACAGCTGGATAATGAATCTAAAAGCATTTAAGGGACACTGTGACAATCTCTAGAATCCACAGAACAGTGGTGTTAAAAGGTGGTGTATTCTTAAATAAGCTGAGTAGACCAGCAGTATTGTCATTATGAGGATGACTTTCTGCATTTAATTTGAGTTTTTTCTTCATTAGATACAAACTTTGTGCAACACTGACTTTTCTTTTACACTGATGAGATAACATGATGAAAAGATGTGTCAGGAAAAGCATAGCTTTACTCTCAATGATTTGTTACAACTGAGTGTAATTATGTCTGAACATTGAGCATGTATCAACTTTTGACAGGAGCAGCTATTCAAAATTTTGGCAGATGAGCATCAAAACAACAACATTATGCTAACACCTGAAACGCCACAACCTTGTTCCAGTGTTTAACTCGCTGAGTGACACCTCTCCTTCTGGGAGAGGCGTCCTATAGGAACCAGCAGGTGACAGTGATGTCAGGTACAAAATAAATGAAAAGACTTCTTTTTTTTGATTATGCAGATTGATTCAATTATTAAATGCAAATAATGTGAGCAAAGAAGAAAAATGAGCTGATGCAAATACAATGCAATTCTCCTCAAAAGACTGCAAGAATGTGGTAATGATGCTTTACTTGCAAAGTGCCATCTTTCTGTTGGTTAGAGTTGGAAGATCTGTATTTTGAATGAGGTGAGGTTTCTCAGGGGGAAATATAACTGAATCAGAAGGGCTACACCTTGCATTCAAAACGTAGTTTTAAAACTGATTATACAACAATTGAATATATTCAACACTTCCTCCAGCATATAGTATTAGTAATCATTGGAATGCCTGTCAGACAAATCACATTAAAGTTAATGAGCATTGCAACTGTTTGTATTATACAGAATGGCTCAACAAGTGAATGATAATGCTTATTAGCGACTGAAAGCACAGTGAGACTTGTAGCTGTGGGGGAAGATGCAACAGTTAATTATATTGTATCAATTCCATAAGCTAATCTTAATTAAATATTTAAACGACACTCATGAGATAAAGAAAGAGATTGAGAAAATGAACTGTACCTATAAGAGCAAGCGTTATTTAATTATACCGTGCCAGAAGCGCAAGCAAGCACTCCTCATGAAAAGCCTCTATAGTTTGCAAAGTCTAAGGTTATGGAGTAGAGCTCTGCATAAAATATTTATGTGTTGTTTTTTTTTGTTTGTTTTACAGCTCATTGTTATTCACCACCTACATTACAGTGAATAAACAAGAGGTTCACAATGCACTAGGCTTTCTGATTCATAGTAATTTAACGTGTCAATTATGAGTAAAATTAGGCTTTTTTGCGAGCAGACATGATTGGAATTTTCAAATGTGGCATTGAGTAGCATGCAAAACTAGTCTATCATACACCGCGCATATCTAGATATTGTATGTGTCTATTGTATTTATTTTTCTTTTTAAATGACAGCAACATGGCCTTCTGTGGCCAGGATTTCACCCCACTCACTGTCATCTACCAAGCCTTTGTTTTCCTCACACAGAGCTATTCAGGCATGGCCAACTCCTGTCCTCCACTTTCCACCTAATCATCACTTCACTGGTTGACAAGGACGCTCATAAAAATTGTGAATTATTTGACTCTGGTCGAATTGAGCTTTTCGTCACGTCATTGCTGAAGGATATTTCACAAATCCAAACACTGACTGATTTCGTGTCATATGACATTGACCCGTAAGAAGTGTTTTATTTTAGTTCGAGGTGAGGAAAGCGGTGCATAAAAAACAAAATGGGTTGATGGATGGATTAAGGGTCTCACTGCATTAGCGTAAGGTTAAGTCAAGAACTTGTCTGTTTTCCATATTTTCCTGAGCTGCCTGTATGGGAGATGAAGTCAGCATTTCAGCAGATGGCAAAAAAAATGGCAAACCACAGCTGGATATGTTATGTTTCAAGGTGCTTTTTTTCTGTATGACCTCTTCAGCCCATGCATGGGAACACACTTACGGCCCTCCATACTTCAAAGCAGTTTGTCCAAAAATAAAAATGAAACAGCCAAAGAAGTGGGAGACTGCAACTTTTGGTTCCGCTAAAATTGCCTTCAGCAGTTCTATTGATGGGATTGGGCATAGTCTTTATTCCAGAGCCAAAAACAGATGTGAAAAAAAGCCAGAATGCATGACTTACATCTCAAATGTTTTAACACCAATATCAAATTGAAGGAGTCAAACAAACGCTGGGGGCCAAAAACATTGCACTTATCTTTGGCCAAAACAGCATTAGTTTGAAGAGAGACTGAAAAGTACTCAGTATTGAGTTGCGATCTCCTTAGAACTTTAAATTGACTCAAAGAAAAGTTCCACATTGATTTGCAAAATGTTTAAAAAACAATGTGGCTGTATTGCTGCAATTTAAAGCACTGAGATGAAACTTTTTTCCTGGAGTGTGTGCACCAGGGGCACGTGCCTGCTTCCGTGCATATGCGCATGTGTGTGCAATAAGGTCATTACACTTTTAGAAGGAGCGGCCTTGCACACTGCAGAATTTCTTATGAGCTGATGTCTCCAAACATCACATGTGCCTGTTTAACTGTGGAAGGGTGCTGATGATAATAATAATAATAATGAAGAACTAACAGCTAGCTCAAACTAGAGATACAGCGCCATGGTTTGTTTACCACACTTTAACGGCTTTCATGTCCTTGTTGTAATTACTAAAAATTCTGAATTTTAAGAGAGAGAAATGTTGTGTATTCAACCCCCTGCTATGAGTCCCAGGCATGGTCCAAAATAAAATCCTCCACAGCATCAGATAAAAAAAAATATTGCTAACCAAAATATACACAGAGATCTACAAACAAATGGAAACTGGAGCATAAACATCGGCTAGTTTTGGTATCATAACAGCCGCCAGACCTAAATCCACGAGTTTATTTTAGGTGTTTAGTCAATATGGGAGTTATTGATCAGGTGAGTGGATGAAAATCCAATAAACAAATCACAAAAATAAAAACCTCTCAGTGTTGGTGCATGATGATCTGTATTTAACAGCTCCGGTGATAACTGTGTAGAAGAACAAAAAAAAAGAAGATTTTAATACTTCAAATCCTCACCTGTTACTAATTACAGGGTCTCCACCTTTCCACAATGCACAGCCATGGAAGAAATAAGCCTTGTGTTTGATTTTGCTATCAGCATTCATCAGGCTCTGTTTGGTGCCACTGAGCAGCCGCTCAGCTTATGGGCTCTATTTTAAGCAGAGCAAGTATGAAGGCAATATGTGGATCATAAGCTCCAAGCCATAGATAAAACAGAATAGAGCAGAAAGCAAACTAGCAGGGGTGATGAACAGCGTGACTGATTAACCTAAGAAACATCTTGAAAGGAAGTTAGTTTCACTATGTGTGATGTCCACATGAAAATGTGGGAAAAGGGACACTTTTCTTATTAATCGTGCCCAAAAAAAAGAGAGCAAAAAATGGGAATAGGTCCATCATCGTCCATCTTCCCAGCTCATATTGGCTGAGATGCAGGGTACACTCTGGACAGGTTGTCAGTCCACAGTTGATACATATAGACACGTTCATACCAATTCCCCACAATGGAACCTTGTCATGGGTGTAACCATATATACAGCATACTGGCTGAAGGCAGGTTTTTTTTTAAGATATCAAATTGTGTCAAGTCCAAAATTCCTCCAACAAAGACATTGACTGGCACGAAACACGATCTCAAACCTTTGTTTGGCCATTTTGGGTATATGTTACTAAAAACCTGCCGTGTATCCTTGATAAAGATACCAAACCACACTGGTAACGTGTAGAAACAGATGGTGTACAATCTAAAACAAACACGCAGTATCACGTTAGGGGGGCGGGAGGGTCAAATCTCAAATGTGTCTCCATAATCAACTTCACTCTGGCCCACAGAGGTGAGGAAAAGACAAGAAAGAATGATACTTCATTACTTTTGCTTGGTGGATCATAATGGATCAGATAGGGACATGGAGGCCCTGATTTGCGATTCTACTGCCACCCTCCTTCATGAGAAGATTTGTGATAAGCCCCATCCATCAAACTTGACTGCCTCATTCAAAGTGAAGGGAGAAGCGAGCCTATCTGTTTATCAGCACTCTGTCTTTCAGATAAGCCTATATACTCTGACGACATAGGAGAGAAGCTTAAATTAGACATCTGTGGAGAGTGTTGCTTCCCCAGTATAGGAGAGACATCTGCTGGCTACCAGCTGTCTTACAACTCTACAGGATAGGCTTCCACTGCATATCACCAGGGAAAGCTCATGTGGTGTGATGGACAGGAAACTCTGCACGGTATTCAGCTTCACCTTTGACTTCCTCTTAGCTCTTCAGCTTTTGCACAGTTTTTAACATTGGAATGCAAAAAATAGTGACAGCCAATGAAACAGCATTCTCATCAAATGACTACACTGAAAGCTTCACATTATAATGTCGGTCTGCAGAAATCTGGCAGGAACTGTTTCTTTCCTCTTGTTCAAGAAGACTAATTCAATATGAAACGTTGCAGCCTCCATAAATGATTTGTTTGTTTGTCTGCAGGTTTGATGTAAATGCAGTGGTGTTTGGCAGCCTACGTAGCCATCCCAGATGTCGCATTTCTCCACCACCACATGAACGCAGTGAAAATGTTCTAGCTAAAACAGAATTTTAATCATCTAATGGCGGGAATCCCTGATTTGAATCACTATGCACAAATATAATAAACTTGCCAAGTGTGAAGTGTCCACCAAATTTCAGACAAATCCATTTGCAGGTTTCTGTGGTAATATACAAATAAAATAAACAGAGAGGTGGAAACTTTTCTTTTTCCATTTAATTGGCAGATGTGAAAATGCTTTTTTGTCAATAAATTATTCAGTTCTCTGTAATAAGTGAACTTACACGTGTTAAAAGAATGGAGGGTTTCTATCTTTGTCTTTGGTTCTGTTTAATATTGTTTTATTATTTGTTATATTGTCATTATTTCGATCATAAAGAGGTAATTTATTACAACACTGGCCTTACTGTAATTTCCTTTTCTTGCATTCCACTGAAGGTGAACTAATTAGCAGTTAGGAATGAATCTTTACGCTAATGTTGTTTGAGGACAGTGATTTCTGTCACAAAGATATTTGTTCACTCATGCTGAATGTTATTTAGTGGGTCCGTCCAATTACTTGAGGTTCAACGAAACGGCACAAACTTAGATGACACATGGCCACAGACAACAGGGTCTTGTTTACTGTGGTGAGGTGAACTGGAACACGGTTTGCAAAGGATCTTAGCGGGGCCGGAAGCTTGTGAGGGCTGCGCTTGTTTACCATCTCCAAAAGAAAATGTCATGGGCTACCCTGCAGAGATAACTGTTGTCAACAGGGAGTGAGCAAACTAGCAAATCACGGAATTATGGACCACAAAAAACGCTGGCAAGACCCCAACTGTGCTCGCCTGTGTGCCACATGCCCATGTGTGTGCACCTGCACACACACACACACACACACACACACACACACACTCAAAAACATGTGTCGTGCTTCTCGCTGTATTTGCACAGATCCACCAAACGTATGAACAAACGTCTCTCATTATTTAGCAATTTAGCTCATATCCACATTTAATCAACACGGCCATATTTATCTCCAGCTGCTCTCTGTTGTTTTGATGCTGCAGTTATATGGGCAGCAATCTCCAATCCGCAGCCATATGCTGTCAACCTAATTCTTGAGAGAGGTCCATGTTTAAAATGACTGTGTGCTGTGGCTGCCAAGTCTGCTCTGAGTGGAATTAATTAAAAAGTAGGCTACTATAGTCTTCCATCTGCCCTGCACATGTCGGCAACCCCAATGTTTTACACTTTTGGGAGACAAGTGGAGAGTAAGAAAAACATCATCTTTAATATTCACAATGGAGCTGCAGAATAAAAATGAGATGAGATGGTGATAGGCATTGAACATGGCCAAGGCTAAGCAGTTCAGGATGTGGTTTATTGTATCTGGCAGTCCAACACTTGAAACCAGCCAAATAATAAACCACCAAACCAAACTAATACCACTATTTTGTTTCCAGTACTTTTTAGTGGACAAGTAGGACAAAGTTTGTAAGTTGTGTAACAGCACTGTGATGTGTAATTCATGAAGTGCTGCTATTTCATTCATTTTCAACACCCATGCCACATTCAGGTTGTTGTTCAATGTGCTAATTACCCAAGCCACTGGATACACACTTTTCATGCAAGAGTCTGTGGCTGGGCACTAAAGCTTATCCTCCCACACAGGACACGATTTACCTTAACCTAATAGGTCAGCTGAAATTAAAACCCCACACACATCAAAAAGTGTCAAATTGTGTGGGTTGTACTCTGAGTTTAGTCTGCATGCTTTGCGGACTCAAGCTTTGCTGTGTGAATGAACTGGCTCTTTGCATTAATGAGCAGGTGTGCCCAATAAAGTGTCCACTGAGTTTAGATTTCATGTTACAGTGATCGATGCAACACATTTTAATTGCATTTGCTTTAATGCACTACTATTACTTCCATTCCCAAGATGTGTTGGCAGTGATACAGTAACAAATGAAGGCTTAGTCAAACTGGTATTGTGTGCATTGTTTGACTGGGTATTTAATTCGCTGTGGGTTCTGGATACAACTGCTTCCCTTCTCCCACTTCTGGTCCTGCCTGCCGTTGCTATAGAAACATCAGAGAGAGAGAAAGAGAGGCACTGACTGCAGTGGAGGTGTGTGCGCTTGTGTTCGTGTGTGTGTGACTGTGACAGAGCGAGATTTCAAAGACCGTTGAGCTGTGTCTAATGAGTAGTGTGTACTCACACTCTCCTCTGTGCAGTGAATGTGGAAGCCTACAGCAGGTCACATCTGACTGAGAGTCAGTGCCCTCAGCATCTGTATGCACACACACTCTCTCTTTTTCAGGGGGCCACCATGGAAGTTCAAACACTCATATTAAGCACAGCATGCCATTTCCAAAACACTGTTAGGAATACAGCAGAGAATACAGTATTAATTATTTGGTATCTGCATTCCTGCAACTATATAATTTCTCATGTTGTTATGTACCCATAAATCTGTGGTCCAATGTTTCTTACTGCTTCAGACGCAGAATTTTCAATGGCAGAGGCCGGGGCTGATTTGTGGCTAATCTGTGCTGGGTCTCTTCACACTGCTTGACTGGTACGTGATCCCTTCTGGATTAAGTAATTGAATGCCACATCGCATCAGAGAGGGCAGTATTCCGGGTGTTGTTTGTCCTGACTGAGGCAAAGGGAGATAGATATGACAGTTTAATGGTCTTAACACCTCACATACACGCTGCGGTAGACGCTAGTTAGGCGGCTGTGCACAGAGAAGCTTCTAGTGTGTTTTTAATGTAAGATTTACAGAAATTGAAACCAAGTGGAGCTGGTGTGCTTGCCAGAGAGAGAGAGAGAGAAAACGGCTAAGCTGCAGAGTAGCTGTGGAAAGAGAATCTTCGGGAGAAACTCCGTCGGGCGTTTCCTTACTAATTAATGGATTATCCTGGTGAGTTAGCCACCCAAGGTTAGCCGGTTAGCATTAAGGTTTAATTCCAAAATTATTGAATTGTGTGTCATTTTACCTTGAGAGGTATGGTGAGGCAAAAGTCAGGATGTAATGTTTGTGTGGTGTGGAGAGAACATTATGTAGGGCTGCACATTATGGTAAAAAACATTTAGATACTGTAGACTAATTACTAAACCCAGGATCAGCAGCATACCCTGATCAAGGGGAAGGTTACATACAGTTTACAGTTACATAAATCATCTTCTTATTCAACTTTTTCTTTTAGCATCAAATGAAAAAATACAGAAGCAGACTCTCCTTAGCCATTTTTATAAACAGCTGCTTATGACTCATTCCAGACTGGCGGTTTTGCTTTGGCCTTGTGGGAAATGGGTTTATAACCTCAGACAGGGCTTAAAACTATCCAGATGTGTGTACTAAGCAAGCAGAACAAAACACCTGACCCTATATGCCCGTCTACTTAACTGACTATGTTCCCATCCTAAACAAATGAGAATGATTTCTGATGGAAAAGGAGTTACGGGGTCGGTTTGCAATCCCAACTCACACATTCATTATAGCCACCAGCAGCAGGTTCTTTGTATAATGCAGAAACAACAGGTAGCCACGCTGTGATTTTAGGACTAGTGTCTAATGACAGTGGTTTGCTAATAATGTGGTCTCAGAGTTGTCACGTTACATCAACTCAACATCAATGCTACAATTAGACTGTCAAGGACTTAAGGGGGCTGATACACGCTGATTTGGTTTATGCTTGGGCGCACACACACACACACACACACACACACACACACACACACACACACACTCACACCTACACACAAACACTGCAGGAAGAAGAGCCACAGAAACGCACACATACAGAAACACTGTCGACTATCTGCGTATCTGTGTATGTGCTAGTGTGTCTGTTTACAGTTTGGCTACACTTTCAACATTTGCGTGCGTGTGTGTGTGTGTGTGTGTGTGTGTGTGCGCGCACTCCCACCTTTGTTTTGGCTAAATCAATCCTGTCATAGGTCATGCCATCCTGACATCACAGTTCAAAGTCACTTAATGCAACACCGCCCTTTGCAGACAATGCACAAGGTAATTTATTTAGCATTTCAGAGCACAAGGTTGTACAATGAAATCAAAGTTCGTAGTCCCTTCATGGTACACATATATAACATAAAAGATCATTAAATTAATTTTCAAAAAGGGTAACATAAAATAAAATGAAATAAAACAACATACAGTTATGTATATAGTTACATATATACATAGCCTACACGACACATCAGAAATCATACAAATTCCAAAAGAGTTGCTTTCCAATTCCAAGACTCAAAACATGCTGAAAGCTTCTGGCATATGCCCATTTGAAGAAAGTTAAAGATCTAATAAGGGCCATGGCAATGTTAAAGATATAAACCTGGATCCCTGTGTGTGCCAGAGATGCATAAAGCATTTTCTCTGACTTACTGAAATGTCTACTGTTTACACGCTGCAAGGTCACCGAGGGGTGTTTTTCTTTTCCACTATTTATTCAAACAAGTCAAACTTTTGACTATGATCTGAAGCCTCAGAGACTGCCTTATAGTTAAACTTTCAAACTTCTTTTTTATTTTGCTGCAGACTCACATTTGAAACAACTGAATATATAAATTATTTTTTATGTCATTTGCATGTATTAAAGGTTTTAAATAGCATTGCATCTTTCAAATCTCCATAAAATATTACAGCCCTGACACAACACAAGTTGACCTCAAAGAACCAGCAACAGCAAAGGCGGACCGATCAAACACTCTGAGCTGCCTTGTGTCAGCTGTTAAACGTTACTTGAACACAGTGGAAAGAGTATAACAAACAGTGAGCAGACCACTGACATGCACATGTGTCTGTGGCTTTGTGAGATGAAGTGCAGGGCATTAGTCTGGCAAAAAGTTACACTTCCATACAAAGTTCTCCTGTGCCCCGCACTGCCGCTGTCAGCCCACGGCCTTTTGCAGATTTGTGGAATACAAAAAGAGGGGGGAAGAGTAGGAAGCTAATTTAACATCGTTAGCCGGCCGAACCAGTGTGAATTATAAAGAGTCTAAGATTCCATCACGACTCAGTGAGCAATGAGAGAGCTGATGCAGTTACTTAAGTAAAAAGTAAGTATATGGAAATATCTGCTTTAGACACGTTAGATATTTTGAGACTTTCATTAGAGACTTGTTAAAACACGTTTGAATGTTTCACTTGATCCTCTTTGTTGCCCGCATCATGTAACATCTGGTCTTACTTTCACACCCTATCTATTCTGCATCTACTCTTGTACAGCCTTCACGTTGCCGTTCCTGCACAATAAAGCTTTTTGATTACAGACAGCTGCCTTCACACATCCGTGTACTCTTTCCAGGTATTTTATAGGACATCTTTATAAAACATGGTATATGAGAAAATGTGTGCAGCATGGAAACCTCAAAGACATGTATTTATTTACGTATTCATATCTCAAATGTGTTACACATTTTAGGTTATGCTTAACATTGTGGTACTGTTCACAGTTATGAAGTACTAACTGCCATTAATACATCTGTAAAATACCTGTACAAATACCCAGAATTGGACTACGCAGTGAAATATAATGACCACTAGATGTCAGTAGATCCTCATAATTAATGAGTTTGCCTTGCGATGAACTTACAGTACCAGCCCACTATGCATTTGTACTGTATACAGTGTGTGTGTGTCTGTGTATGTGTGTGTGTGTGTGTGTGCTGGTGTATTTTTATGTTTGTGACTGATATGTCAGAGTTCATCTTGATGAACAGGATCCACACAGATTATTATTTTTTTTTTATGAACATGTCTGTTTGTCTGTCTGAGTGAAATAAAAATGAGATAGAGAAAAAACAGTTGGAGAGACAGAGAAAAATAGTTGGCAACTACCTCCATTAGTCATGGAAGACATTCTTATTACCAAACCTCAGGATCATTAACATATTCTAACAGCAACACCGGAGAGCTTACATGCACAATCTGTGCGCAGCTACATTAATTCTCCCTCTCAGATACTTGACGAGTGGGATTCCAAATAAGATTCAGATCATTCGAGTGTGTGTGTGTGTGTGTTCATGTGTGACAAAAACAGATTCAACACAAGACTAATGAGCAGCACCTAATGTGTTGAGTGTTTGCATACTCACACACTCATAACAGCATTGAAAGCCCACAGCAGGCACACACACACACACACACACACACACACCTGCAGTCTATGGTGATGGATATATCAGAGCAGCATAATGTGTCGTTCTAATTACATGCTGCATCCATCCTGCTCTCCTCTCATTAAATAATGACGTTTAATCTATGGCCCAGAGCCTCGTCTACAATACTGCTGTGATAAGGGCAAATTAAACAATGTGCACCTCTCAGGTCCGCTGATAACAAAGGTGAATTTGATCAAAGCGATGTGTCTATGCTTTTACACTATGCATGCACATGAACGCATGTCAATCCAAGTATCTGTACAACCAACGAGGCTGAGAGTCGATCAATTTTAACCTTGAGTCCAAGGTTGATTAGAGAGGGGAAGTCAACCTTCACACCAGCCACAAACTCAATATCAGACGGGAAGAAAAAACTAGAACAAAAACTGAATAATGCCTTCCTGCAAAACTGAGGGGCTCCCAATATATTATTAAAGTTACAGGGTAGAAAATGAATAACATTTTGATCACTGATTGACGCTGATGAAGATCTGATAAAGAGCAAGTAATCAATATGTTGCTCATGTGCATCCTAAAGAAGAGTCTGTCATTGTTGTAGACATTTTTGGTATGCATTCTCTCTCCAGCATCTGAAGAGAATTGAATATTCACATCCTTTCCTTTTTTCTAGTTAGCAACTATGTTTTAGGTTTTTTTTTAAAATGCTGGCTTCTTACTCATAAGACACTGGCTTCTGTTGGACATTATTCAGAAAGGTAACTTGGATTGAGAAATAAAACAAAGACAGATGTTAAATCTGCTTCAATAAAGACACACATAAAAACATACTTTATACATTTGAAAGCTTTCATGCAACGTTAATGTAACAAGACTAAAGGTCTACAGCCATGCTAGTGGCTCTGGGAGGCTGTACTGCTAAATGCTAAAGTAAGCATGCTAACATGCTGGTGTCTATAGGTCAAATGTTCAACATGTTCAGCATCTTAGCTTAGCACTCTCGCGCACCTTCTCTGGATCCGTTCCACATTGGTGGAATGATCTGCCTGCTCCTATGAGATCAGCCGATTCTGTGGCCACCTTTAAAAAGCACCTGAAAACGCATCTCTTCCGTCAACACCTAACTGACAGTCACTAACTTCTACTTCCTTTCTATCGCTTTTCATTAAAAAAAATAAATAAATGAAAAAATCCTATCCTTAGCTTTGTATACTGTGCTGGGCTTTAACAGACTAGTTTCTGGTGCACTTGTGCTTTTTGTTACCTTGTGTTGTTATATTGCTTCCATTGTCTTCATCATATCTAAGTCGCTTTGGATAAAAGCGTCTGCTGAATGACTAAATGTAAATGTAAAATGTTGCATGTTAGCATTTTAACATTTGCTAATTAGCTATATACACAAATCACAATTTCGACCTGATGATGGAGCTAGATTAAAACTCAGGGTTAGAACCAAAGTATTACAAATCATCCTGATGGGGACATGAATGTCTGTACAGAATTCCATGGCAATAAGATATTTGAGTCTAGACCAACAGACCGACATTGCCATCCCTAGAGTCATGCTGCAGGCATCGCTAAAAATATGAAAATCAAATGTTGCACATTTTTGGGAACAACGGCAAAAAAATAGAGCTTCATTTGCATACTTGTGCGCAATTTCTCAGTGTTCGAGGAGATGGTGTATAGGATGCGCGCGTAGTATTCTTCCTCTGCCCTGTGCAGCTGTAACGATCACATTGACAGGCTCTTAATTATATGGGAAACAACTTCATTTACAACCATCCCTATAAGCGAACATAGAGAACATTATATGCATGAGCAGGTGTAGAGGTTTGCAGGTGTACGTTGGTGTGACTAAATGTCTGCCAAATGACAACCAAGAACATTTGTCAGACAGAAAAATGTGCATAGATGAATAGATAACCAGATGCCGTGGACAGATATGCATCTTTCTGGTCTGTTCATGTTCCGTGCTACAGCTTTAAAAGCTGCGACTGCCATCCACAACATATGGCGCAAAATAAACAGCAACATTGTTAACAATCAGGTAGGCTTTAATTTAAACAAAACCCGAACAGATAAACTGCGCATGGTTAGACGCTGAGAGAAAGTGGCCAGTTGTGCTATTGAATGAGATCTGAGTGCTGCTGTGGTTTTGCAATGCGAATGAGCTTCCTCAGGAGCCTCTGTCACGGCCTGGAGAAGCCACATTGCAGAGGGCGGCTGGAATACGAGGATCCTCTGTGTTGCATCAGCCCCTCGCTGACATGCCGGGAGGGGAGGCTGTGTTTGCTGTCATAGCTGAGCACAGCCTGAATTCAGGCAACACACACTGCTATGACAGAGAAATTGACGGACTGAAGCAAGCTACTTTGGTTCGTGGAACAGAAGGTAGAATACTAAAGGAGGGTAAATGCATGGGAAGGATATCCGTGTGAATTCAGTGCATCTGTGGATTTCTACTGAGTGCAGCCATGACATTTCCTAAAGTCTCTATAGAGAGAGAGACTGGAGAAGCACGGCGAGGGTAACGCTTCTTCCAGCACTCAAAATACCTCACTGTGTAACTGTGTGTGTGTGTCTGTGTGCACAAAATTGATGTAATCCTTCGATAAGGTTGTTTCAATACCACTGTGTACCACAACATCTCTTAGATCGTGAACACAACAGGCATTTCTCCAGGGCACATCCAGTTAAAAAAAAACAAAAAAAAAAACTGATGTTAGAAATGCTGGCTTCATCTGTCAAGATGTCTTTTCAGTAGACTGATCTTATGACAGACAGGTTTATGTCCAACATGTCCTTGTCATATGTCAAGCATCTGCTGATGTGGGGGGGGGTTCACAGGAGCATTATGCTATACATACGCAGTGAATGTGACTCTGTCCCTGCCTGAAATGGGACGAGATGCAACAGCTGATCTGCTGGTTTGTAACCTTCCTGTGAGTGAGCAAACTGACACGCCGACTTTCTCTGTCTTGCCCTCTTGCCAAGCGTGTTTATTATTCACTGCTCAGAAATTTTGAAAATAACCCAACTAAAGGTTATTACATGACAAAGGTGACTGTGACGAACACACTGACCATATGGCTCCCACTGAAAGAGCTGCAATAACATTGGCAAGAATACAAACTAGACACAGCTGGTCATTTCCTAAAAACCTGACTCAAGCTGCCATAAACTGTAGAAGTGCAAGAATGACTAGGAAATGATAGTTTGGGGAAATATAGAGTCACTAAATTATGCAGTATAGTATCACTTTTGGGCAGAGTTACACTTGAAAGTTAGAAGAGGAAGGAACAAAAGTAGACTTTGGATAAAATAGGACACATGGAAGAAGTGTATGCAATGCAAAATATCCAATAATGGTGGCTGTTGAACATAATGTTGCATTTTGCAATTTTTTTCCATTACTTGATTCACTCTGGACAAAGACGAATAATCGCAGTTCAAATCCGCACAGACCGGGACCAGGGTCAACAGTAACGGATGATATAATAAAGTGACTGTACACTTAATTTAAAGCTCAAAACAGTGGTTTTAGTTTTACGTTACTCTTTAACATGGCTTGTCTTGTTGATGATTGGCTCCCATACAGTACTGGAGTCAATGCTGAGTTCCCCATTCCCCTTGTTCCTCTTTGAGTTCTTATGCAGTATTTCAAAATTCTGGCGCTTCTGAATTGCCCCTACCCATATTCTTATTGACAAAAGAATCTTGTCATTTTAACTTCACACAGTGTTACCATTGAATCTATGCAGAGTTGCCAGGTTTGTGTGTTTTCTGCAAAAAGTGGGTTATTATGATTAAGTGTGAAAGACTGGGATATGGGGGACATCTGGCCTTATGATCTGGCAACCTGTTGCACTATGTATTGCCGGTTGGCTGCAGCACTGGCACAAGTAGCACCATAGTACTATAAGGTAGTACTCTAATTTACCTTATATAGTAAATTAGCCACAGCATGACTGATTAGTTTGTTTGTGAATGTTATTCATCCTTTTAACTCCTGGCAGCAGCAGTCTGACCACAGATGCACACAGACAGGTGAGCTCTGATGTCATAGTTAAATGTCTGGCTTCAAGTCCATAAGATGATTGAAAAATAAATACAAGTTGAGATTTTTGAGAGGGTTTAAATATAGGTCAATGTTGTTGCTCTGTCATGAAGCACCATTTTATTAACTGCAGGGAACTTGTGGCCCAAATCAGCGGACGGAAAGATTCTCAGGTGAGGTATGAAGATATTTTTTCACAGCAGCCTACAGATTATTACCACTTTTTTCTTTTAAAATGTATTGTGAAAATCATATCATATCAAAATTTTTGTATAGTTAGCTATAGTCTCAGATATATACTTATAACATGTAAGATATCTGTTTAAACACAAGTCCAGTTTTAGGCAAGGTATAAAGGCAAATACATACTGAATAAAGTAAATGTTTTGCGGAGTCAAGCTATTTCTGTGTTTGTATCTGTGAGCACACATGCACATCTGGAAGAGAAAAGCGGTTATGAAGCAAGTGCACACATACACACATGTGCACATTGACAGGGGCACAGCCGACAAAAAAAACGGCCCCCCCAAAGTTAAAACCAAACATACGCCCTCGATCACCTGGGGTTACAGCACTGACACTGTGCAATGCAGAATACACCAGAACACAAGAGAGAAATAGGCATTCAGCTAAAAATCAGCCAATGACCCAATGAAACTTGCCTTACATAAGCAAAAATGCCTTACATAATCAACTTCCTTTCATTCCTATTAAAAGGGGTGTTGTAAAAACTATCCTTTTGACAGAGAACATTTTCTTATTCTGATATATGTTCCATTTTTGGAATATCTACTTCCTGTCTGCTCACACTTACCCACGTTAACTACTTTCTTAGAGAGTCTGAATCACAGTGGGTGCAGTGGGAGGCCTCACCATCCTCTGTTCAATTACTCCAGTAGTAGTTGGAGGCGGACATTGCTACAGTAGAAAGCAAAGCTGTAAAACAATAATGGTGCCAAGCCTTTAATGCAGGGCCATCGATTTAAAAAGTGCGGGTTTTGTTGTACATAACACAAGTAAGAGCCTGTCAGATTGCTTAGTGCGGAGAATGTAAACAAGCCACATCACAGCCAGGAAAGAGGATAAAAAACAAGCAGACTAAGAGAATAGAACAGTCAGACTCAAAATCAATTGTTAACAGTGTGAACAGAAGCTAACTAAGCTGACTAAGAAAGCGAGAGAGTGGACGCCAGAAAACGCAAGTTGTCTGGCACATCGTTTGGCATTAGAAGAGAGATCTTTACCGGACCATGTGGACAGTTTGGATGCTTCATCAGCCCTCTAAACGCTTGCCTTCCAATTAGTTCGACCTTTCCCCTCCTTTGTAAATATCTACTGGTATCTTTTCACTGCATAAAAATTATGGTTAACAACTGGGAAATATTTACATACACATCCAAAAGTGCCCCTATGACCAGCAGTCATATGGGAAACGTTGAAGGCACGTTGCCACTCATTCTGAAAATGTCTAAACAGCTCTAATGCATTTCTGGTTTTCTCTCGCTCTATTGATGTGTGGTGGGCAAGGAGTGTATGCTTAACTGCCTACATTTTATGTATGGGATGGGATGGAAGATTTCAGTGATGATTAGCCATCCTATAGAGGCCAGACAAAACAATGAACTAAAGGTGGCTGGAAGCAGCTGAAAGCTGAAAGCAGAGCTGCAGACTGACACTTGGTTTGGTACTACAAGTGACCTTTTTCACGTTCAATCCATTGCAATTTTTACAGCAATATAAAAAGGCAAAGGACACAGAATGTAAATATGTCTTATTCCAAAAAATGAAAAGCATAATGTTGGAATTATATTGCATTCAATTATGAGGTGGGGCATCTTGGACAGAGTCCGTGGGTTTGGCTTTTGAGATTTTTCACAGCACTGTGAGTTAGTTTACTTTATCAAAGCTTTACTTCAGTGTACTAAACAAAAGCTTCAGAAAACAAACACACCCACAACACACTTAACTCACTGTGCCTTTATTCGACACCGGCCATAATAGTAGACACACTCAGGCGAATTCACAAAAGGATTATGCGGCTTTTGCGGCCACTAACCCTGCTGTTTGCAGGTATGTAAATTAGGTAATATGCATACACTTGGCGCAAAATTGGCCCCTTTCTATGCAAATGAGCCTCATTGAAAAAACAAGGTCACATTCACAAGCACCAGCGCTAATAGCCACACGCAGTTAGAGCTAAATTGTTAGCGTCTCCAGAGAGTTTGTGGTAACTGAAGCGCATTTATAAGGGGCGTCACACCCGGACTTTTCAGTGATCAGGGCAGCAGTGGTTGTAGCCAGACAAAGCAACAGCGCATCACAGTACATCATATGCGCACAGATGGCACGGAGACAGTACAATACCTGATGTTCATGAGGGAATTAAACTGCAAAACAACATAAAACCTGCTGCTGTGAGAAACAGATACGGTGGTTAGAACAGTCAGCAGACAGTCCAACAGACAGCAGAGTAGGGTAGAAAACGTCTCTCCATGCGCCCAGAGGCACGCAGTTAAAGCGCCCCAAATAACAATCACCCCATACAGAGTGAGTCATAGAACAACTAGAGACATCCCGAATAGTTATAAAGAATGTTTATAATTAGAATTAGAAGAAGTTCTCTTTCAAATCAAACATCTCTTTCACCATGAGTGGAAAGTATTATTCTTGCAAATGCATTTGTAACATCTTTTGACTCAAAAGTTGCTTAACCATGTCACGTGATATGCTAAATCAGTACACCGTTTTTATTACTGGGACCACTACAGATAATTGCAGAAGAACATTTAACAGACGCAGAACAACGGCAAGTTGCACTCTTTATGGGCAAAGCTTTATGGGCCTGTTTGCACTGTAATATCATTAGTGCAACACCTTTTGTGAATCGGACCTTGAGATGGGGCAGATAGTGGTTGCAAATGATGCGCAATTCATTCTTTGTGAATTGGCCCCTCACTGTTAACACTGCAATGTCACAAGATAATTTTTAATGTTTTGTCTGGGTAGATGTTGTTTCTAACACATCAAGCTAATGTAAAGATTTTACAGTTGAGCTCATTCTTTAGCCCAACCATGTTTGTAAGTACAAAACACGGCCCCTATATATAAACATGCTCGACATGATAACAGAGGAGACCTCTCACACAACAGGTATTTTGACTTTTCAAAGGCAGGTGTAACTAATATTATTACATTACATTTACATTAAGGCACAATCAAAGCCACAGTATACTCAAGGGGAAGACTTTGAGCAGTGCCACAAGGTTGCATGTGCATGAAGTAACAAATGCACAGCAAATTACTGTTTGTTTTACAGAGAGAGAAAGAGCATTTTAGGTGAGTAGGGCACGTACTCAGAAGACGTAGGTCTTGAGCGACAGACGTTGATTCTGCGGACTCTTTCCACCACCAAGGGACCACACAGGAGAAGAATTTGGATTGAGAGTTCCTGCCTCGCAGTGATGGTAGAAGTAGTTTATTAGCAGATCGTAGTGAACACAGAGGCTCATAAACCTGAATAAAGGAGTTCACGTGGGTGGGCGCTGTGCTAGTGGCCTCTCTGTAAGTGAGCATTAGTGACTTGAACTTAATGCGAGTAGCAACATGGAGCCAGTGAAAAGTGATGAACGGTGGAGTGATTACTAATTGCGTTTAGGTGTTCTTCAGTCATGGAACTGATATTCTGCATGCACACCTAAATGGAAATGGAGCCATCACTAATGTTATTACCTGTGCTTTTCCTGTTATGACAAGTCAAGATGTTCGCTGTGGGTGACGAATATAATGAATTGTTAACTCTTTCTATTATTGTATATTGTATATGTGAACCGTTCATATACCACCATGGAACAACTAATACACTGGCACATCCACATGTCCATCTGCTCTACACATTTCGTACAAGAACTAGTCATGCGTCACCTGTTTTAACAAAGGTGCAGGGTAGAGCAGGGCACATGACAGTATGCCCAAAACAAGGTGAAAGAGACAGTTAGCATCTACACACCAGCAATCAGCCTCAACTTGCTTAGTCAATGTGGAAAACCCAACAGAGATGGCATGCTCACTAGTTGAAGAGAATAAATCTGACATTACAGCTTGGACTGAATGACTAGGACAGATGATGATTCTCTCCAACCCGATGTAGCTGAAAGTGAAACACTATTCATCACACAAACACCCTAACCATATGGCTGTCACTGCATGGGGTGGAAAAAAACACTGGCAACAACACAAACTGGCTACAAGCGCACCACAATTCACTGTCAGACAAACGTGGTCGAATTAGATTAATTCAGTAATGAAAAATGTCCCATAGCGTACCCTTTTACTGTACCAAAAATCATTCACAAAGCTATGCTTATAATGTTAAATTCCAAGGAAAGAAAAGGTCAAATTGATGAGGCATGATGTTGAGCCACCTCCGCGCAGCAGTCAGCCCCAGCCCCATCACCACCACATTACCACTACACCTTGGACATAACTTTATTTTCCACTCTGATCCATTCGCTCCATCAGTATAGCGTTACATATCCAAACTTCAAACATATCAACAATCAATAATTATTATTCCTCCATTCTCTGATGTTAATAAAAAAACTGCAATCACCATTTGGAAAAGAAGTATTGTTTACTCTGGTCCTGTTAGTATGCAAAGTATGGGCAATGATACAGTATTTAGCAGCTGACTTTGTTGTGGGAAATATTTGACCCAATAAAAGTGCATGAATAAATACATTGGGTTTTATATTATTGTATCACGCATACAACTATGCCTAGCCCACATGGGCTTACAAGACACCACACATTCACATAAGCCAGATTCAGAATGCTGTGTAAAAACAAAACATTATTGACAGCCATTTCCCAATTAATGAAAGTGGCACTTGCTTTTATGGCGCTTACAAGGGTCCATTGGTTGTATTTAAGCACGCTATCAAAATCAACTTACAGAGACTTGAAACTTGCTCAACACAGCTAATGCATCACAAAGGAGAACACACACGTCCGCACTGGTTTTTATTGAAGTTACTTAATTTTAGAGTTTTAACAGAGCTTTACCATTAAACTGCCACACAGCATTGCATTCATAAGCTGTAAGTTAGTTGTACTTATTGGTCTACGAAAAGCTTCTTTTTTTCCCATGATTCTGTCGAGCCATTTCAATGAAAAAACATCATAGTATGCTCAGCACAAAAGAAAATGGAACCAATTGTCCACTTAGCCCAGATCACACATTCTTTTTTTCCTCCTGAATATTTTTCAATCTACTTAACCAAATATATGTCACTTCTAGAGATACCTCCATACTTTGGTTTAAGATGTATTGGTTCTGACAAGATATATTCAAAAGGTTTGGGATATAAAGTTTATCAAACCGTAGAGATTAACCTAACACCAGTCTGTACATGTGCTCATGTGCACATTTACACACACACCCTGTTAGTACAGTATAATAACTACGACTAGTTTTACCTGCATTTCAAGATCCACACATAGGCCCAGGGTGGAGCAGTTCAGAAAAGCAGGCAAAGAGAAAAGAGACAATTAGTACCAAAACACCAAAGTCTAAATCACTCCAGCAAAGTTAATACAATTTCAGTTTATGTGTCATTAGGTTAAGGGCATAAATCTGAGAATATGAAATATGGATGATGGGGACAGAGAAGCTGGTTCTATTTCAGTCCAGCCAATCCAGGTGCTGAAAGCTCTTTGTCTCTTCAGTTTCAGACTAATTAGCTGATTCCTTCAGCAGGAACGGAGGCTGACAGGGTGTGGTCCGAGCCAGGGCGAGATAGTGTGTGTGCCAGCTCAGTCTGGCATAGCAGCATGGGAGAAGCTATGCAGTCAGGCCTGTCATGGGGTGAAGAGTGCTGGGGCATATTACGGGATAGAGTGTGAACATCTTCATACTTGACGACCAGGGAAATACAGAACTTTTAAATGTTTACAATATCACATACATTTAATGCAAATGGTGGAAGGCAGGAAACAAGGTCAGCAAGATGAACTGAATCATAGCCAATTTTGTCAATGAGTTGCTTTTCGTCAACAGCAATTTTTGTGTATCTGTGTGTGTGGAGGATGAGTAGTGAAAGTCAAACACCACACTGGAATGCCTCCATCTCTTGTGAGGGGGGAAAAACAACAGAAAAAAAATCACAAAGCACTTTTTTTCAGAGTGAAGGTGAATACAAACTCTGGAGACGGAATGACTTTGTGTTGAAGTGGAAAAGAGAGAATGTGGGAGGGGGACCCACTGGTGACTTTGCATTCATAGAGTTTGAGAAAAAACAAAGGGGGTGATGTTTTGAAACTTGTCAGGAATACTGTGAGAGGCAAAGACAGTGCCGGGGAGAAGACAGAGCACAAATATAAACACCCACTGGCAGTTCAGCATGCATAGCAAACATCTCTCCTTTAAAAGCTGTCAAGAGCAGAGGAACTACTCTCGCCTGAAAGCCTTTAATTCCTTCTCTTTACTTAACATCATGGCAGGTGGTAGTCTGTGGCAGTCTGTGTGTAGTGTGTGATGTCAGTGCATGAATGTGTTTGTGTAGCTTTTTGTTTGTTGTAAATGTGGGACTATTTAGGGCTGTAGGGGGTCTTTCTCAGCTGCGTGTTTGAGCTGGAATTTATACATTTCTTAGAGGCTCAGATTGAAAATCTGTCATCAACTGATAACTAAAGAATTGCTTTTGCAATCTTAGCGCATAAAGACCAAAGACTGCAGAGGCAGATAATGCTTTAACGAGGCGAGTCCGAATCCCAGCATGCAAACAAACAGTGCGAAATGTTTTATTGTGTCCTCCAGAAGTCAGGTCAGAAGTCATACACGAATACACACACACAGACACTGTTCCTATGAAATAACAACACAATGTGATTAACAGGCAGTGCTCTCCTCTGTCTGGTGGGACAGGGCAGCATGGCATCTCTCCTGCTGTTAGTCTCTAATCTGTTTTTATCTCTCTGAGCCTTGTTTCTCTGTCTATCCCCGGTTTAAGTCTCTGTCTCTGCCACGTCCTCTATCCACCCTTACTCCGTTCTCTGTTCCTTTGAATTTCACACTGCATTTGTAGTAGATGTCCAGCATTTTATCACAATACGGTTCATTGTTTTATCTTCCTAGAACTCCATACATCCCAAACACTGCGCCATAGATCGCTGTTCAAATGCTGCGGCTGGCTTGTTCTTGGTGATTTACGACACAGCCACTTAAGTCTGGGCTGAATCCAATTCACACTCAGTCGATAGCAGACAAAACCTTAACTGACAGGGCCTCTCCTCTTCTCCTCCCCTCCCTTTTTCATCTTTGTTCCTTTTCTTTTCACCCAGCTGTACAGCCCATGGGGAGGTCAACAGCTGAATGAACTAGTTGAAATGCTTTTGCAGCGTCAAATAAAAGAAAGACACGGGAAACAATGCCTAGTTTTGAATTGGAGTTGGGATTACCTACAGCCTCTGCTCTCCTAGCTTTAGCTTTAATACAACAATATCCTGAGGAAAACTAGTAAGTTGGTTAAGGCTTGGCAACATGTCTATCACTATTCATTGAAAAGAGTGTAGTGGGGAATAAAGGAGCAGGTGCTATAAGAAATGTAGGAAGTTTGGGAAAAGAAGAAACAAGATTGCCCTCAAGATAAATTGCCAGGCAATGTCAAAAAAAGAAAAATTAATGCATTCATTTAAGCAATTCGATTAACCATAATAAACCACCTGTGCACACAGTTTAGAAAAAGGAAGATAATAATGATGCATGGTTTTGACCAAGATGTGGAAAATAGTCCACATCTGTAAGCATTTTATACAGTGAATGTTTGAAATGGATGTTTTTGGAAACTGGTTTAATCCCACAAAACCGCCGTGATGGTTCCTATTTAAAGCGCTCTGATCAGTCAAAGCAGGACAGTGACAATGACATGACTGCAGGAGACGTGAAGCTCTGTCCTGGTTTGAGGGACAGAAGATGGAGGTCAGTCTGTCTGTGGAGTCTGGTGGACAGGAGACAGAGAGAGCTGAGGTCCAACCACTGACAGGACACAAGAGAGCAGCTCCAGCCCTCTGGCTCTGACAGAAGACAGGTTGGGAGTGAGGACAGCTGTCCGGCTTTGGATCAGCGATGAGAGAACATGAAAGATATGAGAGGACAGGACCAAGGACTGGACACCGAGGGGACACCCATCCTCCCTCTGGCTGACCAAGAGAACAAACACTGACTTCACAGCGTTGCAAAGTTCACATCATGCGAGGATGTGCTCTTCATTTAAACCGAACACTGCAGGGTACTGGTTTCCATAAAATTCATTTGAATATGACTTTTCTGTATGTCCAGACTTCAAATACAGACCCTGATTGTAGGTTCCCTTGATAGAAGTAAGAGCCAATCTAATTTCTATTATCAGCTGGTTTAATGTTCATTTTCTCCATTATGAGCGGTCATCAGCTCACCATCTGCTGGGCCACAGTGTTGATCAGCTCAGCAGATGTGTTGTGATCTAATAGGATCAGACAGGTGTGAAAAAAAACAGCTCTGCTCCAACCAAGGAAGCTGGAGTGAAGTCAACAACTACATGACGGAGGCACATAGTGGAATAAATAAGTGATTCTCATTGGTAAACACCAGCACACTAGAAAAGACAGGTGCACCTGTGCAGCCATAGAATCATGCATTATATCATGGCTCAGTACATACAAAACTATTAAATAAAACTAAATTTGGTGACACTTATATGAAGACCAACTCTATAGTGCATTACGGGGGCATTCGTAATGAATTAAAATGCATTCACAATGCAACAACAAGCCTCCTCCACACACGGCTCACCTGCTGTCCAAAAAAAAAATCCAACACGGGCGTTGTGGGCGACTTTATAAAACATAGTGCTGACGAAGAAAGTCAACAGCGCGGGGAGAGAAACAGAGAGAGGCAGGGTGTGTGTGTGCAGAGACCAGAGGTGAAGGTGACGGTATGTGTGTCTGTAAAAGAGAACCCAAGGTAAAAGCAAGGTGAGCAGATTAAAGTAATCTGTGAGTGAACACTAAAATAAGTTGGAGATTTAAGTAGAATTACAATTGTGATATAAGAAATAACCTACTAGAAATAGGGTAGTAGATACATTTATTCCTCAATATTTTCACAAGACAAATATATGTTTTGTTGTACAACAATGCCCTGCAATACATAGTTTGTTTCTTGTTACATTTGTTTTTAAGAGAAAATGATTGAATAAAATATTCATATTAATAAGATATACTTTTTATATTTATTTTAGGCAAATTGCTTGTTATATTTTTTGGAATAATCGATAAATTAGTCGACTAATCGAATAAATAATTGTTAGAATCATCGACAAAACAATAATCGTTAGGTGCAGCCCTAGTCTTAAGTAAAGTGAAGTGCATGTTTATGCATCTTTACTAATGTATGCTTAAATCATTACGTTTCATTGTTGGTGGTAAGTGTAATGCATTGTCATGCATTTAAAAGAATCTACGCTGCATCATAAGTGATTATTATGTAAGATGCCAAAATGCAGAGAATTACAAGTAAACGTTGTCTGCTTTAGGAATGGAACCTTAAGGTATAACACCTAGAATATATGATCTATTCAAAGTAAGAAAAAGACAAAATACATTTTATCAAGCTTCATTTTCACTGTGGGATGAGTGTGGGTGTTGTAACAAACCATTAACAACTGTATGCAGCCACTGTGTTACACTACAACCCCCCTTCACACACACACGCGCATGATACTGCACGGACTATTATAGCGTTCTATGAGCATACAGTTGATTGTTGAGGTGTGTATGGGTGAGTATAGGTAGTTATAATGCATTATAAGTCCCATCAGTCAACCTCTAACTTATAACAAGTCAAGAGCATCCATAAGACCCTTGAACTTATAATTCATTTTAAGTCATGTCTATAATGTTTTATGACTGTTGATATAGTGCATCAGAAAGCATCATGTGTGTTTATAAGTGCAGTCATAAAGCATTGTGAATGCGTTATAGGTCACTATTGATGCCCCCATAACGCTCTAGATGTGGTCTTCATAGCAAGTGCTATCCTACAGGTAAATTGTTTGTAAGGCCCTGATTACTGTACTTTAGATTGCACATGTTGAGGAGGTTGTACAGTAGTACCCTATTTTATAATGTGCCAGTGAATTTCTTCTTTTTTATGTTACTTTGTACCTGAGTTATGAAAGCTTCACAGAGGCAGAGATCTCGTTCTCTCTTGAGATGTTTTATGTCTCCTGAAACGTTTGAACAGAGATCAGCTAGCTAGCTTTGAAGTCTAATGTAGTGTAAATCTCATTTCAGCTGTCATGGGCAAAAACATTCAACAGCCAACTTAGGAGGATATCTTACCCGAGCTGTAAAAAAATCCCATGATAGACAGTATGCATATTACATATATATGTAAAATGCTCTACCTTGTACTGTAAGTTGATTATCTGTGTACCACAATACATTGCAAATCATTACTGCAATAAACAGGAACTCCTAGCCGTGTTTGGTTCGTACATATTCCAGTGCAATGGAAATTAATTTCATGGCCATTATAATTAACCCAATCCTGGCGATAAAAATAACATTTTTATTTTTATTTACTGATGAAAAATAATGGTGCAATGCCCCAGTAAAATAACTTTGAAGAAAGAAATACTAAACATCAAATTACATCAATCTGAATACATCAGATGATCGTTACGTTAGCTTCCCGGCAATTGCGACCCAAACCAATGCTTTGGAAATAAGCTGCTCCGAGTCAACGTTTCAATCAATGCTACATAAAAACAGAACCTCAGCATATGTCTGATGAAAATGATGTAAGCAAAATGTATGGGTTATTTTGACAAGACAAAGTTTACCACAAACAGAATGTAATTTAGAACTTTAATTCAGTGAGAGAGTAGTTCTTATTGTACACCCTCTGGTCCTCTTGCAGATTTCCTTTGAAGCTGCATTATATGATCAGAAAGCAATGAAGAGAGCAAGAAAGTGTTTTCTCAAACAAATAAAAGGAGCTTGGCTGTGTGGCCTCTGACTACCAGAGTTGAATGTGTGAGCCTGACTCAGAGGATATCAGTCACTAACACACTGAGAGAGGCTTAAATACAGTGGCTTCCTGGTTTGTATTTACCTGATTTCAACAAAGAGAAGCTTTCAAAAATGCTTTGCTCTTGACTTGGCCAATAATTTTCTTAGCTGATCAACAAGAAAAGTAAGCACAGTCACATTCCATGGTATGTATATTTGTAAGCATTACTGCTTAATACCTTCAGTAAACAAGAAACAAGAATACACTGTTTAAGATCAAGTGGCTTGATTCACACTATTAAGTTAATGGGATAAATAAACAGCCTTAGCCAACTGAATGACAGATACTCAACCAACCACCACATAAGCAGGCAGCTTGACAAAGGTATCATACAGTATTTATCCCATTGTCAATATTCAGGATGAAACTGATATATATATATATATATATACTTTTTTTGTTGTTGTTGTTGATTCATTTGTCAATTATTTTCATGATTAAATGTCAGAAAATAGTTTAAAAAAAAAGCCCCAATTTCTTATTTTCCAGAACCCAAGGTGAGGTCCTCGAATGCCTTGTTTTGTCTACGCACCAGTCCAGAACTGAAAGAGATTTAAATTATAGAAAACAGACAACAATTATAATACCTGAAACACGAAATGAATCGATTATCCCAACAGTCCCAGATTGATTTCTGGTTGATTCTCTATTTAAATCTACTAATTGTTTTATTTGGGTCATGCATTCTCCATAATTCTTATATTTAGAACAGGCACATCAAAGCAACACACTTTTGAGCCATTAAATCAACTAAGCCACAGCTTATGTGCGACACCATTAGTGGCTGTCTGTCAGTGTCAGCTCAGTGTCAGCTCAATGTATGAATGGTAGAACGTAACAAAATTTAGTTGTGAAAAAGTGAATAATTTATAGTATGGTCCCACCACACACACACACACACATATACTGTAGCTTTTTGCATGTTGACAGACAAATTGCCAGGGTTGATCCACCATGATAACTCCCAAATGAACAGTGATCTTGCAGTCGGCACTAGGACGAGCAAACTACGAGTTACTGGTAAACCTGACCTGATCAGCCAACATCCTATTAATCCTTTTATGGGGGCTGCAGTATGCCTGTCCCATCATGTAGAGGCCAAACAACCATGGCCGGTCACTATTCTATGAAAGGGAAGACCTCGTCAAAGAAACACATTAGCAAATGTGGGTTTTACAGACCAGGGTGGGCATTTGGAACTATACTGACAGTGCTATTAATACTATTGGTGCATTTGGGAAGACTGATATGCAAACTCCTATTAGACGTGGAAAATAATAAGCTGTTTGAGGAAATTATGACTGACTTTCATCTTGATAAAAATATTCCATTTAATTTCAGGTTCTAACGATGTGGTGATTTGCCACATTTGACTGGTTTGCTATTTAATATGATTCACTGATGTGTATATTAACTGACAAGCTGCTGTCAATAATCAACCAACTGTGCTGTCTAGATGGGTATTAAGATTCACTGCTGATGGTGGATGCTCATCATCATTTGTCAGATAAATAACTTTCACTGAAATCAAAACAGAGACTCAGTATCAGTATTAATAAACTTATGACACATGACACTGAAACTTTGGAAACAGGATGTTTGTGCTTTCATCCCTCAATCTTAATTTACTGCTGTCAGAAATCTGAAATGCTCCCATTTTGTCAAAACATATTAAATGTCATTTGAAAGTCAGTTTTCATAATTATATCTGATTGATCATAACTATATCAAGATCTGAGCAGCATAGAAGAATATTAGAATATTACATGTCATCCAATTGACAGTAATAAAAATAGACTTTTAAATATGATGATGCTTCGGAATGAAATAATCAAGTCAATTTATAAGACAATGACCAGTCCATGTTGCATAGACACAATGTACATGCATATGATATAAAGTCTGACAATACACATGGTACAAAAGCATTCATTTACCAAATGCAAATGGAAGCTGTATTTTAGAGCACAGTATTCTAGAGTTCAGGGTTTGATTTGCTGGTTCTTCTTCAGCTCCTTCAGGCTTTTTGCTCGCATGAAAATTACACTAAAAGAACCGACTGTGGTACATTTTAATGCAAGGTCACAGGTGTAGGAAGCAGGCTTAGAGATAAGTGTCTTTTAAAGGCAGTGTGGTTGCGCTTTAAAGGATTCAATATCGGCACTTTCCCCCATTTTCATCACCTTACTGATAAGCCAGGTGTCAGGCATAACACATTAATGGTTACATAGTTGTGAAAGCAACCACCCCAATAAGTGACTTCTCTCTGCTTGGTTCCGCTCAGCTGCCTTCTCACTGACTCTTCATAAGAAAGTGTTGGAGGTTAGAGATCTATTTACTGAAGCTGGAGCTTTAAACAGTCCACATTATGACAAACAGTGATAACTGCACAGATGAGTGTCAACAATCTGAGGAAGCAATGCGTTATCAGTCTGATTCTTGAAACCTCTGGGCGCTAAACAAGTCAACAGGCTGAGCGATGAAGCTCTGTTCCACTTGAATCTGCGTCCTTGAAAATGTTCCATTTGGAGGTTTAAGTGAATGTGAGAGGACTTATTATGGACTGATGGGAACGCAAAGGCACTTCACCGTCATTTCTACCAGCAGCCAGCAGACAAACACTCATCAGAAGGCCTCTTCACCTCACTCTGACAAAGAGATGCAGTCCAGCTCAGCCTCAATTGTGACAGTGAACAGTGTTCTGAGGAAAAAATTTGCTTGTGTGATGGAAGTGGACCCAATGGCATTACAAAATCACTCACATACTTAACGAAAACGATGGTGACATTGCCAACACATTTGGGAATTTTAAAATATCTGAAATTAAGTTTTTTAGTTACCAAAAGTACAGTCTAAAATCAATCGCATAGCTAGAAACAAAAGTAAGGTCATCTGTGAAATGGGCTTGGTTCTGCACATAATGGTTAAAAGTTGATGAGACTGTTCTTCTGCTAGGACCTTAGATAACTCACAAACTTTTCAAGGCAACACACATACAGTACACCTACGCACACACCTGTTTAATGATACTTTCACTTTGGGAAATTTGCATTCTGTTTTGGAGCGACAACAGATTGCACTTTTCTGAATTTTTCATCTTGCATAGTAATGTGTGTCATCATGCACTTCCATAAAATGGCACTTTGACACAACCACACGAGTTATGTCCTCCTAATGAAAAGACAAATTGACTTTAGGCTTTACATTTTTGAAATCACTGGGCACAATCTGAATACTGCATGTTGCAGAGGCACTGGGGCCTTAATAGTGAGGGCCATGTAGTTCAAAGCTGCTACAACATGAAAAATAGAAACTAGGAAATGGGGGATTATGACTTATGTGTCAAAGCCAAACATCCTAGTCATGCTCTAATTTTATATCAAAAAAATGTCAGGACTAACCAATCAGGATTTGGGTTGTCAATCCCTTGCATGGAACAACCACACAGCACCAGCATCTTTGTTTGAGAGCAAACCATTGACACAGGAGACCATCTCTGTTTTGAGAAAATATGTATATGCTTCTTTGCTCCTTAGCTCCAGGAGCTTCAGGCTCCTGGTCGTACCCCATCGTTCCCTTCACTGCTGGATTAAACCTACTTTGTTTTGGCTACAAGGTAAAGTGGAAAACGTCATGCAAGTTCAGAATTGGTTTTAGGAAACATGCACTGATATGAAAAAGTAAAATATAATGATGATAGGGTGAACGGCATCTGAATTGCTTCAACAGACTCATAACTTGAATCTTCCAGAGGAGACTTGTTGACAATGAAGAGTGTGTACTTTTGTTTGTTCTCATTGGTTGTTTGTCATTGCCCATTGGCCCCTACGATTTTATTCTTGGCGCTGAATATGGAGAAAGAGTAGCAAACCCACTGAGATATGAATGGCGCTGAAGATAGTAGCGACTCTTTAGTCATTCTCTCTTTCTTGTTTTCTTTCTCTCTGTCCTGGTGGAGATCATTGGCAGCACTTACCTATAACAGAGAAAAGAGAAAAGAATAAAAGATATATTAGATAAGATAATGATACAAGATACAAGATAATGCATCTGATTTAGAGTCATTTATCTTTAGTTCAGTCAGCCAAATTAGGTGGAATAGATTATTATGTAAACATGTAAGGACCAGCAGCACCAACTCCCACATGGCCAATTCCCTAAGTGCCACATCAGGTGGGATATAGTATATAGTGAGCACCTGCTACGTGTGGGCGAAGGCACCAGCCGTCGTGTGGCCGGTCCCCTGGTTTGGCACCTCAGACCATGAGGGTAACATGCTATCTAGTGAAATGAGATGGATTTTTTCAAACCCAGCAATCTACCTGATGCTCAGCAGCGGGCTAAGACACTCAGGTATGCAGCAAAAAACTGCATAGGTGCCCTATTTGAAATACATAAGACACAGGGCTAAACATCCAACAAGGAGAAACAATTCTGAAACATGGGATGTACTTGGGATCTTTAATAGGACAGGGAAGCCCTGTGCTTCATAAATGCATCCCTTTTCAATGTGGGTTATCAATCCCAAACAGCATTGTGCTTGCTGAATAATTTTAGGCTTTGAAATTTGAGGAATTTGAATCCAGAGATTCTCTTGGCAGTATAACAATTTCTGAGTGGTAGCAGACATGCATTTATTCATTTCATTTATTCTTGCTGCTAAAACCTGTAAATATAGATCTTAAGTCAACCCAAATATTATTTTTTGTTCGTTGAAGATGCTCATTATACATTGAAAAATATATTGCTTACACATAGTGGCATGTAATATGAGTATAAGTATTTGACAACTTGCATGATTCATTAGCGACGGAGCCGACCAAAACCAAATATTTAACCAACTCTGGTAATCCCCTGAAGCGACATAATCAGGCTGATATGGCAGCGAGTTGCTTTTAAGAAGCCGACGGCAGCCGCCACAGCAGACCAGCAAGCAGCCGCATAGCTTTCAGGTAGGCTGTGTGGCAGCAGGCATCCAGGCAAAGAATGAGCAGAGCGCTGACGGCTTAAATGCACCGCCATAATTAAAAGGGTGTGTTGGATAAGTGTTGTAGTGAGAGGAGGTGGTCATGTGAGTATTGCAGCGGGCTCAAGTTGGGCTTCTTGAACTGGCTGGCAGGCGTCTCTAAACCATGGTAACATCTTCAAGACAGTGTGTGCTGCACTTCAACATTCAAAAACAAAATTCAATAAAAATAGAAAACAACTGCATTAGACAGTTTAACATTTCAAACTCTATTCAGTTTAACGTTTCATTTCAACCAACGAGTAGACTAGACGTCCCTAACAATCGTTCTCTTCAGTAAGTGATAATACTGCAGCTGAAGTCTTTAAAGGAACCTGTACCCTGGAAGTGGAATGTCTTTCACATTGTAGTCTAAAGCCACGTCGTTGCGTTTGAGTTAGCTTGACTATCCTCCTATAGACACCTAAATGAAGTGACAGTGGTTTTCAAAAGCCCAAAAATCCTTTGGGGGATGGAGAAAATGTAATCTCATCATGGCTGCTGATCTATATCGAAGACTCTTGTAAAGTAATAAGGAAAAGATAAGGATATAATTTAGCTCCACCAAAGTTCATAGAATGACACTGGCAGAGTGAGGAAACGGGTGAATCTCAATAATCTGAAGTGAGCCTGATAAATGAGTAATTCTATATATTTTTTTAGCCCAGTGCACAGGGAAAATGGCAGACAAAGCATTAATTTCACAGTTCATACTCCATATATTCTTTTATCACTTTCAGGCAACGGTTCATCGGATGCAGACAGAGCTGTTAGGCTGGTAGAGATACTTTGATCTGCTCATCAAAATACTTCAGAGCCATTCGTTCAGTCTCTTCTGTGTATTCAGTTAATCACAGCAGTGTAGTCAATAAATAAGGAATGGTGAGAGATGTCAGTTGTTCAATTCAAAGAAACAGAAGATGTAAAAAAAAAAAAAAAAAGAGAGGTGAAAATGTCATCGTTTTATAATATTTAATATGATTTATTGTGGAGCTGATTAATAGTGGCACCAATTACAAGCCAATAGCCTTTCTGGACAGAAGTCGAGTACAGAAGGAACATTTCTCTTTGGGAATGCAATCATAGAGTGTATATCTGCTAAGAAATAACGATGTCAGTTTTGTACTTTAAACAAGGACATCCATTTTGCTGTAAGAGCTGCTCAATGGCGAGGATGATTGAGGACCTATAAGAGTTGATGACATTCACCCAAAACCTGCACTTTCAACAGTCCCCACCCACCCAGCCAGCCTCGCAGTGGAGTGCCAGTGTTCGGTCAGTGCAGCACATAAAAGCCCGGGATTGCAATTTGCATTTAGAGAGTGTTGTGACTGAATTCCTTTGGAGGATGGAAGGAGAGAAAAGGCCACAAAGTCATTTTACCTCCTGAACTCTGTCATGCAGTGTCCCCCCATGGACGAATGTCGACCCAGAGGGTTTCACTGGAATGACAGACGGTCGGCCCTGGACAACTAAACTCATGTCAAGCCTGTCAACAGCCCTGACACGGAGAAATCTGTTTTCACCTCACACACACTCCAAGATAATTACACTTCATTAACGAGGTAGAGGGCTTTAAACGTGTCGAAATGAAAGGAGGCTGCCATCCAAAGTGGGAGGGAGTCGAGAGAAAGGTTAAGGGTCATCACAGATAAGCACGCTGCAGTAAAGCAGGAGGGCTTTTGCAGTGAAAGATGTATGCTTGTTTTTAATTTGGCATGATTCCAACCTTTAACTGACAATTACAAAAAGTACATAAGCCTCATAACGTAACCAAAGTCTGGACTTTAATTTACATTCAGCTGAAGCATGAAATTGCAAGACAAGGCTAAAGGAGGCTAGATAATGAAGGCCTTTTGATTGACTTAACATTGGTAAAGACTTTATAGTCAGCTGACATTGTGTGGGTTGCAATGGGGATTTTTAGCCATGCTAGCAGCATGACTCTAGAGATAGCAATGTCGGTCTGTCGGTCGGTAGGTCCATCACGTTGGTATAGTAGGAAATACCTCAACACCTATTTGATGGGTTGCTGTGAAATTTTGGATTTGGTTTAGTGATCCCTGACTTTTCAGCTAGGCCCAACATACTATCAGAATTATTATTGTTCAGTAGTTTGATTTATAACCAAAAACCTGCAAAAAAAAAGACGTTGACAGAAACTAAGATTGTAGGCTAAACATTACACCTGCAGCATTTACACTTTTTTTGACATTAGCATTTAGTACAGTTTCACATAGCTGCTAGTGTGGCTGTAGACTCTTAGTCTTGTTGATCACAGCTTTCACTGATTTAGCACATTGTAGTATTACTGTATCTGTACTTTTGCATTGTACACTCAGTTTTCTATAAACTACATACACTTAGCTAAAACTAATGCAGTCTAAAAAAAAAAAACATACAATAAATCCATCAATGTTAAAACCTTTTATAAAGAGGTGTTGATTCATCTTTGGTCATTGTGGTCATGCCTATTTTGTGCTGTAAGGTGCTGTTGAATTGCCTTATACTGTGAGGTTTCTAATATTTTGTCCACCCCATTTGTATCAATGGGCGTAGACCATCTGTCATGGCCTTGACATGTTCAAGATGAACAATAACATAACATTTAGATTTGGACAACGTGCCATGTAATGATGAGATTATTTTTCAGTAGCACACCAAAATATAAAAGGAGCTGTGAGTAAACTCAACTCAAGACACCTTATATGAGCTTCAGTGGCCCTAGTATTATACCCATGCTGAGTATGAACCGGCTGTGAACCCAAATAACCAAGGGCATCCCATAATGATGAGATACAAGTTTGCATCACACGTTACTGTAGCTCTGCACCTACAGCCAGCCTGAAACTTTCATTGTTTCTTTCTGAGGTTCTACCTTGGGAGCTCATCCTCCTCTCTAGTAGGAAAGTGTGAGTTAAATGAGTTAAGTTCTACATCATTAATCTATGTGGGAAAATTAATTGACTGCTTTTGACCCAACCCAACTATTTAGGAAAACTGGAAAACTATGCAGTGCTCCACTTCTGAATCAAGGGCGATAGCAGGAGCATTTCTAATACCTAACTACATGGCTTGACATAGAGTTACTCTCTTTGTATTATTTTGTTGCATAGTGTACTGCAGCATACTACTTTTGTGATTTATTGTTGGTTAGACAGGTTTAATATAATGGCATACATCTGTCTGGGAAAAATGTGCCTGACTTGACTGACAGCTTCAAATTGAAACACATTTCTGCATAGGAGCATGTATATATTTGGAAATAGTGTACGAGGTGTCTTTGAAATCTTCTCGTATCTACAGTATTCTTGACAGGTCAATGTTGTGTGCTCTGTATGCTGCCTGACATCTTAGTGTGTTGTAAATTTGTACTGGTACCCGGTAATATAAATACTCAAATGTGATAGAGAGTTGCTAATCTACAACTATATTGAGCAAACGCATTCTTCTTTACAAGCAATCTACATATGTGCATGTCAGAGTATGTTTTGTCTCTGTGGGGTTTTATTGTACTAGCTGCTCTTATTTGGCTTGCTTTAACTGGCATTTGTGCAGCTGCGTTTGGTTACACTTGCAAATACACGTGTCCATGGAAACGGATCAGGAAACAATGAAACGGGAGCAAAATATGTGTCGATCAAAAGAACAAATATGTGACTATTTGGATAATCACTGCTTAACTCAAAAGCAGTGATCATATCCTGCAGTTGAATCAATGACAGTGTAAGTAAAAAATGTGACTGCTTTATTTAAATTCAAATTTATTTGTACACTGAGGTAAGTAAATCTAATGTTATGATTATAAGGCGCTCTTTATAACAGAGCTCTTCCTGTGTGACCTGCAGGTACAGTTACTACTTCATATAATAGGAAAATGTCAGCCATATTGCTCCTTTTTATTATTGAAATAATGTTTAGCTGCAAACTGTGCAAAGCTTGCAGAACCCTGACAGCTGGGAGCCTGTGACCTTCAAGCAATCTGAATGAGCATAAAACTCAGAGCAAACACACCCTTCAGACATTTTTGGGAGTGCTACTACCCACCAGTGATCATCCGAGTGTGATGCTAAAGTGCTCAAATACTCACTGTTCAAAGTTTAGATGCCTTCATCTAAAACTTAGACTGGGATGGAGCTGTGGCAAATGAAGTTTGTAGATGCAGCTCAGAAAATTAAGCTCTATTCAAGTGAAGATTCAGATCCTTGACACCCTTATTATGCAATGTTTGTGATATGAACATTATTTCAAATGATTCCATGTAATGAGAGATGGTTGCTAGTTGTTATTCCAGAAGCAGTCAGTCTGGAGCTCTATGCAGCTTTATTGTTGCTTATTGTGACTGTAACTTCTTCTCAAATAGTTCCACTATCGTCGCTTTCCAAACATTGAGTTCTCCTACCAACCGACACAACATATCCTTGTACATTTAATGTGATATTATTTATAGCTTTGTAGTTTTTCCCCATGGGAAAAGAATGGTTTTCTTAATAACAGCTCTTTATAGATGAATGGAATTTAAGAATTGGTTAAAGGATTGCCTCCTCTCATAGAGTAATTTATAATTCTAGGACAAAGTATTAATATACTATAAGCACAGGTAAACATGAGAAAAAAGGACACCCATTAGCTGAAGTGGATGGCCATGCACAATGTGCATCATACACTAAGTGGCACAACAACTCATGCAAACAACAGAGAAACATAATGTCCTCATTTGATTTACTACAGTTTTAATAAATGACAATGAGGAGAGTAATTGTTGACATCATTACCTCCTTGAAACCAGAAAGGGAAGGAGAGAGACCGAGAGAGAGAGAGAGCGAGAAAGGACACAGAGAATTGATATTCAAGTGTGGCCTCTTTAGTGAACCAATGTAGGAAATGTTGGCAGACTGAAAAAAGATGTCGGTCTTCCAAGGTGAAAGCCAAATGGAAGATGACAACTAAAGCAGAAGAGGAATGGGTAACAAGGCTTTTATGTGGCCAGGCTGCAGAGAAAGACAATAACCTGATGCATGGTTCCCTTCTCCATCGCTCTCCACCTTCATTTAATACCTCGACCACAATGTCACAGCGCCTCCCTCCCCCACACAGACACTGATTGATAGGCGATTTGCATGCAGTGCATAAACAACAGAGGAAAATATGTTATATCTTTGATCACTTCTTAACATTGTCCTTCATCTCTATGTTTGAGGTGCACACACATATAGAGCCAGGATGAAGTCACTATTTCCAGTGGCATGAGTCACTGACTTGTGCCACTTTCACCTCCAACCCACCTGCTTTTGAAAACCTTAAAATGGCATAGTGACAGTGAACATAATATTTGGATGCAGAGCTTGTCAGTCTTTGTGTCATATATTATCAATCTAGAAGGCTTCAAGTGCCAGTCTGTAAAAGGTTTTGTGGTGTAAATTCTCTGTAAGGTGCAGGAGCTAGAATTTGAAAAGAAGAAAATTCTCATTAATTTAATAGGACTCTGTCGCAGTAGGCTATACATAGCTCAGTCAGTCTGTCATTGTCAGCTCAGCATATGAAAGGTTGCATGTACCAAAATAAAGTTGGCAGGAGAAGAAAGATGGACTCATGAGATGAGATGAATATATGACTAAGCCATGCAAACATCTGTAGACGATTTTAGCCGTTCCCATAATGCTTTGCACGAGAAGCTACTATAAGACCACTTCTTTAACAGAGTTAAATTGCCTTAACATAGAAGTTAAAGCTGCTGTAACATTTTTTTTTATATATATATTAACAATGGATCAAATGGCCCGCTCAAACTTTTCCAGTTTCCAGTGAGCGACCAGCTGGTGAACATTGTGGATCATTTAGCAGCTAAAGAGCCTGATATTCCCACCAGGAGTTGGTGGAGAGCAAAACAGAGCTAAAAGGATAGTGAATAAGTGATTTACATTTGCTTTGTATCTCTTGGATGTGTTAATAGACAGCCTTTTGCGAACACTTTCGCCATGACGACTGTACAGGGGGTAATATGTTAGTGATGTGTTTGCAGTGTGTTTCTGCTGTCCACCAATGGCAAAAAAATAAATTATTCCACTTTAGAATAATTGAGACATTTGATCATAGTTAGCGAGATTACAGTAGCTAGTCATTAAGCTACAATTAGGCTACATACTCTGTTCTTATTTTGTGTGAGCCAGCCCCCAGACTTATGTACATAACAGGACTGTTTTCCATCAGTGTTACTGGACTCACTCCTGCCCAGTATCAATCCTTCCAATGAAAGAAGATATTACTGTAGATAAGACAATTACATATGTGTGCAGTCAATACTTTTGCAACGCTGCTTGAGGCAGTATTTTGAAACCTCTACTAACAATCACAGGTTGGTAATACATTATTATGCAATGCCTTAACAAATAATAACTCCATAAACAAATGTTCTAAATACCAGACACATAGCAGTGACTGTGCTGATTGTCTTGTGTCTTAGCATTTAACTGTTCAAAATGCTCTTTGCCAAATCACTTTGTATTTCTTGAATCTTGAATAAATTGGAGATAGGGAATCAGTCCATGCCTCAGAACCTCTGCTTCACTCACCTTCAGTTAATAGAACTTGAATAAGAATGTTGAGAATAGAAGAGAGACATCTTGAATTTATCAGTAAGTCTCCTCTTTGTTGGCAATTTAAACCCAAAGGACAGAGACCCATTGTTTATCTTTTTGTCCCACCCACATTTTCTCTCAAACATCTCCTTCCCTCCTGCTTTGCTCACTCTTGTTTTTCAGGTTGTTGTTGGTGCTTCTCTTTTGCCTCTTTTCTCATTTTCTTTAATCACTCTTTATCTTCCTTTCTCAACCCATCGTCTCCGTCTACCTCCCCTCTGGCTTTCTTTTATCAGGTCTAAACCACATTTCCGCCACAGTACTTATTCAGGGAGACCATTTTCTCTTCAGATGCCAAGCTTTTGTCGAATAAAAGCACTTGTTCAAAATCAATTTCCACTACTATCTGTATGTTTTTTCTCTCTATCCTCCATTCATTCAGGCCTTTTCTTCCTCTCAACTCATTGTTTTCTGCTCTGAGTGATAAAGAAAATAGACTCTGCTCCTTTCAGAAGATTGGAGCTAGGACAAGGTTTCTGTGAATAATTCTGGTCAATCTGATAGGGATCCAAATAACTCATTATGCAATGTGCATTGTGTTGTATGTGTATGTTTTTGTTTTTTTTTTCCAACAAAAAGATGAAGAGTGACTGATTCCTATTGAGGTGACAGAATGCTTAGCTGGCTCTTTACTTATTATGTGGCTGTTGGAGTTTGGTTCTTTAACAGTGTGTTGTTTGGATGGTTTTTTTCTGAGTGAAAAAATACTTTTAGCAGGTATTTTTTCCATATATAACTTTAACAATTCATAACGAACTATGCAAAAGTATACAATATTATCAATACAACATTACCATAAATGCAGAGAGACAATGATTCATATAAGTGGTGGTTGTAACAACATGATTCATGAGTCCCATGGAATAGAACATGTGAAAGAGAGATTCATAATCTTATATTAGCTAAATAATTATACAGTAATTATTGTTGCAACAAAATGTGATTAACGCTGCTTTCTCACTTAAGAAGACTTAACTCAAGGTCCATTTTAACTGCTGTCACTGCTTACAACTTACCCTATTGTATTTCAAGTATCTCTGGCACTTCAACTGAAATTATAATTGCTATCATTGTTTACAGTTCAATTTCAACTGCTTAAGTCTCTTACTCTTGAAATAAAAAGTTCAACTGCTTTCAGTGCTTACTCATCAACTGACATTTCAACTGCTTTTAAGGCTTAGACACCCACTTCCATTTCAGCTGCTTTCACCTCTTACTGGTTAGTTGACAGCACAGCTGTTTTCAGCTGTTATTATACAATTGTCAATGCTTATATAAAAAACACAACTGGCAAGTCAACTGCCTACAGGGCATAAACCTAAAACGAACTGTTCAAATGCTTTCAGCGATTAAACTTATGCTGCTTTTTCAATCTGTGTTTTGGTCTCTTGCACATCCACAGAACACTTCTGTCCCATTCAGTGCTTTAACTTCTATTGACACTTCAACTGCCTTAACTGCTTCAACTTCAACTGCAACTCTGATCTGAACAACATCTCACCAGCAAACAATTGACATTTTAACTTTTTTAAGGTGTTAGCAATTTTTCGTGCCAATTTAAGTTCTCTTTCGGAGAATGTACCCTTTCCTATGGTTAAAAATAAAAAAACGAACTGTGTAGCATCAATAATGTACACAGAAATGAATGGCAGTGGTAAGCTACTTCAATAATAAAATGTAATTAGCACTAGTTTGACAAATGAATATCAACTCAAGGTCAAATTACTAGCTTTGGCCAGAGCTTTCATCCACCACAGCCTTCATCAGTGGATGGGGTTTGCTTGGCTGTCATGGAGTTGGTTTAGTTGTCAACACAGGATCCAAGTATGCCATTTCACACATATTATGACAGATGGGCATACGTGGGGAAGAGTGTGTAACCCCTGTCTCTGTTCAAGGTTGGTTTTTTGTGGGATGTGAATGGCCTACTTGATGCTTCTCCAGCTGTCCTAATAACTTTGACCCCTTCCCGGTCAGTGCTTTGACTGGTTTTTGTCTGGTGTTCACAGTTAACTGATGCCTGTTTTCAGTGATCCTTCAGACTCTTGTCCAGAGCCCTTGCTTTTTTACAGATGTAGTGTTGAGCAAACTCAATTGAAGAGAGTCAGATGTATGTGAAAAGGCTAGTAAGTGGACCGTGAGTTAAGATTCTTTGACAAATTACTGTTGCCATGCTCAAGCATTAACTAATTACCGCTGGTTGTATGTGGCCAATGTATGGTAATAATAATCAATACTTCACCTAATAGGTGGAACTGACTTTAAAAAGCAACATTGAGCCTTATGTTATATTTATCATTCAGTGTTTATTGTTTCCACAGTGGCTACATGCTCAGCAAGCAAACCTTTTATTTTCCATACGATTAAAAGTTGACAATGGATACAATACAATTACGCAAGGTTTGTTCACATGTTATGATTACATTTTTACTATATTATTAATGGTTCATGTCTGTGTTTTCTTTTTGTTAGGCAGAAGTGAGACAGTTTCAAGGAAGCACATCTCTCAAAGCGTGGCTTTCTTGTTCCTGGAACACGAGGTGTCTTTCCCTGTGGGAGAAGTCAAGGCAGCCCTGTCACTTGCACAACTAGAGAATCAACTTTTTTTGTCCATCAGATCCACACAGAAGACAGCGGTGACATGCAGCAAGACCACACACCTCTCTCTGTTCTCACATTTTCCCTTCTTTAGAGATGCCGTCCTCACCTGACTCCCTCAGTGCTTGATTTTTTCTCATCTCCCATGATCTCATTCTCTCTCTCTGAGAGCAGCACTCACCTTTCTACCAGCACCTAAGCTCATTTTCTCTTCTCTGTTCCTGTGAGACTGTCACCCCTATACCCCATTTAGCAACAGCTTTATTCTCCTTTGCCATCAGTTGTTTCATACACTACAGCCTCTTTTGTAGCAGAGACATCCTCCAGAGAGCAGTGGGACACACCACTCCAAAGTACCTGCAGATGGACTGCATGACATCATTTGAATTACTGTAGATAACTGATGCGTCCAAATAGCCATGTCGTAGAGATAATACACTGTAATGACCACATCTGAGATTTCTCTGAGAGCATGATGAACACTGTCAGTATTTATTTACACCTCCTTTGCGGGTACCACATTTCACTTGTCTTAAAGGCTCGACCCCTAGAGAACTCATATTTCAGGTCTGGAAAATTCTTCCACCGCTGCGGTTTCCCATTCCTCACCTTCCTGCTATTTCTACTCATCTCTTCTCAAAATGATGTTTTGTCATTTCAATTCACGTTATTCAAATACCTTCATAAATATTTATGGAGAGTTCTGCGATAGGAAGGAAGGAGAGAATTGTAAGGGAGGACAGTGGAGGCTTTGTACTCCCACATCCCTGGTCATGGAAATTATTCAATGCAACATCTGAATAGCAATTATTTGCTGCAAGTGAGGCAGCGCAAGAGAGACGATGAGAGGGAAAGTTTTAATTGGCAGTTGCCCACATTTACAACCAAATTCTCCAAATCTGACTCCAAATCTAGTTGCAGTAGTTAAAACCCCCTAAATAATTTGCATTTGTGCAAATGAATACGCTACCAGGAGAACGGTACTGTAGCACATGATGCTAAGACTTTACACTCAATGGCATATGGCTCCTGCTGAGGAAGGGGCATTGACCAGAATCTATATCAGATATCTCACGACAATGCACAGAAAAGAAAATGCCATCATAGTAAAAACATGTTCCCACTGACAGACTGTTGCATCATGCCCTTAGGGAATCATTTTCTCCTACCCAGTCAAGGGCGTAGGTTTGCACTCCACACTGGCAGGGGCACAAAAACTTGATGATTTGGGCGACTTGGCTCTTCGCTTTTGAACTTACTTACTTACTTGGGTAATTTGCAAAACTAGTTATTTTTATATGTAAATATGCTCAAGAATTCACATACCTAAAAAATGCCAAATTAAGATCCATAATTTCAATGACCGGTTATGTTTGAATATCACAACATCAATCTTGACACATCATGCAGAGACAAATGTATTTTGCCACTGTTAGCTACCTAACGTCCCTCGGATGCATTGGATCGATTTTTTAAGCGAAAACGTGATGTGGGAGACAACCCTGCGTCAGCAAAAGCTCCAAAGCGTGTGGTGAGGAAATATGACCCTGAATACATTAAATTTGGAGTGCCATTACAGTGCCATTACGTGCAGCTGTCCACTGTGTTTAGCTCGTTTTAAATCACACGCAAATGACACCTGGCTGCTACAAAGTAACCACACACCTCTACACGCATCAGACAGGTCCTTTAGAACTCGGTATTCTGACAGTTAATGCGGGAGACATTGAATTACTAGAGCTCTTATATCATGTGCGTCATGGCCTCCTTTCCTAAGAAGGATTGGACTGATGTGATCATCCTAAATGGCTTCACCAACACTTTCTAGTATTTATTTCTATCGTCATACTGATTAACTGCTAAAAAACACACCATAAGCCTCTGGCTGCAGATTTGTGGTGCTGTATATTCACCGCATGTCACACTGCACCATCCAGACAACGATATGATTTCCTGGAGAGGCCGATTCTTCATTTGTTAAGCTATTTTTGCATCACCGTGATTGGCTTCAAAGCTATTGGACCAGAGGTGTGACTGGCTAAGAGTGTATTTATCAATCACCACACTCACCATTTTATTATTCCACTTCAACCAGCCATGCTATAATAATGGAATTTGAAGCAGGTTTCAAAATGTGTTCACATGTTGTTTATATTCTGCATTCGTGGTATAAACTAAACACCTTTAGCACTGGGTGATTTTGTAACAGAATAACTCTTGTCAGTCATAAGTCAGAGTAAGCAGCCTGAGAGCTTAAAATAACCATTCAAATCAGACTCAAATGGATTGCAGTTTGTTGGTCATTATTTAATTGGTGATTAATGCAATCACAGTTGATTAAATAATGATAATAATCATGTTAGGGACAAACAGTTCTATTGCGTCAAATCCCCATTAATCTCCCCATGCAGATTTCCAGGCACAGCTGCAACCATGTTAATGAGAGGAGTGGGTGTGTGCGGCTGTGATTTAAGTGGATCACTACTAACAGTTTCCACAAACCAAAGACACACAGAGAGTGTGATGCTTTCTGACTATTTCCCGATTTCCTTGATGTTTGTTGTTTCCAAACAGAAGTGCAGCATGAAATTAGTCAGAGTGGAAACAGTGATTCAGACTATTTGCCAGGATTAACCTCCGGAAAGGCTTGGGGAGGGTAATGTTGTACTCACTGGGATGCCTATACGTATGTGTAAAAACAAACACTGTGTGATGTACTGATTTAGAGATTAATGTATTTCTGTAGGAATATGCCTGTGTTGCCGTAGTTTCTCACTGGGGAAGGAGAAACTAATAGAGAATAAAACAAAGTCACCAGAGGCAGAGACCTGCAGGAGGTTTGGCTGTTTTGTTCCGATTTAACCTCATTAAACATTCATACACCTGGTGTAAAAAGACAGGTAATATTTTGCTTTCTCGAGAGGGCAAAGATCTAAGGAAAAGGTATCATTTTTCCAGATCACCTGTACCTTGTAGAATTTAAAGATAATTAATATTTTTCTGATGATAGCACATCAATATAAATCAAATATTAGTTTCCATAAGCATTTACTGCTTCGTATTTCCCCTTAAACTGTGTTGTTTTTCTTCTAACAGAACAATGTATTTCAAATGCCTCATCACAGTACAACTAACTGTATCATAGCTCCTGTATCAGTCACATTATAGACTGCTATGCCCACATACACACATACAGATACACATTGAATCTGTGGCATAGCCTCTGAGAAGATCAATATTCCTCTGATAGCTCATCAAAAGTAGGTTGTTGGTCAGTTCTTAACTTATGGGTTGTTTCATGCGCCATCCCAGTGGTTTCTGGTTGAAGTTAGGAAGAGATCATGGTTACGGTTTGACCAAACCGAGACCGTTTCAGAACATTAACGGTCATCTGTGTTGTTTTGGGGAACGGTCGTTTGTCGTTGACAATCGCCCTTTTCTGTTGTTTAGGTATGAGGACGTGTTGTTTGAGAAAGATTGTCTTCACAATGGTGAAATTAACCAAATGGGAAGACAGTGAAGTATATGTCAAACTGAATGTGTACATGGGATATTTAAGCAGTTTGAACAATTGACTAATGATCTTGTTTTCCCCAGTAGGAAAGGCTCCCCTGTTAAATGTTCAAATTTGTTTTTAATTTGAGGTGGAAAGTGTCAACGGTGAAAATTCCATGTGTTGATACTCTTCAAACTCTTCAGCCTGTGCAGAAGGTCAGGTTGTGGTTGAGGTTCTGATTGATTTCATCCTCCCTTTGATTTTAGGGCATGCTTTATGATGACCAATTAGCTTTATGGAATGCTGTAGGACTGTGGGTCTGCTGTAGAAGCATTAAATCAGCTTAGAGTTGACGTCAGCTGCACATTTCACAATTCTCTCTTTCTAGTCTGGCTAATGCAATCTGCATGGTATAGTGAGCTGTAGCCACTAATCTTTATTTACTAAGCACTCAGCCACTGTGCAATAGTTCCACATAATTCCACAATGTCCACGCCATCCATCCACCTTCTTCCGCTTATCCGGGGCCGGGTCGCGGGGGCAGCAGTCTAAGCAGAGACTCCCAGACTTCCCTCTCCCCAGACACTTCCTCCAGCTCTTCCGGGGGAATACCGAGACGTTCCCAGGCCAGCCGAGAGACATAGTCCCTCCAACGTGTCCCAGGTCTTCCCCGGGGCCTCCTCCTGGTTGGACATGCCCGGAACCCCTCCCCAGGGAGGCGTCCAGGAGGCATCCGGGACAGATGCCCGAGCCACCTCAGCTGGCTCCTCTCGATGTGGAGGAGCAGCGGCTCTACTCTGAGCTCCTCCAGAGTGACCGAGCTCCTCACCCTATCCCTAAGGGAGCGCCCAGCCACCCTGCGGAGGTCCTTTCCATCACTCGTGAACAAGACCCCAAGATACTTATGGAACAAGATCTAATAAGGGTCACCTGAACAAAAAGTTAATAGTGCCAGCCAGACTACCGCGTTGCTATGGTTGTAATCTTCTGACACTTACCATCCCATAATCCTACAAAATATTTCCACACCTGTCTTTGTTCAAATGAATAGGGGCCCTAACTTAAAATGCAAAGTGCGCTGTCTGTGGATATTCACTATGACAGTAAATGGCAACATAATGCTGAGTTAATGGGACTGGATTTTAACACCGATGCTCATTTTATCCCTGCCCAGCTGTGCATGGATGGAATCTGTCAGTTAGCTATTTGAATTTAGTATATCAGACTAACCCAGTATCTGGTATTGTTGGCATTTGTTTAGCTGTCTGGCAGATAGCTACTGTTGCTTCCTGTCATTCTGCTGCTGACTATTTGGATGTGTAGCAGTCTGTGTGTGGCTAAATTACTCTGTACCTGCTGCCTCTGAGCAGTGTGTAGCAATGTGTGTGTGTGTGTGTCTGTGCATACATTGAAGTCCCACACAAAAAAAAAAATACTCAAAAGAATGTATTTATTCTCCTTGGACAGAAAAACAATTTGATCAGTCAGCGGATCATTCCAGAGTCATGAGGTCATGTCAGATCATGTCAGTACAGTTAATTATGAGATGGATGTAAACAGAGACGCACGTCCCCAACTAGCACTGCACTAAAAATCATAACCAATAGCATCAAAACCAGCACCCAAAGTGATATCTTAAAATGAGTCTGACCAGCTGGCGAAAAAACAAATATTTGATAACTTAATACTTTGCATTTTCCTTTGTGGCAGCAACAGCATCAATACAAAATGTCAAAAAATAGGACTAAGAAGAAGGGCAGAAAGGGGTGGAAAGTAGAAGCGAGGGAGGGAGCAGCATGAAAAAAAAAAAACAAGAATGATAACAGATGAGAAAAGTGTCCTTGCTTCCTCCGTGCTTCACTTTAATGTGAAGTTCCTTGTCCAATCAAGCAGTAAATCTTTCTTCTGACCTACGAGTCTGCTGTCTCTATCAAGAGCCTCACCCCCAACACACACGCCACCCACCAATAAGCAAAGATACACACACGCACAACTTCCATAGCATCCATGAGAGTTTAAACCATAATTTGTTGTTGATTACTGTGAGCCAATATCACAAGCTTCGACTCTCCAGCGATCTTTGACATCCGTCGCATATTGAGTGATGCTGGCAGGAAAATGACTTCAGCTGCTAACCAACCACCAGAAGGCCTAATCAAATTGCATAAAGAATGTAAGTGCTCTGAGTTTCAGCTCCATTAGCCTGACAGGGATCAGAGGAGGTTTGATCTCCTGTTTAAACTGTACAGAGTCAGCCACTGAGCTCAGTGTCCTCTCAAAGGTTTGAGGGCATAGGTAGTTACACAGGTTATACAATTTCCCTTGGCCTTAAAAACTTTGACAACACCCTGACAAGTTTTTCTCAAGACATATTGATTGAAAAATACCCATAAGATTAAAATACTAATACAAGTATGTAAGTGAAAGTAGAAAAAAGGACAGCTCTGCAGAACATTCATCCAGTATACATCTCCCCAAGCTTTTAGCTACTCTAATTATAATGTCCATCTATAGGAGGCCACTCATTTAGTAAAGTGGGTTGAATCAACATACTGTATTGATTATCTGTGCTGCTGCCGGTCCAATAGACAGAATAAAAGGGTTTTCTCTGCCCTTTTAACCTGAGAGAGGCAGAGAGAGAGACAAAGGGATCCCTGAGGGTATGTTGATTGACTTTGTTTTGGTTCATAAAATACTCAATAAGTTACTGCGGAAAGTGGTCCACATGGTCAGGATCACATTCAGTTTAGAACGATGGACACGAAATGCCCACTGACCAGTCGTTCATGTATACCCATTTGATCCCCCTTTTATTATCTCTTTATTAACAGTCTGTCAGTCTCAACTTTTCTGAGGCACATACTTAAAAAGATGCTGGAAATTAGGCTCATTCATTTGTATGCATGATAACCTGAGAGATGGTACAGAGTTCCTACTGAGTTGATGATCGCTATGATCTTACCTCCTCTCCATACTGGCGATGACTCCAGTGTATGAAATGGAGGGCAAAATACAGTCCTCTTTATGTGCAAATATGAATTCTAAAGTTTAGCTGTTTGACGTAGAGCTGCAGATGACAGGCTCTATGGTTTGTGCCAACTTCTGACCTTCAAAATGTCATTAAGCTAAACGACTGTGGAAAACCATTTGCACCAGGCCAGCATGGCTTGAATGGTTGCAATTGCTTGTGGCTCAGTTCGGTGCGAGTATCCCCACCCTGAAAAACTGCATTACAGTGGGGATGGGATCTCTTAACGGCCTGTGTAGAAAACTACATATCCTTTAAAATCAATTATAAAAAGGGACAACTGTAACGCAAGCAACAACCATAATTTATCATCATATTATCTTCCTCCATCCTAAACAACTATTCCTTATTTAGACAGTATACTGTACATACAGTAGGTGAGACTTTATTTCATTATACTTTAATTTGGCAGAAGCATTCCATCCTAACAAATATTGTATAGACGCAATCCCACTTTACCAGTACAATAATTTGACTAAACAATTCACCTCTCCAGAAATGAACTGCAGCTCACCCTGAACCCATGATTCCCCTTTCATCTTGTGTAAACATCAATGAGTTTACAGTTATTGAAGGAAAACCCGATCCAGTTGTTTTTGGCTCCAGTAAATTAAAGTGAAAAGTGCAACCCTGTCTTCATCTCCCCTCTGTTTAGAAGAAGCCCTTAATTCTACGATCCCTTCATTCAACTACGTTGGCTTATGAGATACTTTGGCTTTATCTGTCTGAGTAAGTAATATCCCCCTTTATTCTTCATAAAACATCAAAAGGTCCTTGGCATGCCTCTGCCATACATTATCAGACATGGAGAAAAACGCTCCTTCATCCCTCCCATTATAGCCAGATCCATTTTAGATAAGAAACCTCCTCTGTTTACCCAGAGGACTTCATACCTCAAGCTGCCTAATGGATTGTCTTTTCAGACCAGGAAATGTGGAGAATCTCAGACATTCAACCATGAACTCTGCAGCCCTTCAACACAAGAGAGCCATACAATATCCAATATAGTAGATGGTCGATCTGTGTGTTTTATCGAGTAAGATTTCTCCCCATCTCAGACTGAAGATGGTCCAAAAGCAAACGAGAAAGGTGTGTTCTCTCCTGGAAAGTGTGATAACACAAAAGCCTGTTCGTGAATACATTCAATAGATATCAGAGAAATCCAGGATGAGCTAGTCGTCTATACTCCTCTCTGCACTTTCCTGTTTAGTTTAAGGTCTTCAAATATGCACTGAATAGTGAAAGAGCTTACAGCTGTACTTTTGAAATGAGTTTTGATGTCTTTTAATATGTATATTCTCCACCTCAGATCCTTCCAGACATGCACTTTAATGAGCCAATGATCTGGAAAATGTACAAGTGAAAGTCATTTGTGAACAAAGGCAGGAGTCAATTTCACATGAATGTCACTTCAGCAATTTGCAAATGTATGACCTACAATAAGAATTCAGTAATTCTTCTGCCAGAGCTAAAACGTGACCAAAAGCAACACCATTTGCTCTGAAGCATGCACAAGTTTACAAAGTTCTTTACAATAATGAGATTATTAGAAATCATATGTGGAAAAATCAGCTGGCGAAGAGCATCAGATTTCACATTAATGACCCTGAAGTCAACCCCTGTTTTGCAACACCTGATTTAAATGTATTTGGCCAATCTGACAGCCTTTAAATGTAGTCGTATTAAAAAAAAAAAGTTTGTTAAGATAAATATGGAAAATTAGAAACCTACTCTCATTGGTCATTTCATTTTACCATCTCAAAGAGAGTCAGCAACAACCAGTTTTTGACGGGACAAGTAAAGCTGAAGCCATCTAACGAGAGTATCTTTTCCCCCATGACCATCATAATTCTCATCCATGCAAACAAAACAACAGCAGAGAGACACAGATAGTAAGAGCGTTGGATGTGTAAGAAGAAATGTCTGTTCCTTTAAAGTGAGTTTTGGTGCTATGTTTTCAAAATTCTCTGCTATTGGATAAACACTCAAACTGGATTTATACATGCAAAGCATTTAAAAAAACAAACAGTCTAGCCCTAAATATTAGGTCAGTCTGGACTACTTTCGTTAAAGAATGATATGATCTGCATTAAGATATATTTATGGCGGTATGGCTTTGTTCTAGGACCTCCCTGTCCTTCCTTGTGCCTACGTGGAAAGCCACAACACAGTCAGACACAGCTTGGAAAGGAGGATCTGGGGTGGAGGTGGGCTGCAAAGTGGCTTGCAGAGGAAGGAGGAAGGGTAGGCAGGCTAAAGCAGCTTAAATAAGAGCGCCTTGTATGAGACTGCCAATGAATGCAAAGAGGGGAATCAGCTGATCCATCGCTGATGTGGGCGGGCTTGAGATGGCCGCTGTCAGCTGATGTAGCTGGGAGTGGGAGTTGAGCTTGACTTTGTAGCCTGCCAGAACTAATGCTATGCTCAATTCATATCAGCTGTTGTCAGAACTCTGTCATACTGTAAGTAATGCGAGCAAACCAACAAAATGTACCTCTGAAGTCCATATTTTCCCTCTGTTTTTTAGCTATACAGAATCAGGTGGGATAAGCAGCAGATTTCCTAAATATTATGCCCTGTCAAATGTAATTAGCAATGACACAAAGCTGAGCTGCATTGAAAAGTATTGGGTTTGCTAAAGCATTCACCTGCAAAATAAGTTTTCAAAATCCATCATTTATGGGGCCTGCCTGAGGATTGAAAATGCTCACTCACTTCATCTTCATCCTAATGCTCCCCCTGTGGTGTCCTTATTTTTCAACTGGCTGCTGTTCTCCAGCAGAGCTGCCACCCACGGTGAGTAGAAAAAGAAAATCTATCCAGAACTGTCAAGTCATGAGAGAACAGACTCAATACTGAATGTGTCCTTACAGGAAACATGTGAAGAAGAAAAAAGCCACCATATTGCAGGGATAAGTGAACCCAGTAATGTGCAGGTTCCATGTGTGAAAGGGCTTTTGTCTCTTGGATTACTGTCATGGTGCTCTGTGTCTTTCATTGTTCCCCATGGATGAGTGTGACTTTCTGCTGTCCTATCAAAGGCAACCAACATTTAGAATGAGCAGATGGTTCACAGTGAGACTGCTGTCCTTTCCCTCTGCATAAAGGTCTATGTGTCAACACATACAAAAAAATTGCAATATCTGTGGTGAAAGTGTGCGGTTTGAGATGCAAAAGACACTGAATCCTAATCTGATTAGCTATGAATGTGCAGTATCCTGAATTGAGGCAACAACAAACTGCATTTTTCTCATTGAGGAGACCATTATGTTTTCCTTTAGAAAAAAAAAGAATCAAGTCTGGTTTCACATTTCATCTGAATAAGGTATTATTTAAAAAAAAAAAAAAATATATATATATATATATA
>CM022478.1:23159420-23195808 GCA_011952105.1 Coreoperca whiteheadi | reverse complement strand
TATATATATATATATATATATATATAAAACAACAACAAAATGGACTACTTATTTCTAAAATAAAAAAAATGTTTTCCCCCTCAATTACCAGTGGAAAAAAATAAGTGTGGCTTTCATCTTCACACAAACTATTCTGAGCATCATTTACAGGGAATGCACAAAATAACATAAATACTAAATCACTTCCTATGATAGGTTATACTAAATTGACAATTATCAGCACTTGTCCATCATATTACTTATGGTTGGTTTTGGAAACTTTATCACAGTGTGTTTTGACTTGTCATGGCAAGCACATGTATGAAATATAATCTCAACAATAACTCTGTTCCTTTCAAGTGTCTTGTAAAGGATTGCTGCCCGTAAGCCAGAATGTACCATACCAGAGCCATGGAAATGGCACACGTCAACGGACTGCAGCCATCATTAATGTTTTTAGTGACACTAGTGCTTTTCCTTCTAACATGTTGAAATTCAGTTAGAATTTCATAAAAAATGCCTGTTGGCAAACAGATGATTTGGCTACTATGTTGCTGCTTTGAAAATTGAGGTATCACAGTATGTATTTTGTAGATAACCATTGTTGCTAATTGGCATTCAATCTATAACGACACACATGTGCAGTATTTAGAATTTCCCATGAGGCTTACTGTTGGACTACTGCTTTACAATGCAATGCTGAGAACAGCATGGTACAAAACAGGCACCGAATGGGCTACAGCTCCACGTCTATGAGCATGTACAAAGAGCAACCTGTGAGTAAATCGAATAGCCTGTAGATACCTAAAAGACATGCATCACTTGGCCTCACACAAACCCATTTAGCTCAGTGGAGAAGTGAAACAAGGCAACAAGGCCACAAACACACTGGAGGCAATCGACATAGCAAACTAAAAAGGTACATAGATGTTCATGTTCAGATGCACAGCAAGCATGCACACACATATTCACAGAGTAATACTGCAGTGCACATACACACTCATGTCAGTATCTGGCATAGCTTAAATCCCCCCAAAACAAAAGATTCCCCAACAAATCCTGCACACTGCTGATCACTTTCTGGGGATAGCATTAGTCATGAAATGCTCACAAATGCATCATTCACCATCAGAGGTACTGTACTGTACTTAAGTCCAATTTGGAAGTATGTGTGCTTTCCTTGAGCATTTCAATTGAGAATGAAATGTACTTTTAACTTCACTAGATTAGTTTAAAATCAATCATACACAGTAGAACCTCTAGTGAGATTCTTTCGCTGCATTTAACCCACCCAGCATTAGGAACAGTGGGCAGCCGCTGCAGCGCCCACAGCTGTACTTACTACAACTTGCAGAATAAGAGTTTACATTAACAAAACATATGATGCACTGCTGTAGAATAGTCACCTAGAAATAGATAAATTAGTTAAAATAGTTGACCAACTATGGACATTAAAATTCTGTTTACATGTTATGGCATCAAAAAAAATTTTTTTTATATATATTTAATATAACACGAGCTCTTGCTGCCAAGTTTGCTGAGAACGGGGATGACACCCAGGTCTAGTACACCTTTTGAGCTCCTTGAAGGCTTTTAATGTGAAACATCTGTGAAGGAAGTTCTCAGAAATTCTTAAAAAAAGCGAATTCTGCGAAATGCTGAATTACGCTACTACACTGTTCTACAAAACATGACATAACTTTGGAGCCATTTATCATAGAGATGAGCTTTAAATTGTGCCTGACTCCTGAGATTGCAGCCTTCGGGGGGGGGGGGGGGTTTGGAGTGTGTGTAAACGAATGCAGTCTTCTATATATCAACAGATTTGGTTGTCTATTTTCCATTGATATATTTATACAAATAATAATATATTATATATTAAATATTTACTCTCAGAAGTGATATTGACCAGAATAAAAAAGACATCACCAAAATGTATGCATTGTCTACTAAAAAATAAATGAATAAAAAAATTATGTATTTGCACAAAACTCCAAAATACATTAATACAACTACATTAGAATATTTCACTCATAACCTAATAGAAGGATAAGCTCAGAATTGGCCAAAATATATAACTACTGTATGGCCAGGTGTTTCTTTGTCTATGTAGGTTTGATAATACTTTGATAATAGTGTACTTTAAGTGAAATTTTGATTGCATGATGTTTACTTGTAATGGAGAATTTTTATATCATTGTATTGCTACTTTTAAGTAGGTAAAAGGACCGAAGTACTTTTTTCAACCCCACTCACCATTTTATTTAATCAAGAAAACAATGCTGACCAAAACACGCGGAGGGTAAGAAAATGTTAAATTGTATATACTGCAAAATAGCATACTATTTTGAAATTTCATTCAACATTGTCTGGTTGTGGCAAGTTTCCCATAAAGAGTCTAGTATGTATGTATGACGACACTGGTTGGAAAGGGAGTCCAGAAGCCTTACTAATAGCCCATAGTGGCCATACTGCTGCTTACCTCCAGCCAGAGGTGCTGTGAACTGACAGCCATTCTCTGAGACAACAACACAAAAACAAAATTATCATCAAGCTCTTTATTGTCAACAGAGAGTCTAAAAATAAACACCCATCCCCCAAATGATAAAGTAATACAGCACAAATACAAAGAGTGTATGTATGCTACTATGGGCTTCAGTGTTGTTTTGCCTCTCTGTCCTGGCCTCCTGCCTGCTGTGTATCTCTTAACCTCTTTGTGCGTCACAGCCACTCCTGAAGCCTCTCCTGACACGGTGGCCAAAGCCACAACACAGCCAGCATGACCCTTATCATCACAACAGCAGAGCCTGTCCACATCTGTGCCACAGCACAGGCTTTAGCGTGTCTCTGAATGAAAGTTTTATTCAGTGCAGAGTACTACTCATCTGACAAGCAAATGCATTAGCAATCAGCAGCACTTCCATCTGACAGGAGAGAGACAAGACAGCACCATGGAAATGCAGGAAGCCCCAAATCTGCTGTTGGAAAATTGTGCTCGGCTCTTACGGCAGCCTTGTTTATGTGTTTTTGAGAGATAATGGTATCTACTGAGTCTTACTACCCAAAATAAAAGCCATAATCAAATGACTGAACTTTGCAATTTTTCCAGGTAATGTCACTTTTTTGCTGGGCTCAGATGATCACAGGCCATGTCGCATTTTGGTAGTAGTCCAGGATTATACAACAGCCAGCTACACGGTGTCAATACTGCCCTTCATCTACAGAATCTACTTTACTGAGTCAAATAAGACTTTGTAAGCTGGTAGGAGACCTGCAGACTCCAATCTCTTATGTCCTTGGTTTCTTAAATTCTACCCTTCACCAAGACTTGCTCTCACTTTTATGGACGAGTAATACAGGATGGTAAGGAAGAATTTCTGTATGGTATAAAACATATTTGCATTAACAGCAACATTTGGCAGAGATGTCTGTTGCTTATCACCAAGTGGGGAAACAGAACCAAAGTGCAGACAACGGGGGCTGAGCAGGTATGGTTCAATATTTAATTAAAACAATTAAAAAGGCTTATACAGATAGACCGCCAGAAGAATTAAAGAAAGGAGGAGGCAAAATCCAGAAATCCTTACAAGAAACAAATGAACCAGAGGAGTCATCACAAATAACCACAGGGACTAGCGGGAAGCAAGAAGCATGGATGCATACAACAGACGAGGGAAACACACAGACTATATACACTCAGGAAGGGGAGACGACGACACACTAATCAACACAGGTAAAACCACTGAAGGGAATCAAAGAGCAGGAAGCGAAACTACAAGACACAACTCTGAACCTCACAGTGGGGATCATCAAAGTCATTCGGATTCATTGTCTGTGAAGCACAAATGTCTGTGCAAAATTGTGTGCCAATCCATGTAGTAGATGTTGAGATATTTCCCAGGATAAGTAAAAACTTTGACATCCTGATGGAGGAAAACTCAGGAAATGATCAAAGTCTTTGGGATTCATCATTTTGGCACTACTGATAGCTATACCAGATTTCACGGCAATCCATCAGACAGTTGTCAAGATTTTTCAGTAAAATTTAAAAATGTCAACCTGCTTGTTGGAGGAAAAGTCATAGGAAAGACCAAAGTTAATATAATTCATCCTGAGAGGGACATGAATGTCTGCACCAAATGTCATGGAAATTAACCGAAGAGCTGGCATTTCACTCAAAACCACAATGTCAGCCTCACGGTGGCGCTAAAGGAAAAGTCAGGGATCGTCAGCAGGATTGATCGCCTGGACGCCATGTATGCCTGTACAAAACGCGGTGCCAATCCATCCGATAAATTTGAGATATTTCTCAGGGTAAGTGAAGGATTTTACCTGCTGGTGGCACTACAGGAAAAGGCGAGGGAGTACCAAAGTTATTAGGATTGATCACGAATGTCTGTACAAAATTCCATCACAAGCCATCAAAAAGTTGTTGAGATACTTCGATTAAAACCAAAAATATCAACCTCATGGTGACGCTAGTCCGGAGAGAAGTGGTGAATTGACCAACAGATTGACATAACCATCCCTAGAGCCATGCTGCTACATTGATTAAAAATAACAATATAATGACTGAAAAGAATAAGGGGGAAAAGATTCTCTCATGTTGGATTGAACGACTATATGTGCCTTATCTTTAAAATAAATAGTGTATGTGTGTGCTAGTATTTAATTCCACAATGGCAACAATATTGTGTTGGAAAGTAGTTTAGACAGGACAAAACACACCCATATACATCAGGGCTTCCCTTAAACAAATGGACAGAGGTGCAGCAATGTTGTATTCTGCTAGCAATATTGTTTCACTTCAGAAATCATTACATTTAAAAAAAATTATGATATGATGAAAATGATACAAAAGGGATACACAGGGATTTTGTTAAAAGGAATCTTGCCTTTTATCCATTGCTGCTTGGGCGTATAACGATGGATGGTATTCAATGATTCAATTAGAGATTGGAGATTGGACTGGAGTTTTCCTCATGACCCTTTAAAGAAAAAATGCCATAATATACTAAACCATAATGCCTCTGTGGATCGCCCCATGGGACTCCACAGTACATTACGATCTAATAAGAGCAACTATGGAACAGTCTGTGCAGGGTTCTTTACCTCGGAAATTCTAGGGTTACACAAAAAGCCACTTCCTAAATTAGACTCCTCTAGAAACCCTTGAAATCCATTTGAAGAAATTAGGCTCAAATTTGATTTCAGTTTAGTGAAAGGAAGAGTATCCTCTGTAGCAAAACCCCTTCTGCTTGTTAAGCAGAGAGGTTCAGGAAATCATGTGCTTTTCATCTAAATTTCTAGATTGACACTGGCCTGAACGTTTGTACACCGATGAACCTGAAAATGACTCAGTATGTTACTTTAATTTCGGGGGGTTATTATTACTTAAATTTGTCAGGATCAATGATGTAAAGTCTATCCAAATCTCTAATTCAGTATACTGTATACCTGTGCAACGTGGCCCACATGTGTGTAAAACGATTGGTATGATGATTTAACTTAATAAATGATTTACAATTATTTGAGGTTAAGAATAAGGAACAGCCATGAGCAAATTAAAAATAAAGCACTAATGGTCAATGTTGCTGATCTGAGAAGTAAGGGAAATATTCTGCTGCACCAGCACCAGCAGGTCGGCTTGACTCCTTCTGTAGACAACCTGACCCAACCTGGAAGTAGCCTAATTAATCACCTCACCGGTCAGTCTGCTATTTGTATCTGCCTGTAGGCTATGCAAACGCTAAGTATCTCTCTGTATTTTCGGGATTAACTGTTTTTACCTGTAGATACTGTACATGGTGGACGTACAATGAAACACACGCTACACAGGATCATGTGTCAGAACGCGCGCCACCTGCGAGCATGTGTACATTTCGACCACCAACGCAATGATAACCTGGTTGGTTCACAGCGACACAGTTTGGTGACACACGGAAAAACAGCTGGCCAGATGTGTTAATTAAAAACAGCAGTAACACACTGGTTTATATTCAAACCGTGCATCAGTTTTTTAGAAATTTTGAAATGTGAGGAATCAACTTGTGCAGATCAGAGATCTGTGCACGAACGACTTTGTTCACTGGAGTATGTGATACTCTAGGCTACACAGACGTCTTTGGTACAATTTCGATTTCTTTATTATACAGACGTGTGTGGTATTTTCAAAACTGGACATGCAGTATGTCACAAAAAGCCTATTCTACTCATCTGCTGTTTTTCTTCGTTTTAAGCTTTGTGTAAACAATTCATCAGCCCAGGATGAACTCTCTGTTTCTGCAGAATCAATAGCAGTGCGATAGCTGCATCCCGTTAGTCACTGCAAATATGCTGGCTACTCCGATCTGGCTATCAGAATGATAGCTGCATCTCAATAGTCTGCCCCTACTCTTATATTCAGAGAAACAAATAACTAGTAATCATGTTTACCTCTTGTCCTTCCTTTTTTGTGTGTGAAGAACCACTACAGGGACATTTTCCATGGAAGAGAAACATGACCTTGTTCCCCTAACACATTCAGATAAAGGAGGGACACTCAGGTCAACCGTCCATGTACTGACAGACGCAGAGTTTCCTTCGATTCTATGGTTCAGAAGAAATGGTCATGAATGAGTCATATATTCTGGACTGCACAAGGATGAAAGTATTTTGCCATGCCTGAAATTACCATGAAAAAACAATTTGAAGTCTTTGATTTTGACACTGAAACCATAATAAAGTGTGAAAAGCAAGCTGTGAAAGGACTTTGAATCCCTTCTTGGGTTCAAACCCTTATTCATAACCAACAAGAACTCATGCACATACACCTTATGTAAGCTCTCCACTTATAATGCACATATAATGCTCTTTTCTCATTACACGATTTGTGCTATTATTGGGATGTTGAGAGAAGGGAGACAAAAACAATGTTAATGTAGTTCAGTATTTGAGGGAATTTGTGAACCCCAGTTTCTAATTTGGGGGTCTGGAATGATCAGAAAAGTCTAAATCACTGTATATGTAGACTTCACTACAGTGACAACAAATGATAACAGCACAGTTTCTTTAGGTATTTTGAAAACTGTTGGCCTACAGTGGTGGTCCTGCTGCCTTCTCCCTTTACTGCTCCGTAACACGTGACTGGACTCCAGTAAAAATCATTCTTCTGTCTTTACAGGTTTACAGCAACAGAGCAACAGCCAGAGTGTTTTATTGGTTCTTATCTGCTTTAACCCCTGCAGCAGGAGTAAAACAACATCTCTTATATCTGATGCTTATCCACAAAACATCAAGAAATAAATGCACTGTGTCTCAGTTTTGAGATTAGTGGCTTTCTATTCTATAAAGGCTTGAGTGTGTATTTGGAAATGTGATTGTTTTTGAAATGGATGACTTTTTGCTTTAGATCTCCCCTCCAAATATAATTGGGAAATTCAGAGGTTGAATGGTTTAGCACAAAAACAGTTTTTGTTTCGGCTTAATATGAGTAATCTGATGGGTGAATACATGTAATAACTTTTAGATTTTTCACAGTGACTGATGTCAGGGTAATCTAACACTACAGCATTTAAAAATAATGGCAACAATTGCCATATACTGAAGTAGCGTGTACTAAAACCACACACAACTCGCTAACTGGGTAAGAAATACATGCATTTGAAAAAAGAATATACTGGTTTACATTATTCTCACAATTTTAGGGAGATTCTTGATCGAGGGTGCAAGAAAAAAAAACTATTGATGCCCACACCATGAGAGAACATTCAGCTGGACAATATGGAAATCGGATTTTAACCATCTTTTTAACTTCCTAAACTATCTTTATCTCTGGTCCCTTTCCCACAGTTGGCTGCGGTGCTGGTCATTTTAGCAGGCTCCTTAGCCTCCATGACTGGCTTCAGTCCGCTTACAAGGCTCACAATCTGGGTTTTATTGATAATTTTAATCTGTTTGGGACCGATTGTCTCTTTTTACAAGAGATGGACTTCACCCAAACAAACTGGGCTCACAAATGCTAGCCGCTATCATACAGCATGCGGTGCAGTCCTCTCCACGTGAATGACTGTTTACACTCCAGACACCCCAGAATCTCCTTCTCTGGTTCCTTCCCAGGCAACTGTTTCCAGAACTAGCCCCCCCAACCGTCCTCCCTTGTTATTAACATCTTCACACCTTCACCGGTTCATCTCCCGAAATAGTCGGCAAAGATAGGGCTCCCCGTCCACATTACACCTTTTAAAGGGTTAACAACAGGGTCTTCTTATTGAAAATGCTCCACTGTCCCATCACCAGGCACTATGTGTAAGCTGGCCCTCTTGAATGTGAGGTCTCTCTTTTAAAAAATGCTTTTATTCTAAGTGAATTCATCTTCTCTATTCTCCTAGATTTCCTGTTCCTCACTGAGACTTGGTTGGAGTCCGGTGAATATAGCCAACTATGTCCCCCAGTTTATGACTATATTAGATCACCCAGGTTTTGTGGTCGTGGAGGAGGTATGGCAGCCATTTTTCAAAATTGTCACCGGTGCACTTTTATTGGAAGCAATGCTTACACCACTTTTGAGGTTTTAAAGTTGATACAAATCCTGTCCTATGTATCACTGTGTATCGCCCGCCCAAACAGAATTCCATCTTCCTAACTGAGTTCTCTGAGTTTTTATGATCAGTTGTTTTAAATTTTGACAACATTTTAATCTCTAGGGATTTTAATTTTAATTTGGACGTTCAATCCAATGCCAGCGCTGCTGAATTTCTTGGAACTATGGACTCTTTACTTTACTCAGCATGTTTCCAGCCCAACTCACAACCTTGGACCTAGTATTTGCGCTCGGTCTGACCATGACCTCTCTGGATGTGGAGGATTTGGGTGTCTCGGACCACCAGTGTATCAGGTTCTCTACTTTGTTCTACATCATCCTCAATACTCAATTACCTGTGAGTTACTCCCGCTCTATAAATACATTTACTGCAAGAAATGTCTTCGATGCCTACAGAGCCTCCTCTCCATTCTGTGGTGGTAAGGCCCAACCCCTTCAGCTAAACACAGACCAATTAATCACAAAATTGAATTCAATCTGTGGAGACATCTTAGACTCAGTTGCCCCTGACAGTCAGAAAACCTGCAGCCAAATCTCAGCCATGGCTGAATAGTGACACCCGTGCTCTTAGGCAACTGTTTTGCAAGGCAGAATGTCAATGAAAAAAGAGATGCAGGTGTCATTTGAGATACTGAAAGGCTGTCTGGCATATTATCAGCAATCTGAGAAAGCTTCAAGAGCGAAATATTCTGCCACCATCATCTCCAAAAACTCCCACAGTCCCAAAGCTCTATTCCACACAATAAATTCAGTTCTCAACCCTGTTGCTGCTACCTGTCCTGTGCCGAACACAGCCCTTTGTGAGGACTTTTTCTCTACGAAAATTGATCACATACGATCTGATATTTCACCGCCTGTCTACGATCCCTCACTGGTGTCTGCCATCCTTGATGACTTTCAAGCTGTGACTATGTCCCACATTTATGACACAGTCTCTCACACAAATTCCACTACTTGCCCCCTGCACATTGTTCCTACGTATCTTTTAAAATAAGTTGTGGATACTTTATAACAATTTCCCTTTTTATAAAAAGCAGTCTTGCAAATGGAACCATCCAGTCCTGTTTTAAACATGCAAAAGATCAACCTCTTATTAAAAAGCCTAACCTTGACAAATCAAATCTAAACAATTTCCCATCTCAAAGCTCCCATTCCTGCCCAAAGTACTGGAGAAAATTGTCTACACACAGCTTCTGTCTCATTTTGACAACAATGGCATCATGGTGAAATTCCAGTCAGGCTTCAGAGCTCATCACAGCACAGAATCTGCCCTTCTCAAAGTCTCAAATGACGTACTATTGTCTTTAGACTATGGTCAATGTGTCTTTTCGACCTTCCACTGAATCCGGTCAATTTCCAATTCCATCACATTCATCCTTAACTGCCTGCTGGATGGCAAAAAAATGTCTTCACTTAAATGAGAACAAGACAGAACTGATTGTTTTTGGTCCCCCCCCAACACCACCGGGAGTATAACTAGCCACTTAGAGCCATTGAGATCAAACCTTCACACACATGCCAGGAATCTTGGCATCATTTTTGACTCTTCACTGAAATTTGACAACCCTGGTGAACGGTTGCTACTTTAAGCTAAGGAACATTGCCAAACTTAGGTCAATCCTCTCTTTCAACAATATGAAGACACCGCATTACTCTCCTCAAGGCTTGACTACTGCAATCACTGTAACTGGGTGTTGGCCAGTCCTCGTTTTCACACCTGCAGCCGATGCAGAACGCTGCAGCGACACCCCTAACTGGTACCAGAAAAAGAGACAGAATTACACCAGTACTAGCATCCCTGCACTGGCTAGCTGCCAAATACAGGATTGACTTTAAGGTTCTTTTATTTGTTTTTAAAGCCACGCATGGGCTGGCACCCCAGTACATTTCAGGACTTCTCTGCCCCTACTCCACCTCTAGGCCTTTTAGATCTTCACAATTGTTTTTAACTGTTTTACGATCGAGGCTAGTGGGTAAGGGAGATCATGCCTTTGCGGTGGCAGCCCCAAAGCTTTGGAATAGTCCTCCGCTCACGATCAAATGTTCACCATCCAATGACACTTTTAAGATAAATCTCAAGACCTACATGTTTTCAAAGGCCTTTGGATGCTCATTGTGACTTAGGTATTTTGTAATACTTCAGTTTTCATTCTGTATCTGTTTTACATTTGTGCATATATTTTGATATTGCCTTGTATTCTATTTTTGTTATTTACTATCATTATTTTACCTTAATCACTTTCAGTGCAAGTGCTTGTGTGCCTTTTTGCTATTACTTGCAATTGTTGTGTTGCACCGTTGACCGTAATGTGTAAGGCACTTTGGTCAACTCCGGTTGTTTTTAAACCTGCTATATAAATACAATTGATATAATCTGAGTTGAGGATTAGACAAATGTGAAAAGCCACGAGACAGAGTGCCTGTTTTGGACTATAATCTGGTGGGATTGTGATGTGTAGAGACAATAATTTATACTATTACTACTATTACTACAGACCCCAAACAAGAGAAGTGATGAGACTGTTCTCCCAAGAAAAACGACAGCATCAGTCATTTCACCAAATCCCAGAAAACAGCATATTTATGTTTAAGTGACAAAGCCCTCTTGTGACTATGGTGATTATGACTCTGCCTGTCAGGAGCAAAGCAGGAATTAAGGTTGTAAAGAACGACAAAGTCTACCGAGGGAGGAGGACAGGGTGGATGGATAAGTCAACAAAACATCAGACTTTAACAAAGGAGATCACTGTCTGTTTCCTGTTTCCATCTGGCAGCTGGGTGACGGACAATGTTGGTTCCTTTTGCCATGACAGTGGTCAATTATAACTAGAGCCTTGCCGCTAGCGTGGCTAAAAACAAGCCGATACATACAGTAAATCTGCTATATAATGTAATGTGTCTGTGGTGTGTCAATGTAACTGCAATGTCAGTACAGAAGCATGCAATGACTGGAGACCCTCTTAGACAGCTGGCACACACCACTGATGTGTGTGCAATCCTTTCCTGCAATCATTGGCTTTATGGACTGGACACATCAATCAACAACTGTACATATAATGGAAACACGCATGTACATTTTTACCAGCATCCGTGACTGATGACAAGTTACTTAACCTATATTCAATAGCTGATGCCCACCCATGCTATTTAATTATGTTGCTTAGCAACATACTGTGCCTTTGTAGAACCCTTGTGGGAGTGTGTTAATAGTTATCAAACAGTGCAGTGCTATCAAGCAGGACCAGGAAAAGGAAATCATTGATTAGATGCACATACATATAAACATTACTGTATTAAGATCAAAATACTGCAAACATTTTTCTCACAGTGTTCTCTCAGTGTTTTTTCACAGTTCTCTCCCTGCAGCTTTCTCTCTTTGAAGTATGATCCTCTTTATGTGTGTGATTAAATCTCCAGTCTTTTGTGTGATGGATAACATGCAAAAGCACAACAATATATGCAGCCTCAATTCAGAATAGATTCATAAATATCTGAATTAAAGTTGAGGTGAGCAGCCTGTAGTGAACAGTCCATGCAGCTCTTTTATACCTGACTCACAATGAGCTTTAAATCTTCCATCTCAGCTGGAAGGACATGAGCAGTAAAGCCATGTCCCCTGATGATAAATTCTTTGAGCAGATAAACATCAATGAAGAGAACAGGGAAATTATTTTATGCCACCAAGCATGAAAATGATTAATATAAGGGCTGATGCAGGCACACAAATAAGCTATAACCCAGCCTCACCCAGTACACACTCTTTCTCCTGTAAGCACGCTGCTGTATTTTCACCTTTCAGACCAAAATGTCTTTACTTCACTCTGCTGAGTAACTGAAAGCAGACTTGATGAGATCTGAGGGGGGCTGAAGACCATGTCTGTGTCACTGCTATTAATCTGGAGTTCACAATAGCTTCCCACAGCCCAGTGGAGTAGATCATTGTAACTGAGCAGCTTCAAGCTCCAGCAACCCTGATACATCACTCGCTAACACACACTCAAGGTGATTTAGGGAAAGAATCTGGGAATATCTGGGCTCTGTGAAAGATAATATATGTATCATTACCAGACTGTTGATTAAAAGAAGTAGTAAGGTAGAGGAGGGGAGGATGCAGAATGATGAGGGGAAGGATGTTGAAAAGGGGACATAAGAAAAAGTGCAGCACCACAGCTGCAAAAAAAAAAGGGCATTGTTAATGCATAAAGCTGTGATTTTGATCACTGCCAAATTCTCTAATCTCTTTGATTTGGTAAACTTTTCTTAAAGATGAACACAGTCACAAAATAACAAGTCTTGAACAAAAGACATATGTCTTAAGACCAGCAGGTCCTAGAGGCTGCTGTTTATGGGGCATATTATATTGCGCCCCATATCTGCAAATGTCAGATTCAAAAATATACTGATTTTGCTATTCTGAAAAATGTCATGTTTGACTCAAAGGTAAAACTAAAGGAAAGGTTTATTGAAATCAAAAGGGTATTTATTACTCAAAAAATCCACAACAATCTACCAATAAGACTATAAGAAAATGTGTGTATGAGGTTGAAATTAGATTTTAGGGTGGCCAAAAGAAACCTTTAGAAGTCCAAAATGGGGGCCAAATACATGCAAAATAAAAAAAACAAACAAACATGGCTATATGTGCATTAGACCTCTATTTCTTGTGTACAGTGACAGTTTTGGTTAGAGGAAAGGTCAGGGGGTTAACACAAAATTGCATCTTAGGTACCATTAATATCCACACCATTGGACTGGAATTCATAGTGAATATACAATTGATTGAAATGTTCTTTATCATGCTCTCGATCAAAGTGTTGGACAAAGGGGTCAAGTTAAAAATATGCCTTTGGTGGAATATCTCTTCTAGCACTGACAGATATGATTCTTATTCAAAACTGCTGAATTGATAATCTCATTAGACTATAGGAGGGTTAAGCTGTGTGTTTTCAGCGGGGTGTCATCCCAGCTCGCTGCGGGCTTGTCTCTGTCTCTGCAGACAACTGCTGAGCTTGAGTTGTATGGCTCTCTACTTCATATTGAATTCTGGGATGTGAGTGGCGCTCTTTTCCTACCATCCTTAGGCTCTACTTGCACTGCAAAAAGCACAACAGTACTTCCTGTAGTGATGTAACAGGCTTGAGGATGGTAGGAAAAGAGCGCCACTCACATCCCAGAATTCAATATGAAGTAGAGAGCCATACAACTCAAGCTCAGCAGTTGTCTGCAGAGACAGAGACAAGCCCGCAGCGAGCTGGGATGACACCCCGCTGAAAACACACAGCTTAACCCTCCTATAGTCTAATGAGATTATCAATTCAGCAGTTTTGAATAAGAATCATATCTGTCAGTGCTAGAAGAGATATTCCACCAAAGGCAACAAAGGTGCAGAGTATCCGACTCCTCAAACAGAGGCTAATAATCTGATGGGAGATGGAGACTTTACCAAAAATAACACTAAAAAAGAACCTTTAACACTGTACATACAGTGCACACATATGAGGTTGCTGTTGCAATTAAATCAGAAATCATATACAGTATACTGACTTTGGTACAGGGATTTGATTCCCGATCAGGGTGGGGCCAGAGATTGAAGATCATGATGAAGCTGAACATCTGGCACAAGGATCACGATTACCCTCTGAACGTCTGCTAGAAGATGTGAATGCAGCACTACATAGTATTTCTACTAAGACCATAACTGACCATAACCCTGTAGGAGGAGGAGGCTAGAGGCCAAGATCAAGGCAACACTGAAAGACGTTAGTCAGCTCACAGAAAGGTGCAAAGAAGAAAGGGCTTACCTGAGGCACTGGAGACTGCCAAACAAAAGACTCACAGCTCTGGCTACCCGCCTGAAGAGATACACGAGAGAAGCAGAAGCCAGGAGAATAAACCGGATGTTCTCCACCAAACCATCCAAGATGCTGAACTGCCACCCAGATCCACCCAGGGCTGAGACTGAATAGTTCTCTAAAAAATGATTAGGTGTTAATTTAATCATAGGTGTGACATTATTTTGTGATTCTCAATTTAGTGAATTTACATCTCTTTTAATGTCCACACAACTTATTTTCTATTATTTATTACTAAATAAATACAACACATATGTAGTAGATATGTTAATAGTGTCTTACCAGTTTCCTCATTTGAAAAGGATGCTATTGGTACCTGCAGTTGAATATTTGGCACTAATTGAGGTTTCTTTGCTTGCGATATGTTTTCACAGTTTTAAAGAACACCTGGGAACCAATCAGAAAGATGTATTTTCCATGGCCATGGTATAATGGCAATCTACTGCACTTTCTCTTTTCACCAATACCCAGTTCTGCTCAATCACACTGGGGCCCACGAAGAGAAAGAAGACTTTCCTGTGTTACTGTCTCATGTCTGTTCAGTTGTCTGTTGTGTGTCAGTTGCAGAATGTGTCAAAAACATCCATATGTTTAAACACAAAAATCCATCTATTGCCTCTTCCTGTTATTGTTTTTATTTCATAATTATCTATTAAGGTGGTTTCTACTTACAAAAGTGCCATGGTTGCAATGTCAGTGTCTCACATTGAGTGAAGACAGCAGTATTCCCAAGGAATAGCATTTCTTGGGACCTTTAATGGAGATTTTGCAGAAGTCTGCTCCATCATAATCTCTTATTAACGCATACATAAAACAACTTTCAGTGTGTGAGATTTACCCATAAAAACAATGATAAGCCCATGTATAGCTTTTAGCCTTTCACTCCATTTGAACACGGTTTTCTCCAGAGAAAACTCTGTCAGGACTCAACTATTCCACTGCAGTTTATACATTTAAGAGGTTTCACTATTTACTGTGGAACAATGAAGACTACATGCTTAATGCAACCGCAAGGGGGCACAAGCCAGTGTCTTCTTGTGCCAGTCCCAAGTCTGGATGAATGCAGAGGGTTGTGTCAGGAAGGGCATCCGACGTAAAACACATGCCAAATAAAAAATGCGAAATGTGACAATGACTTCCATACCAGATCGGTCGGGGCCCGGGTTAACAATGACCGCCAATGGTGCTGTTGACCTACAGGGTACCGGTGGAAATTGGACTACTGTTGGTTAAATATGAAGAAGGAGAGGAGGAAGGAGTGTTCGTAGGCAGAGAGAGAAGAGGAAAGCTAAGAATGTAGGACTGACAGTAGGGACTTTGAATGTTGGGACTATGACAGGGAAGGCTAGAGAGTTGATTGACATGATGGAGAGAAGGAAGGTGGACATACTGTGTGTCCTTGAGACCAGGTGGAAAGGCAGCAAGGCTAGAAGCTTAGGAGCAGGGTTTAAGTTGTTCTACCATGGGTCAGATATGACGAGAAACGGAGTTGGAGTTATCCTGAAAGAGGAGTTTGTGAGGAATGTTCTGGAGGTGAAAAGAGTGTCAGACAGGTTGATGAGCCTGAAGCTGGAAATTGAAGGGGTGATGTTCAATGTTGTGAGTGGTTATGCCCCACAGGTAGGATGTAAGTTAGAAGAGAAGGAGAAATTCTGGAGTGTGTTAGATGAAGTGATGCAGAGCATCCCCAGAGGTGAGAGAGTGGTGATTGGTGCAGATTTCAACGGGCATGTAGGTGAAGGGAACAGAGGTGATGAGAATGTGATGGGCAGGTTTGGTCTTCAGGACAGGAACGCAGAAGGACAGATGGTGGTAGACTTTGCAAAGAGAATGGAAATGGCTGTAGTGAAAAATTTCTTCTGAAAGAGGGAGGAACGTAGGGTGACATATAAGAGCGGAGGGAGAAGCACTCAGGTGGACTACATCTTGTGTAGACATTGTAATCTGAAAGAGACCAGTGACTGTAAAGTAGTGGTAGGGGAGAGTGTAGCCAGACAACACAGGATGCTAGTGTGTAAAATGACTCTGGTGGTGAGGAAGATGAAGTGGACAAAGGCAGAGCAGAGGTCGAAGTGGTGGAAGTTGAAAAAGGAAGAATGTTGTGTAGTTTTCAGGGAGGAGCCGAGACAGACTCTGGGTGGTCAGCTAATGTGATCGGGGAGACAGGTAGGAGGGTACTCAGAGTGTCATCTGGAAAGAGGAAAGTGGACAAGGAGACTTGGTGGTGGAACGAGGAATTTCAGGAGCGTATACAGAGAAAGAGGTTAGCAAAGAAGAAGTGGGACACTGAGAGGACTGAAGAGAGTAGACAGGAGTACAGGGAGATGCAGCGTAAGGTGAAGGTAGAGGTGGCAAAGGCCAAACAAAGAGCATATGAGGACTTGTATGCTAGGTTGGACACTAAAGAGGAAGAGGTGGATTTGTAGGTTGGCCAGACAAAGAGATAGAGATGGGAAGGATGTGCAGCAGGTTAGGGTGATTAAAGATAAGGATGGAAATGTATTGACAGGTGCAGGAGTGTGATGGGAAGATGGAAGGAGTACTTTGAAGAGTTGATGAATGAGGAAAATGAAAGGGAACGAAGAGTAGAAGAGGTGACTGGTGTGGAGCAGGAAGTAGCAAAGATTAGCAAGAGTGAAGTGAGGAGGACGTTGAAGAGGATGAAGAGTGGAAAGGCAGTTGGTCCTGATGACATACCTGTGGAGGTATGGAAGTGTCTAGGAGAGGTGGCAGTTGAGTTTCTGACTAGTTTGTTTAACAAGATCTTGGAGAGTGAGAGGATGCCCGAGGAATGGAGGAGAAGTGTACTGGTGCCAATTTTCAAGAACAAGGGAGATGTGCAGAGCTGTGGCAACTACAGAGGAATAAAGCTGATGAGTAATACAATGAAGTTGTGGGAAAGAGTAGTGGAAGCTAGGCTAAGGGCAGAGGTGAGCAGCAATATGGTTTCATGGCTAAAAAAAAGAGTACAACAGATGCAGTATTTGCTTTGAGGATGCTGATGGAGAAGTACAGAGAAGGGCTTAGGGAGTTGCATTTTGTCTTCGTAGATTTAGAGAAAGCGTATGACAGGGTGCCGAGAGAGGAGCTGTGGTATTGCATGAGGAAGTCTGGAGTGGCAGAGAAGTATGTTAGAGTGGTGCAGGACATGTATGAGAGCTGTAGGACCGTGGTGAGGTGTGCTGTAGGTGCGACAGAGGAGTTCAAGGTGGAGGTGGGTCTGCATCAAGGATCGGCTCTGAGCCCCTTCTTGTTTACTCTGGTGATGGACAGGCTGACAGATGAGCTTAGACAGGAATCTCCATGGACTATGATGTTTGCGGATGACATTATTTGTAGTGAGAGCAGGGAGCAGGTGGAGGAGAACCTAGAGAGATGGAGGTCTGCTCTGGAAAACAGAGGAATGAAGCTTAGCCGCAGTAAGACAGAATACATGTGTGTCAATGAGAGGGACCCAGGTGGAACGGTGAGGTTACAGGGAGCAGAGGTGAAGAAGGTGCAGGACTTTAAGTACTTAGGGTCAACGGTTCAGAGCAATGGAGACTGTGGAAAAGAGGTGAAGAGGCGAGTGCAAGCAGGTTGGAACGGGTGGAGAAAAGTGTCAGGTGTGTTGTGTGATAAAAGAGTATCAGCAAGAATGAAAGGAAAGGTGTTCAAGACGGTGGTGAGACCAGCGATGTTGTACAGCTTAGAGACAGTGGCACTGAAGAAAAGACAAGAGGCAGAGCTGGAGGTAGCAGAGCTTAAGATGTTGAGGTTCTCTTTGGGAGTGACGAGGACGGACAGGATCAGGAACGAGTACATCAGAGGGACAGCTCATGTTAGATGTTTCGGAGATAAAGCCAGAGAGGCCAGATTGAGGTGGTTTGGACACGTTCAGAGGAGAGACTGTGAATATATTGGTAGAAGGATGCTGAGGCTGGAGCTGCCAGGCAGGAGGTCTAGAGGAAGACCAAAGAGGAGATTTATGGATGTAGTGAGAGAGGATATGAAGTTAATTGGTGTGAGTGAAGAGGATGCAGAGGACAGGGTTAGATGGAGGCGCATGATTCGCTGTGGCGACCCCTGAAAGGGAACAGCCGAAAGGAAAAGAAGAATGAAGACTACATGCTTGACAGCTGAAATGCACTGAGATCCAGTGGACAAGGAGAACCATGGCCACACTGAGTTGGATGAGTCAATTGTCAATTTTATTTTCCACTTGATATTCTAGTAACTTCCTAAATCAGTCTGGTAAAAGAAATCCTGGTCATTGCTGGAAAAAACGTCACGGATTTCAAATTCCGCACATTTCTTTATTCTTAGTTTTGACAAATTGTGATTCAAACAATGCAACATGTTTCCAATGTTATAATTCTGATCATATATTTTGGAACAAGCCAACCTCCCTCCTAAACAATATACTCTTCATTAATATTTATGAAAACAAAACTTCTATTTAATCATAGTTTTAAATAATACATTTAAGGATTCCTTCAATATGTCACAAGTGTAGTATGACAGTTCTTTTTTTTAATAAAAATTTCCCTCAGTCAGATTTTTCAATGAGCAGGTCTGTCGCCCAGTAAAGGACTTCCATCAGTTCTGTTACAAATGTTTGACTGGAGAAAATTCAGATTGCGAATAGGACACCTTAATGCAACTGTAATAAAATTGCAACACATGTCATTTCTAATTCCCATTGGGTCTACTGGAATATTTTCTTAACTAAAATTTATTGTAACTTTATTGTAAAATATTGTTACAATCTATTCGCATGCAGGAAACAAATGCCGCTACAAACAAATTGCAAAGTGAAATATTCACCTGAGTGTCATTGGTTTGTTTGCTCTGTGTGAAATGATGCTGTAGTGTGCTGTACTGAAAAACCAGGAAAGTAATCTGAAATTCCCCTGATGCATAGCAACACGCATTTCACTAAAATACCTTATGAAAGCAAATACCATTATTACTTAGTGATTCATCCTGTCTTTTAGGCTGTTGTCTGCACTCAGTATTCAGCCTGAGAGACAAGAAACCATTTAGCATCCATACTTTCAATCAGTTGTTCTGTCATTATGTTTGTATCCTGTTTGTCCTCCCTTCAATCATTTTATCCCTTTTTTTTTGATTGTCATTCTAAAGAATTGACAGTTTTATAGGTGGAAGCTATGGTATTATGATTCGACCAGACACCAGCTTCAGATTCAAGACACCAGAGCATAACACCAAATGAGAAAAGCAACAATGCCCATAATGAGACATCAAACAGCATTTCTCCACATGAGACGGTATACTCTGGAAACAGCAGGTGAGAGAAAGCATAAGATGGAAGGACGGAGAGGTAAAAAAATAGAAGATAGCTAAGTGCCACAAGCACGTGAAATTAATACTCACTGCCCTTTAAGTCTACAGAGAATGGAGAACATTTTACTTGAGTAAACAAAACCAAGGCTGTTTGATAAATTCCTGTTTAATTATGCATGGCAGAAAGGTGACATACTAGTGTTACTTAGTTGGGGCGGCTGCGACTTCCCCCAGCCATGTGTCGAAGCATCCCTGAGCAAGATACTGAACCCCAAATTGCTTCCATAGCTTTGCCTTTGGTATGTGAGTGTGTAAGTCGCTTTGGATAAAAGCATCTGCTAAATAAGTATAAGTGAATGTGTTGCATTGTAAGGCCAGCTAATATAGAAAGTGTCAAAATGACTGTGAATGCCATTTAAAAGCCAAACAATGTATGGATGTAATGTTTTAAGAGACCCACAGAGTTCAACTGGCATGCTCACTCACATACAGTAATGGATTCTATAGGTGGAGGTATGAGTTTTTTTGTCATTGTTTGGTTCCCTTTTCCAAGCAACTATTTATTTTTAATATCTAGAAGAATATTTACCTCATGTAATAAGTGCTTTGTAGTCCCTAGATTCACATGATACCACTACATGTTTTTGCCTGATGAGAGCTCTTCTCAGATCAATCTGTCTATGTTAAGACAGTGCAGGCTTAACATCTCCCTGTTCCTTCTGTTAGTTTCAGTGCACCTGGTGGGGTGGTACAACGTAGACCTTAATCATTCTTACAGCATGGCTTTCATTTGCAACACTCTTAATGCAGAATTCTGCAGAAAATCCCTTACATAATAGGATTCAAAAAGGAACATGGGTGTATCAGTTGTGGTAATGCATCATGTAAGTTTATCAGAGTATCAGAAGAGTGGATGTTCAGCATTGGAATGTAATAATCGTGGCACTTTACAAACAATAACTAGCTCTCACCAAAACAACAGCATTGAACGGCCATTTCCTCATTATCACATTATCCAAAAAAGCAAATAGAAAAATATTTGCTATTCATACAAAAGTACTTAAATTGAGGTAGAGTAAGGATTCCTTACTTGTAGGTGCCAACCTTTTTCATGGCAGGCATTTAGACTTGTCAGAGTAGGAGAAGCTCAGATGTAACTAATAGCATTAATGATGGCTCAGTTCCATTTAAGTGACCCAGTAAGCCATGCGAGTGTGCAAGCATAGATAATAGCAGACCATGGAACTAGATCCATGTGCTGAACTCCCAGCATTGCTTCAAGCAGTGTCAACCTAGGAAGAGACCTATTTAGCCAGAATAATTAAAAAAAAACCTATGCAGGAGGGCAGGGGCTTTCAAAATCCGCAGAAAAATGCATAGAATGCAGTTAATCAAAGCGAGACCAAAGACTGTACCTGAAGTCTTTACTTAAAGGATTAAATCATCTGTCTTTTCGAAATAATGTAACTGGTTTGGCAAATATGGACACAATTTTTCCATCAGCATAATTCATATCTGCCTTTTACCCATCATGAATATTCATGTTAAAGTCAGTTAAAGACTACTGCTCCAGTTAATGGACTCGTACATCATATAATATTATTAGTAATCACTCAATAAGAGAGGCTGCCCTGAAAAAAGTTCCAACTTAAAATCACAAATTATTAATGGGATAAGGGGTATGAATATAATCTTGTATATACATATACAGTACGTTGCAGTCTATCGATCTATGGTTAGTCCACTTCTATTGCTCTAATTTTTGTAATAACGTGAGGAATTTGGAGAGTTAAAATGGGCAAAACGTTTTTTTAAATACAGTATGTCAGCAGAACAAATTGATGGTTGGGGATTTGCTCAGTGTTTAAAAGCTCAGCACTCAAAAAGTCTGTTTTTCAGAAATCTTTCGCGATTGATGGTTCCACTTGAAACCATCAGCAAGCCTTTAAAGAAAGAGAGAAATGTATTTCTGACCAGTCCTTAAAGTAGAATTCTAGACAACAATTTCCAGTTAATTGCATTGATGTTTTTCTTTTCTGAAAGCCTGCTACTGAAATTCCCAGGCTTTGGTTTGATTTCTGCACCACTTCAGACACATCCCTTCAAGGAGAATTAAAAATTGTCGAAGGGCCAGTGTATCCTCAGAGGACCGACCAGGGCACAGTCTCGCCTCGGGTTCCATAATCAATGCAGCTCTGTCATTATATATTCAAAGTACAAGAGCAACATTAAGTACTTGTGTTTGTCCTTCCCCTGCAATTTTTCTGCTGCTGCTGCTCATTCTAATGTAGAAATGTTTTTGTATAGCCAATCAAAAAAGTCCTTAGGATCAGGGACGAGGTGCCGAGTTAAGATATGAAACTGTAGAGTCAGAGCAGAGACCTGAGAAAAAAAACAGCAGGAAGAGGAGAACTGGGAATGTTTTCAAAGTGCGCTGAGAGGGAGAGACTGGACTCTTATGTGTGCATTATCCACGTCATGAAAGGACACAAATGTCCTGTTTTGTCACACATAAATGGAGATGAATTGTCAAAAGCGGGGAAAACTGCCTGTCCCTATGTGGACGTAGTGGGGCTGGGAACTCATAACAGACGGGCAATTTAGGTGGTGGCAGATTGTAGCAGATTTGGCTCAGAAACAGACAGGAGGAAGGGGAGAAAGAGACATAGAGAGAACAAAAAAAACTAAGGAGAATAAATGAAAACGAACACAGAGATGGAACGTGGCAGATAGAAAAGCGAAGGATGAAAATGAGGAGCCAAGTGACAAAGTGACAGATGGAAACACTCACAGCTTCACAGCATGTCTCTATCACAGTACAGAGAATGGCCGACCCTCAGAGATTCCCCCTCTGGTGAAGCAGATCACAGCTGTAGATGAGTATCAGCGACACGACTAAGCCCCGAACACAGCATACTGTATGAGCAACTGTAGCTCAAGATTCAAATTGAACAGCTCACTTTTTTACACATTAGCAGGCACAACACGTATAGCAGAAATACCTTCTAGAAACAAGGACTTTCTCTAAAAGAGCCATGCATTTCATGAATAACATAAATAATGGTGAGAGTTCTGCTAAATATGCTTGACCTAATACTTTCCTACTGTATTAATGCTCTGCTTGTAACTCTAAAGTGGTCTTGCTCGAGGGAAAATTGTCCAGATTTACTGAACTGGGTCAGGACCTTAAGAGAGATACGACCACACAGAGATAACACAAATGCAGCTTCAAAACTCCCAAGTTCTTCAAATGTCAGCGCTACTGTCTTCATTTCCATTTTAATGCCTTCGTTTGCACGGTCTGTGCTTCTTTACAGATATCCTCATGCTCAATACATATTCATCTGAATGCATCAAACACTCCTGTCAAACTTCTAAACTGTCTCTTCAAGCTGCCAATAATCACCCATTCATCACATGTACAGTGTTCCCCAGCATTACAGCGCACTGCAGATGTAAAAGGGACGGGCACAGTTTTAGGCCACAGTTTATTTGGTGCTCTTCTATTGTAATTCAATGTATTTCAAGAAGTTCCTGTTATGTACCTGCTTTGTGGTACCGCTCGCTCGTTTCAATCCAACAGAGCAACAGCAGTGTGGTTATGGAACACATCAGATTTGAATCAAGTTTTACTGTTTGACTGTCACTAAGTATTAAAGGCACGTCTGTTCCATGAAAATGTATGCTGCACAGGTGCCCCTCCACCATCTGCATGTTCTACACCATTCGTGCCGCTGCTGAATGAGATTTCCTCTAAGAAGTGCAATTTCATCCCAACACGATTTCAGCAGCTTTGATTTTCTTCACATCCAATCCAATTCAATTTTATTTATATAGCCCAATATCACAAATTGCCCCAAAGGGCTTTACATTCTCTATAACATTCGACACCCTCTGTCCTTAGACCCTCGATTAGAATAAGGAACAACTACCCAAATAAACCCTTTTAACAGGGAAAATAAATTACACAAACCTCAGGAAGAGCAACAGAGGAGGGATCCCTCTCCCAGGACGGACAGACAGGCAATAGATGTCGTGTGTACAGAAGAGATTCACAACAGAAGACCATAGTATATATAATTATAATGGCAAAGTGTAGGTTGTTAAACATCAGTGTAGAGGACGGATCCAGAAATGATAGTGCATACAATTATGAGGATATTGTGTGTATATAATCATGATGAAAAGTGTAGATTGTAAAACATAAAGGAAGAGAGGGGATCCAGAAGGACAACTGTGTAGCTCCAGGTGATGCCCACATCGAGCAGGGCCCGGGCCACACCACCTCCCTTCCACCATAGAGACAGCAGCACTGTTCCAGCATCCATGCTGATTTAATTAGAAATCCTAATCAAACAGCTTGGAATGAGACAAACTGAACCAGAAATCAAATCAAAGAGCCATCAGGATGGAAGTCTTGTTAGAAAGATGAGTATGCAGGAAGCAGCTTTAACAAGTTGTGCGCATGAGTGTGTCTAGTGTGTGTACCAAAACCTTTCTTTCTCTTCCTAACTCACTGATGTTGTTACCCCTCTGGCAGACAGGAACATGAATAAGCAAACACGTGTGCACGCACACAGACACACACAGACTCACGCTGGGCACGGGTTCAAAGGCGTCCATCTTACCTAGAAAAACAATTGTAAATGAACAAGCACAACAGGCAGAAAATATTGTACTATTTTTCAAAAACATGAATGTGGGCAATCTCAATGCGATCATGCCAAACGTATAAAATAATGCAATTCCGATATCACTTCCAAACAGTGATGTCAAGGTTATCCACCACATTTATTGACACAAAAGTCATGGTGAGAATGGTTTAGCTCCCAGTGATGTTAAAAAAGGATGTTGCAACAACAAAACAAGTTCCCTTGAGAAATGTCAGTGAGTAGATGCCTTGTTCCCTTATTGTACCCGGCACCATTCCACCAAGCAAGAACACACCCGTGGATCCTGTTCTCAGATGTGTTACTATTTGTGAGGCGGAACAGCAAGTCCAGACCTCCCTAGTACAAGGATCCAGGTGAGCCACTAATCTGTTTGTAGTACACAGACCTCCAATACAATCCAGAGCAGCGGCCTTGAAGAAATGGCAGCTGTCTTTGAGGTTGATTTGTCATCATCAGGTTGCAAAACTTAATTAAACCTGCCTCCCACAGACTGGACTGCAGGCTGGCAGATGTGTAAGTCCTTGTCATGATAAATTAGTTGGAATAACACGGCTCTGCACACAACCAAATCCTCAATAATCAGGGCCCCACTGGGATAATAATTGAGGCTGGAACCATTATTTCAACCCAGGACACATAGCGTAGCCACTTTGTTGACAGTGCTTTGCTCGAGTTTACCTAAAAACACCTGGACAGTTTAATACAACAGCTCTGCAATTAATCTAAACTTTGTGAAGCTTATGATATTCAGTCTTTGTTAAGACTGTTGTGGACTGGTGGATTGCGAAGAGGTTCGAGAGAGTGTGCATGGAAATTATGTTCACAAGGGGGGCACGCAGTGAAGTGCTCCAGCAGCCTTCCTCGCGGAGGTATTTGTTCTGCCCATTCTACTTGAAGAAATGATTTACTGCTTCAGAGAGTTCTCACTGTGGGAAAATGGAATGAGGGAAATCAATTCCAAATTTGACCCTATGAGGGCAAGAAATTGATCTCTGGCAGGAAGAACTAGTCATGCTTCCTCCCTTTGCTTCCTTAGAAGATATTTCAGCAACATCAGACATGTCTTTCTTTTACTCAACCACCAGGAAGGGAATAATCGGGGCTTATGAAAACACAGCAGCAGTGTTAAACAGTGTTTAGAGGAATGTACTCCATACGTTGTACTTTTTATGCTGAATGATTATAAAAGACAGAGTAGTGTTATAAGAATGTGTTAGCATGCACAATTTGCATGTTAACTCATGCAAATCCTGCTTGGATAAAAAAAAATAAATCATATTTTAATCATTTTATTTGCAGTTCCATTCCTCTCAAGTCTTCGTTAGCCCATCACCAACTGGAAAAGGTCAAACACCTGAGAATGAATAAATAAATAGAGACTAGTCAATCTCATCCACTACTAGCTTGCAGGAGACTTGGTGACAGAGCCGAAGAATCAATTCCTCTCTGTAAATGTCAGGTCCATATCAGTGAGGCTGTAGGGAAGTAGGCCTCACTGGCCTATTGAGCACTGAACAGCCTGTGTTGAATGAACCAACTGTGGAGGTTTTTTACAAGAGGCTGACAGGACGACGCAGATTATCTAAAGAGGTTTACATCATTCATGGGGCTCAAATACAAGAGCAAATCATTTAAATTTTCCCCAAAGTTTGGCACACAATCCCTGGAGCCTTTATATGTTTTAGCTGGTTACTTCCATAGCATCATTTCAGGAGGTTTCTATCTTACCCCTCATCTTCCAATTTCAAAGACCCAGGAATAATTACAGTGTAATCAGAACTGAATGGATGGTTTTTGCTCATATCGCTGCGTTGTAGTCAAAACAGTATCAGCAGAGTATCATCGGAAACCCCTGGAAAACGTGTCAGCAGAGCATTGACACAAAACCATCTATGCAATATGTAGTGTACCAGCTGGCTAAATGTTGCAGCACAAAAGGGATAAGTAGCCTGCAGGATAAATGTTTTTATTACCTCCACCAAGAAGGTTATGTTTTTGGTGCTGATTGTCTTTCAGCAGGATTACGGGAAAACTACGGGCCATATTTGCATGAAACTTGGGAGAAGGGTGTAGCATGGGCCAAGGAAGAACCCAATACATTTTGGAGCAGATCCGAATCCAGGGCGGATACACAAATTATTTTTCACTTTGTCTATGGCAAAATGAGCTGAATTCCTTGCACATGCACGAAACCTTCGTAATTAAAATGAATGGTGTGCTGCGACTAAACATACAACAAAACCTAACAGCAAACATCACTGTAGAAGCAAATGCAGCAAGTATGTAGGAAACAATCAGAATCAGAAATACTTTATTAATCCCAGAGGGGAAACAGCAGCTCACACTCACGTCAGTGCACACAAGAATAGAAGTACTAAGCAAAAAATATAATACACTATAATACAGGTTAAGTACCAAGTGAGTATAAGTATAACATTTAAAATTTAAATAAGTGTAACACGCAATCAGGGAGGCGATCTTTCCAGATTAATCTGGACTTCCAGATTTTTTGACCTGAAAATGTGACCCACATGAATCATGCAGATCCCTAAAAAAATATTTCATGGTCACGCCAGCTTCTCTGTCCTCTGCTCCGCGTGTTCACCCGAGGGCGGGGCTCAGCTCCTACACACGAAAATACACACACACCGACAGGTGATCTAGGCGAAGTGAAGGTAACGTTTTACTCCAGTTGACGAGTAAAAGTAGTCAAGCCATGTTCCCACCTGCTTGTCTGCAGTTTTTGTTGTTATAACCAAAGCGTGCCTGTTTGACATACTGGTTCGAATCCAGTCAGTCCTTTACTGGATGTCAGCTAGATCTCTCTCTCTCGCTCTCCCACATTTCCTATTTCTCTTCAGCTGTTCCTATCAAATAAAGGCAAAAAGCCCAAACAATGTCGTTCTGTTGGGATAGTGAATTGGTGGGTTTTGGTTAAATGTGAGCCAAAATCATCGCAATTAAAAGAACCAAAGACTTACACTACTTCAGTCTGTGTGCATTGGATTTATTTATTACACGAGTTTCACACTTTGAGTTGAATTACTGAAATAAATTAACTTTTCCGGGACATTCTAATTTATTGAGATGCAGCTGTATAAGAGAGAGAAATGCAATTGCATGCAGAGATTATTTTCTCAGCAACAGCTAATGCAAGCACAACTTCAGTGCTCTGCCTGGACTAACATTATGCTCCATTGCAGAGCAGCTGCACGGCCATGCAGCCCAACCAACAGGCAGCAATACCGATATTACAATTACACTTATTTCTGTCATTAGGGCCAGGTCTGCCTCTACAGTAATGACTGTGATTTAGTTAGTTTTTATCTGCACATCTGATCATGAGACGGAAGGTTAACTGTCGCTTGCTCGTCCCTCCTGATTAAAACTGATCTACTGATGACGCAGCAATCTGTTCGTCATACATGGTCCTAATCATAACACAACAACCACCCAAGAGTCTGGTGGCTGCACTCGGCTTAGTGTGCGTAGACTCTGGGACTGATAGCCTATTTTAATATGAACTGCACGTAGCAAAAAATAATGAGAGTCCCACAGAGGTATACAGTACAGGTGCAAATACACATAAACCTACTGCACTAGGTGTTGTTTGCAGGGGCGAAGAGCACATTTTACAATCTGCTAGAGCAGCAGTTTTAGAATTACCTTAGTCAACCCTCACTGACACACTCACACACACACACACACACACACAAGCACACAAAGCTATCATCATTGTGATAATCCCTATCCTAGGAGGACCCACAAGAAGGTTTACTTTGGAGTAAAATAAATTAAGGAGCCCCCCTGCTGCCTCACTGTGATTGTTATTAGAAAGATAATCAACAGGAGGTGAGATGAGAGAAGGGAAGTTACATTAATATTCCTTTGTAAGATAATGTGACAAAGTGCACTGTGAGAATTTAGCATAATTCTATTCTCTAGTTTCCAAAATCAAAGTCCCCTCTGTTTGGTAAATGATGTGCTTGACAAATTAGACAACTTGGATAGAGGAGGGTAAACTGGCCTCAGTTTGCAATCTCCTCTTTTTCTAACTCTCCTCTCTTCCTTTGTCCCCGTTTATGTCTCTCACTGAGCATTGAGAGGGAGATGCATCATGGCTTCATCACTTTGATCACTCTTGCTGAAATTCTCATTTATCACATTCTGCTGCATTCAGATTGTCTTTTAGAAGTTAACTTGTAAAAGATGGAGCAAGCGTCAGCGAGGAAATGATCGTTGAAACAAACAAAAAAAATAATCGGACATTCACCGACTCACAGAAATGAAGACGAAAGCCTCGTGTAGCATAATGGTCTAGTGTCTGCAGTACAATACAGTGAACATTTATCACTTTCACTTTTCCTCTCCACCTTCTCTTTTTTTGGGAGAAGAATGTAGGCACAAAGAAAATCTGTTTGCAAAAACTGTCTCATGATATTACAAACTAATTTCACAGAAAGCTCCCAAAACAATTTGTTTATAGTCTACAAGGAGGGAAGGGAGGAACAAAGGCAAATAAGGAAGAAAGGAGCAAACAAATTAATCACCATGTTAGTTAGTTTGGGCAAAAGATTTTAAACAAGGCTTTTGATTTAAATCTGTGTCCCCCCTCTCCCCCAACCTTGTGCCATTGAGAATAGTATAAGTGCATGCAAGCTTTTTTTATAGTCCAACACAACAGCAGGTGATTTAACTAATTTGTTTCTCCACTCTGATAAAAGGATCAGGAGCTGATGACTGAAATTCACAGGTGAAGAGTGTGAAGGGCTGGAAAGAAAGCCGGGCCACATATGGCAAACAACAAGATATTATGTTGTGTGTATTATATTTTATTATCTTTTCCCCTACTCTTTCCTGACATTCCTACCTGCCATAGTGATGATTTTCCCAATGTCTTCCTTCGAAACATGTCTCTTGCTGTCTGATTCTTTCTCAGTATGCTTGTTGCAGATGAATCCCACTGTTAAACGGGTCAATCGGAAGTTGCTTGCATTTTAAACTGTACACTATAGATTTCATGGCTTATGTTAAGAGTGTAACCAGTATAATTGTGCATGCACGGATTCATTTACAAACACCCTGGATAGCAGAACCTGTATTTGTAGAATAATGTTCGTAACTAACCATATACAAAAATAGATGAAAAGTTGGAGGTGAAGCACCTCTTGACACCAAGTGCTGAGTCCATTGAACTGTGTTCGCACCATAAACAAACTGCACCTGCAGGCGGCTTGGAATAAGGCTGAGACCTATAATTTCACAGCGTCTCAGTGAGATTGTTTTCTGCGCAGCTGGAATGGTATTGTTCTCACCTACCAGAATACATTAAGCAAATGAAGGCCAATCAAACAGATGTGAAAGTCTACCAAGCAACTACAGTCAACATCACATGAGATGAAAGAGTAAGAAAAGTCTGTGGGTCTTTGCTTTGGAAAACGTTTTTCCATCCACCCAATGTGTTATTTTTACTCACTGCTTGAATGGAATACCAGGACGGACAATTTGTGGATTCAAACAAAAGTATATATACAATATGATAATGCAGGTGACAGTAATCATAAAATTGGGGTAAATCAAAATAGACACATGCAAACATTTTCTGGAAATTATTGTTTGAAGGGGATATCTGTAACTTTTGATATGGCAAAATGAAGAAATAAGATTGCTATGGAATAGAAATATAAGATGAGGTATCTGAAGAGGAGGGTTTACGAACAAAGCGTAGTAAAACAACTGTAAATATGTTTAAACATAAGATGATAACATACCACAATAACAATACAAACAGCTAAGTTTACAGGGAAGGTCTGTATGATGGGTCATATGTACATGTTGCTAGATAAGGTTTAGAGAAATACAGCAACGTTGATGTGGCATCTGTTCTCCTCTTTGTCAAGTTTTACCACACTGCTCTTGGTGTGAGGTGAAAATGTCATCGACCACCCAGGTATCTGTATATCCTGGACATGTACTGAACCAATGAAGCAACCCTGTCTCCTATAAATTATATTTGTATACCAATACTAACTAATTTCCAACAGCAAATACATTTTGAGGGAAACATAATGCCGACAGGATTACATTTTACATAATGAGGAGATGTTCTTAATTAAAAAGGTACTATTGATAATATTCATCAACTAGGCATCCATTCCATTGGTTCCATTGCCAGTCCGTTGCACAACATGCCTATTTCATGGTCGCGTGGAGTGAGACTCGGGCAGACTCAGTCATGTCAAGTGATGAATCTTTCGTGATAGAGTAATATCCATTAGCTGTAGATTTAGGTTGATGTTTCGTGTAAGCTTATCTACAAAAATCTTACAAGATGACCAAATATGTTTAAAGTGACAGTCAAAAGCGTCTAAAACAAATCCCCAACACAGACAAATTGTACTGAGAACAAGGAAAAGTGTTATGACAAATATGTACAGGACATGGGGGTTGACAAGTACTGCTATGTGGCCTGTGACCAATATGCCCCACACGTGCAACAGTGTTTGGCATGGCGATTTATTTACTTAAAAATTGAATTCCTTTTTAATCATTTCTTTACAGAGCTTTGTGTTATTCCATGTGTATTGTTACTAGGACCTTAACCCAGTTAATCAGGGTTGAAAAACAATGCCAAGAAGAATCATGTAGTGCTAAGAGTGGTCAGCCATGCTAATGCTGATAGCAGGGGACACATTAAAGATAAAGAGTTGGTTGGAGCTTTGGAGCTATGAGGCCGTACAGGCTGGATAAAGCTGCTTGATATTAATTCATTATGCTAATTTAGCCGCTGTATTCCCATAGCTGAAGCCCAAGTGAGGGGGTTTGATGTCAAGTGTGTGTATGTACTGTATGTGCATGCATATGAGTGTGTCTGTGTGTGCTTGCTGTATGTGCGTTTGGCTCAGTGTCTAATGACCTTAATGATATTTTTCATTGCGGTTTTAATGAGGATGCAAATTCTTCAGAGGGAAAGTTTCGTTAGGATTAAACAATGTGTCTGGAAGTGCAACATTTTATATTTCGGATTACTGTTTCCATTACTGTTTCATGGAGATTAGAATGGACACAGGTGGAAGGACAGATAAAAATACATGAAAGAGAAAAACTTGAAAAGGATTCTGGATGATATAGATTCAGAGTCCAGGCTTTATAATGTGTGTTAAAAAAATGCCTGATGGTATCAGTAAAACTGTTCATCAGAGATAAAGTTCCTATTGGGATGAAAGCAGGGCTTGGGTTAATATTGTATATTTCTGACCTGTCACTCATATTCAGTATGTATGAGGCCACTGAATAACCTCAAGGGTGAGTGTGCACTGTGTGTGTGAAGGAGAGAGATAGGGCTGACAGCACGGAGGCCCCAGAAATGGACATATGAAAGTCTGGTTTTGGACAGACAGCTCCTATGAAATCCTGTTCTAGAAGAGACCAGAGAGGCCATCTGATTGAACTAATTACCCACAGTGAACAGCAGAAACATGGTTGTCATTCAGCTCATGTTGAAAGTTGCTCTGTTCATTATGTGACATATTAAATCCAATACTGTGAAACAACAACAACAACACTGGAGTTAGCAGTGATACATCATGTTAGCAGATAGCTGCTTTGACCGCCATTGACATTGCTCTAATTGACATTGCGCTGATGATTTTCATAACCCATTAAAACGTGATGAATGTGTCATTACAGACAACAGCTCTCTGTGCGATTAGTCGCCATGTCTGGTTCGAAGAGAAGACAACGTGATCATGTCACACGCCGGATATTGTTAAACATGATATTTTCATTTTCATATAAAGACGGCATTGTTAATGCTAAACATAAAGCTGGGGAAAGGAGCTGTCAGTCAGTGCTGTCAACAGAGGTGTGGACTCTTCCGTAGACCCCTTAAACTCATGGCGATAATATTTTCAAGGACTACTTTTTCTCGTATTGTGTTTTGCATTCCCTCGCAATATTTGAGAGGGAACCTCTCAATGTGTTTTGTGTTCTCTTGCAATACTTTTGTGGTACCTCGCAATTTTCTTTTTCTATCCCTGCTGTGTCTATTGGTAATGGAAGCGAGTGTGGACATCCTCAAGTTAATGCATTTAGTATTGTTTTATGGGCAACTCACCGTATATGATTTCCATTGCAAAGAAGTTTCAGACAGAAGATTATCAAACTTCTATGTAGGAACTGTACGTATAAGGAAAATCAATTATTGCTCCACGCATATGGCAACAGGCCAGAAGCTGTTTAAGCATTGTGGCAGAACCACAGACTCACCTTCTTGTTTGTCGCTTTTTGTGACTCATACAAATACAGCACTTTAGCTTTATGTTCAACAGCACATCTGTAATTCCATCCTCTGGAGACGTCTCCTTTTCCTCAGTGAAACCCCTCTGGGGTACAGTGCAGTACAGAGTACAGTAACTGTAGTGAGAACCCTCACCAACACACAACCACCTCATTTACGACCCAGTGGAATTCCCACTCCCAGGGTGGAGTTTAATTAACTTTCTCAGATCTCTGAACCCTACTTACCTCTTGCCCTCTCAAGCAGTAAAGGTGCCGGTCTGTAAACTTGACAGACAAGATCATAGAGCTTTCCACTCGAGAAGGAAGCCATGTTTTGTCATGCAACTGGACACAGCAAAGTTAAAGACAATAAACGGAGTCTCTGGATTAGAAAGGAGACAAAAAGCAACCTATCCTCCTCCCTTATCCCTCTCACATACACATGCAAATAAACACACTCTCCCCCTCTCCCGTGGCCTGAGATACGGTTTGCAGACCTCGGTCATAAAACTGAAAGCACATCTTTAAGTCAAGAACGGTGTTATATCCTTGTTTGTAGCCCAAGTCCGAATTAATGTGAATTAGCTATATAACCAATCAGTAACCCAGCTAACAATAATCAGTACGTTTTCTTCATGGGTAATCGTAAACGTTTATTTCTGTCTGTAGGACATGAAATGAGCATGTTGGGAATTCAGAAAATGAGCTTTTTGTTTGCCAGATGACAAGACTGCCACCTACTGACCAACAGACAGAAGCCTCTGGAACCATCGGCATTATTACGCTGTATAATATTGAAGCTATTATATTGTATTAAAACAAACTGTATTGTTTAACCGTATGCCACGTATTAGTAGTGTTAATAATGTGTGTTAAAATGAATGAAAAGTCTCAGATCTCAGTTGGTTGAAGCATTTTCTCTGAATGTTTTTTTTTGTCTCAAAAACTGCGTGTAAAACTTAGAAGTTTAAACAAAGGAATAGTTTCAGGGGGAAAGCCTTCCTCCACAGCTGACTCCCCGAGTCCTTTGGCAAATTTATAAAAAAAACTTTCACAGACACAACAGCTTTAGGCTGGCCCTCGCACCATGAGTTCAAAGGTTGCTTTACTTTACCTCTTATTTCCTCGATACGTATTTCTTTTCTTCGCCTAAAGTCCGTTCACCTGGGAGTGGCCTCCTAAGTCACGGTGCCTGAGCCCCAGCAGATTCACCCTGCATGCCGCGTCGGAAAGCTGGCCGAAACTCATCTTTGCCAGCGCCTTAAACAGTAGGCTAAACCACGGTTTTGGTGTGATAAACAGTTGATGTCAAAGAAAATATTAATTTCCCTAAGATGATTGCCCTTGCATTACGTTTGCGTCTTGTAGTTGTTTGTATAATCAGATCACATACTAAGCTTCACTATTGCCAATAAGATCAGGTTTATCTCATCACTCAATATCTGCTATTTCATCCGTTGTGTTCGTTCTTTTCTTTATCATATACCTTATGAATCCTTCATTTATTCAGTTATTAGGCATTTAGCTATAAATAAATGTCCTCATTCAATCATTCAGAAGTTGCGTGTCTGTGTTTTCCTCGATCCTTCTTAGAGACTGATCAACTTAATGACCCGGGATTAATTCAATTATTTAATTTCAAGTTCCCAAATATATGTATATCAGGTGGTGCCCCAATGAGTGAATTAAAGTGTAATTATTTGATTAACGTAGTTATTCTCCTACGGTAACTGTTCACGAATGAATCCGACAGCATCCTGCAGATTACCGTACGGCTTTCTCCTGGAGAGACCTCTTGATCTAAGAATTCATTTAAGTTTACTTTCACTAACTACATAACCATGCATGCCTATTGAGCAGTAGTATTTTATCAGCATACTTGATGCCCAGTTCAAAGTCAAATTCAATGAGGTGATATACTGGGGTGTTGCTGCCCGGAGCAGCGGAGCAGAACTAGACATATGGCATGGAATGGAAGAGGAAACTATTGCGAGAGAACGCAAAACGTATTGCAAGGGAATGCAAAAGTAGTCCTCAAAAACTTCGCGCCATGACCTTTAGGGGGCTCCGTAGACTCGAAAAGTCGGATTACTTACTTACTTACTAGTCTCAAATGATTTATGTGTTATAGGTACAGAAGTAGGAGGCCAGAGGAAACATTTCTGTTTATGTGCTTAGTTGAACAGCTTTCTTCTATGTATTGATTACTAATCCAGCATTTAATGCATGAGTGGGAGACACTTAGTGTTGAGACAGATAAATGTCAAGAGATTTGGTATTTGAGTTATAGAGTTGCAAAATGGCAAGAGGTATTTAAGGCTCCCCAGGTTTACGGAAGTACAAATTCAATTGATTTTTCCTATAGACAATGTTACGTACCTCACAGTTGGAGCACCTCTACAGCTTAGACGAGCATGAAACTCTCCCAGTTTAACCATCAGTACAAACGATGAGCAACGTGCTTTAGAAAATATCTGGTTCTTTGATAAAAAGTCGGAGGTACAAGCTTGTGTACATTAAAACTTTGTGGAAGAAGTTAACTATGCATTTTGGCAAGAAACATCCAATCACAGAGCTTAAAATTCGGTTACGTGCGCTGCTGACAGCAGGTGAAAGAAAAAGATGATGGTATTGAGAAACCTGACAACACAATATGCAGCTTAAATCGATACACTTCTGACTGGCCGCTTCTCCATTGCAATAAGTAAAAACTGGTGGTCAGAAGATAAACCCGTAGGATTGTTACATTATTCAGGAGCGTCCTCCTCTGTTTTTATTTTAGGTAACATTGATGATGTTAATGAAAGAAAAAGTTGAATACATTAGTTGATTACAGAATGGAGAAAAAAAACCTTCTGGAACCCGTGGCCACTCCATAGGAGATTGCAATATCTACAAAAAAAAATTCTAAATTGAATTACTGAGTGAGCTGATTGCTTTTGTGTCCTGTATGTGTAAATATAAAGTTTACGTCGTGAGTTCATGAATGCGAGTAGATTGGCTGTAGCAGCTAAAAATCACAAACAATTTTCGTGAAATTAGACAGTGTCATGACATGTCATTGTATAGGAAGGATAAATACCCATGGTTTGGTTTTGACATACTGTAGGTGTTGATCTTTAACAAAGCTGCAGGGGTTTTCATTACATTACATTTCACTGTGGAGTCAATGCAGGCTGAAGTCAAAGCTCAGTGGCCTTGAACAGAGAAAAGCTCTCAACACGAGAACGACTTTGTAAATACAGGGATTACTGCCGCCAAAGCTGAACACGGCCATGTCTGACAGTGGAAGTACACAGCTTGAGATCAGTGGAGCAAAAACATCTTGTTATGCAGTGACAGCACTGCGTTTCTCCAGATCCTGAAACACAAGCACTCTGTGGAGAACAGGTGACTGAATACAACACTATACTTTTGCACTGAGTTTGGGATAGGGTAAACAATTACCATTTAGATTATATTTTAACAATGGAGACACTGATTATACAGTTGTTGTTGTTTTGAAACTTTTTCTTTCTTTGTAATTATGGACCGGAAAACAGGATGGTGTTCTTGAAGCATATGCAATGAGGAATCACTTCTGTCTCATTAATATTGCGGTGTTAATTCTGGAGTCATCACTACTTTTTCTTTTCCTATAAAAAAAAATAAATCCTAAACCAGAAAGAAGCCATAATGGGATTCGGGTGGGGGGGGTTGGGTTGGGTTGTTTGTGTGTGGGGGGGGGGGGGGGGGGG
>CM022478.1:23138016-23159395 GCA_011952105.1 Coreoperca whiteheadi | reverse complement strand
ATTGTATATTTCTGACCTGTCACTCATATTCAGTATGTATGAGGCCACTGAATAACCTCAAGGGTGAGTGTGCACTGTGTGTGTGAAGGAGAGAGATAGGGCTGACAGCACGGAGGCCCCAGCACTTTAATCACATAAGCTCATCCTCATAAGGACACTCATTTCAAGAGGACAATAATGAGCACTAATTAGATTTTTGAGCGGCAACCATTGAAAGAACATTAGCTGAAACTGCTGTTCTTCCCGTACTTAAAAATGCTAATTTTGCCACATAATCCTGCTTGAGTTGACTGAGCTACCTTCCTTTGTGAGTTAGTAACATACAGGGACTTTGCCACACAGCAGAACAGTCACAGAGAGCTTTGTATTATGCTTTTGAGAGGGCCCCATTTCCTAAAAGGAGAGGCACAGATGAGTCCTGGGGATGTATCAGTATTCAACAGACTGAAACAGAGAGAGAGAGGCAGGGAGCGAGAGAAAAACATAACTGCACTACCACTGAGGTTATGAACTTGTCAACAAGACACATCCTGTCAGCGTACCTTTGAACTAGCCATAAAAACTACTTTGTCTTAGGTGATCCTGACTTCGCCTCTAGTGCCAGCAGCAGGTTGACGTTTAGTTTTTTTTAGGGAAATGTCTTGACAACCATTTGCTGGATTGCCATGAAAATTGGTCCAGATAACCATAGGGCCCAGAGGATGACTCTTAATGACGGCCCACACGTCTCTGTTCTTTGTATAATTGTAAGGTAATAACTACTAATATTTACACAGAACAATGATCTCTAAACAATTAAACTACCATTGTGTCAACTTTGGCAGATGGCTCAAATTCAAAATCTGAGAACCCTGCCAAGTCATTGTTGGTAAAAACTCATGACATTATGTTTCCATGCTTCCACAGAAGGATTACCTCAGAGAAAGTCCTAGCTGCTCCATTGCAGGCTCTGCAAGAGGCTACCTGCTGGGCTCTCAAAGGCCAGATAGTTCCACAGTGACAGTGCTATCGGGCGGCCCTCACACAATCTCTGAATGACACCTTGGAGATCAATTTCTTCCATTTAGCCAGCGTGGAGTCAATAGAGCGTATCAAACTTCTCAGCTCTGAACTCTCCGAGCCCAGGCACATTCCCAAGAGTGTCAGCCGGTCTATGCCTATAGCTTATCAGGCTGCTGTGTCACAGCCTGTTTCAGGGTCCATTTTAGTCCTTTGTGCTTCAGCAGGTCACTGAATAAGGTATCAACACATTAAAAGGTCTCAAATCAATAGCATACAAACATAAAATCAAAAACTCCTCCATTTGAACTCATTACGTTCACTTTCACATTAGTCAGTCACAATTAGTGTAACAACTTAGGAATAAGAATCGAACCTTCTTAAAACATGCCATCTAATTATGTATGTAAATCTGAAGTTTGCTGGAGTCTCGCTCAGCGCTGTGCAAACAACTCTTTTTTTTTTTTTTTTTTCACCATCCACCCCACAGCTCTGGAGGAAGGTGCATGCTGATGTGACTAATTCCAGAATCCAACAGCCAACTGGGGAATTAAAAATCTTTGGTTCTCACACGCTGACTTGCTCGTGAGTCACGATTCTTCAAAACTACATCACAATAAAAGAAACCTTCTACATTTAAGGGCAAAATGAAATGGAAAGTGATGGTCAGTGAAAGCACCTTGCATCTGACGTAACTACCCAGCTGCACTCACCTCATCTCACTATTTTCTTTCACTGTCCTGTGGCCGCTAAATGATTGCTTGATGTTAACAGGGCCCAACAGGATTCTTGCAGCACCATTGTGGGACAGTTCTCCTCCTGTTTTCACACATGAGACAATACTACATTTTCTGCATCCACCTACACAGATATTAGGTCGAGGCTACAGCATAGGGTCACAAAGTGAATCTGAAGGCTGATTCTGTTAGAATAATGTGCTTTTTAAGGGTGCATAGATTTGTTCCAAGGCTCTTCATCCCAAAGGATATAGACTGGGATCCTTTGGAGATTAGATTTAGAGGAGAAATGGTTCCACTGGGGAGCTGCCTGATTAATATGCCAGACTGCAGGCTTACTCAGTAGTGCTTCGTAAGTAAAGTGATTGAGTTAAGTATGGCTAAGCCAAAGCCTGGAACCTACACCGTAATAAATGCAGCCTTTGGAGTGGCACCCTATGTTGCTTCTACTCTAAGACGAAGTACCCAGCTGAGAAATAACACCTTGCCTCTGGTTGCAGACGTGGGCAGGTTTAATGTTGTTACGGGGGAAATGGATGTCTGTGAACTTGAGAATATAGAAACTGGGCTGCAGTTTGTTTTATTGTATATTATGACTCTTTAAGGTCATCCTTCCAATGCTGCAAAGCACACCAGAAATCCTCAGTTGTTGTTGTCATTTCTAAAACTGGAAAATGGAGGCAATGTAGACATCGTTTAAAGGATTTATGTGACTCTGAACCATCACGTATGAGTGCCATTAATGAAGGAGACAAATTAGGCAAATGTGGTATGATTATGTACGTTTGTCATACACCTTCACATATGATTTCTAATGGCCCTTGTGTTAAAAACCTGTGTGCTGTCATGTAACAATATTTACAGCAAAGGCAGATGAAAATAAAATGGCTACTTCATACAGTAAAAGGGTTCAGGGTACTTTTACACATGCAGGGGAGCCAGGATACCCTCACTGCTGCCAAAATAAATAAACACATATTAACAGAGACAATGTTGACTACAAAACAAAACATTTTTGGTACTTCAGGTGACCCAACTGTCTGTTGAACTGGTCATAGATCCACACTGTGTAAGGCCTCCTGTTCCGCCTCTGTTCAGCCAGCTTAAGCTCTTCCACCTGCGCCCTCTGGCAACCTTCACCAAACAGTCACACTTTTCATGCACAGCTGTGTTTCAACTCATAAACAGTGAACTGGAACAGAGACCTTGGTTTTGGTGGGTGCTACAACACAATTTAGGAGTGTATTTTTGACATATTTCTGTTTCATCAGTTCTGCAAGGACACCCTCTTTGCCATGGTCTCTGGTGCCACTGACATTTAGTGTTTATAACCTGAAGACTTTCATAGAGCAGAAGGGAGAAATACATTTTTGGGAAAGCTGGGATTCTATTTTTGTAGGTTTGACCATCTTTTCTACCAGTAACCTAAAGTCTCATTCAAATTATATGATATTCAGAACCTGTAGCCCAGATTTTATTTTGTAACAACACAATGACTATAAGAACAGGGTTGATATAACCGCGAGCACCGGGCATCCTCACATGAGCAATCAGATTGGTGAGTTCCGTATTTCAACACATTATCTAAACCACTTTTTTGGAGCACGGCTGAAAGTATAGACAGACAGACAGACAGATAAAGAGATAGACAGATAGATAGTGTTTTCTTTTCTAGCCTATATCAGATGCTCCTAGCAGTCACACATTTTAATTTGTATTTGGGTGGATCCTGCCAGCTTTAAACCACGGAAGCCTTGATCAATGCAGCGCTGCTGGAGCAATGTGTGGTTGTGGACTGAATAATAATCCTTTCATCTTTCCATCCAGTGGAAGAATAACAGCCGAAAAGAAAAAAACAGTGCATGAATACACTCTGCCAAAAGTACAGAGCAATTACTGTTTGACCTTATGTGAAGCCTGCTGCTTATTAATGAGTGTAGTCTAATTACTGAAATGATATGAGTCAATCAGTATGCCTGGTTTAGAGAGATACACCCTACCTTTTACTGGAGATAGTGGGGTATGGAAGGTTTAATAGCCAAATACTCTTTAAGGCACCCACTCACACACGTTTAGCCACTTACTGTAGCACCCCAGTCAAATATCTTCAGATGTCTTAGCAGTCTATCAGTGGCTGTTAGAGAAAGATCAATGCCTAAACATAACGCAGTAGTAACATAATCAAAATGTCAAACCACAGAGTCTGACTGAGCCTGCCTCACTGTTGGGCTGAGTGTCAGCACTGTCAAGTAGCAACACACGGAGACTTGGAATGTGGAGACAAACAAAACAGTACATCAAGTCAACCAGGTTTCCTCCATCAAACACATAAATCTCCCATCACTGTCTAATTATAGAGCAATCAGTGGACCCCTAATCTCATTCCGAAGCCTCTTCCTTGTTTAACTGCATTGGGAAGTAGATGTGACGTTGCCTGATAGAAACCCACAACCGGAGAAGAAAATAATTACACTAGATGGGACATTTGCTGTGAGATAAGAGTGAGTGAAGATAGAATGTGAGAGGGAAAAAGCTCTCCAAACCTCAGGGCTCCATCTATGTGTCTCCATGGTGTGTGATCGCCTCAGGAGCAGCCATTGTGTCAATAATAGAAACACATTTGGCTGAAGAGCTGAGAGCAGGACTTTGGTTATGGCAGATTGTATTTCATGGCTTTATACAGATAGGCATAGTATATAATCTAAACTGAAGCAAGGTGTCAACCTACAGTATATCTCCTACCTGACAAATTTGGAGCATGTCTGGGAAGAAGCGGCAGATTATAGGATTACATAACACATTTGTCTCAGTGGGTTACAGAACACAATTTAAGATCAGTGATCTGATCAAATCCTTGTTGGATTTATACCAGGACTTTGATGTTATATTAGGACATAATGTTATGTGCATGACTAAATGTAGACTTGAGTCAATGCAAAGTATAGTCTCTTTCCACGTCCAGTATAGCCAGGATATGCTAAGCACTAGTGTCACTACCATCCCTCTGGCTGAGACAAACACACACATACACACAGATTACTAGAAAATGAGAAAAACTAGTGGACAGAGACTAAATGAAAGTATCAGTTTTTAGAGCATCAACAGCGTCATGCTGTGATGATACCTCATATTGCACTTCAGTAATGTGTTTCCCGGATAGTTCCCCATTCTCACACTGTTTTTGTTTCTCACAGACCTAAGGCTTTCAGTGTCAGTGCTTTAGATTTTGCTGAGCTGTGTCTTAAGGTGGCTCAAGAATGCTTGCTGATCTGTATGAAAACGACAACCAATATCCAGAAACTCACTGTGCAGTGCATTTTTGATGCAAGCTGAAAGTATAATATCATTCACTGTGCAAAAATACGCCATTTATACAGTAAATATATATGTATAGCCAGAAACTGCATAAATTATTCAGATGCTTCTACTGTCACATATCAGCATTGAATTACTGCAAATACTTGAGAACTTGTTGCCAAAGAGCAACATATAAATACATAACTCTACTGTATATTTTCATTGTCAATTTTAGAAAGTTCATATTAAAGAAACTCAGACAACTCTGCTAAGCTAAGCTAAATGGCTGCTGGCAGTAGTTTCATATTTAGCGTACGGACAGGAGAGTGGCATCCATCTCCTCATCTAACTCTTGGCAAGAAGGCAAACATGCGTATTTCCCAAAATATCAAACTATGTCCTGGGGTTCACAGAGATATAAATGATTTAATGTGACCACTTCTGGTTCAATAATACAATGCAAAATACATTAACAATCACATTACTTAAACAACATGAAACAGCCCATAAGCAAACAGAATGAATGAAGTCCAAATGAATCATCCACTTGAATGCAGTTGTACAGCTGAATAGATTTTGCCACTTACCAAGACAGACAAACCAAGGCTTTTCATGGTTTAAACCAGGACTAGGACTTTATACTAGAGTAAACTTTGCGCCATCTCCCACTGTGTTCCCACATAAGCCTTGTATATCCCGATAACAAATGGTGTTTTTCTCTTTAGTTCTGAGGCCAGAATCAGCTAACTGTACACTCTGCTGAATCATCTCCATATATCATCATGGAGGACTTACTAAACAGTTATTAGTTGTCCCTCTATGTTGGTTATGACTTCCACCTGGCAGGGATCAGGGCCATTACACTTTATCATCTCTAAAGGTAACACTGTGAACTTATGGACCAAGACCTTCTCTTCACTCTCGTTCTCGAGATGGGTTTTGAGGGAGTGTGAGCTTAAATGCGTGCACATTTGTTTTTGACACCATTTCAAATGACATTGAAAGGCAGTAATGAGATGCATCCTATTGGCAGTCAACTAAAGGTTAAAATGCATTTCTTTCTCAGATTAAATAACTTTAGATGTTGTGTTGACTTACACTTCATCATATCTTGAATAATCCCACAGCAAACAGTGATTAAATAAATAAAGCATATATATGCTGCAGGTATATGCTTAGGTAGAGAGTGGTTTACATGTTCCAGTTCACACATGCATTCATCATATTGTTCATTCAGTGCGGTCTGTAATGCCATTTAAACCTACAGAATGTATAACGGCCTACATACACACACAGTAGGCACAGCTTCTGTCTAGCCCTCTTTCTAAAAGGTCATTACACAGTGAATTAAAGGCTTGAAAATTATATAATATCTTAAAAATGCATTACTTTTTGAATGTTCTGCCCTTCTGTGCATGTTCAGCTAAAACAGTGCTGGGTTTTTTTTGTTCATACATTATGCATCACAAGCTGTTGAAGGTCAGACTCTTCGGATCTCTAAATGTTTGGACATACAGTACCACAGGTGGATGCAGCGTGTGGCAGACGAATGCTACCTATGACACATTGGACGCTGTGAACAGTACTTTGCTCCCACGTAGCTAAGCTCACACTGCTGTGTTGTCTGAGTCTATGTGAGAGACTCCTCGGCAACACTATCTGGCTTACTGGAAGACTCTGAACATTATTCAACCAATGCATTTCGGCACATCTTCTTTTTTTTTTTTTCAGGATAAGATTACATCTGAAAAATCATGGAATAACTGACTCATCATCATTTAGCCAACAAGGACTTGACACAAGTAGTTGCTGGGAAGCCCAGTTGTTACAACAAAGTCGTATTCAAATAGAAAATACAATCACACAGTTACTGGAAAAAAACCAAAAAAAACCCCGACAAATATATATATATATATATATATTTATATACACATAGGATGAAACAACAAAGATCCAGGAATAAATTAATGATTAACACCTAAGTGAATACCTCAGGCAGCAGCAACCCGAGGATGATGAGGAGGAGGGGGATGAACCATCATGGAGAGAAAAGCCCCTACAGGACAGCACAGAAGCACTAATCAGTTCAGCACCTAACAGCAGGGTGTAAGATGCAGGCTGGAACAGCGTGGAACGCCATAACCAAGTTGGTGGCGTAGTGTGCAGGAACCTCTGCCGTGATTATGGGCTGGAAGCCCCGAGGAAACACACCTCCTAAGGTAGTTGAGAATGACCGAGCTAAGATCCTGTGGGACTTCAAGATCCAGACTGACAAACCGGTGACGGCTAACCAACCAGGCATCGTGCTGACCGACAAACAGCAGCAGAAGGCAGCGGTGATAGATGCAGCAAACCCAAGTGACAGCATTAAGAAGAAAGAACACGAGAAGCTCGAAAAATACCAAGGGCTGAAAGAGGAGCTAGAAAAGACGTGGAGAGTAACAGCATCCGTGGTGCCAGTGGTGATCGGAGCACTGGGTCGGAACACTGGGGGCTGTGACCCCCAAACTGGGAGAGGGGCTCCAGCAGCAGTGCAGTCCTGGGAAACAGCTACGATACTGTGCAGAACCCTCAGACTCCCAGGACCCGAGCTTGAGGATGACACACTTTAAAAAAAATAAATAAACGTGCAGAAATTATTTAAAAACTAATAATAATAATTTTTAATAATTTGTTAACTACAAAAACTTTATTTTACTTTTATTTTATAACAACGAATATTCTCTAAATTCTCTAAAATGATAATTTGTCCCTGTTATAAATACAGAAAGTCCCTTTCCCTTTTTTCCAGGCAAATTATTAAAAATTAGCCCCTCTGGTTCCCACATTGACTTCATAAATACCAGTCCATCGCTGAATGTTTGACCCCCACAAAATCCCACTCTACTGGGTGTTTTTGTGTCGTTTGGTCAGGACAGGATACATATTTTTCCTGCTCTTGTGTTTGACCAATATCAAAAATGTATTCACATAATATTGATGAAGGCCTTTGTTGGCTAAAACATCAGTAGATTTATTAACTTCCATAAAACCAGTAAATCAAGAAGTGGTTCAAGTTCTGCGGATTCATTTATTTTACATTATTAGACATCCTGGAAATCTTCCAGAGAACCTACAACATATCAGTCAGGCTATTTGTTTTAAATTACCTTCAAGGTCTCTACATAAATATCAGCACGACAGCTGCTTTAACTACAAAACAAACAAAATAAATAAGTACACTGACTACAGGTGCATGCCAATTTTCTGTGCAGCATTTATTGTGCTAGTGGACGTACTTGGGAGCTCAGGACATTCTGCTGCCTATCAATGGTTTCTCTAAGGTGTTGAACGACAGCGGGTAATCACAGGGCTTGCTGGGTGTTTCATTACGCTGAACATGTTTGGCCACGTCGGGCTTGGCTCTGCTGGGCACTGAGCCTGTTTTGCCATGGCTGACTGGGCATTCTGTTCACCTCAGTCGACCAGACTTCCTCTGTTACATAGACTACACACAAGCTTTGGTTTTTCCTTCATTGAGGAATACAGGTTCAGATGCAACCACATTACCATATTCCTTGACATACTGTTATGGGTAATAAAAAAAGGTTCAAAGTATTACAGAGGAAAAAAATCTATACTCAGCCTCTTTTATTTATTCTTCAATATCCCCATAGTCCCCTTCTTCCCCTCTGCCCACCCCCATAAGAAAAGGAACAATGTTAAAATTCTCACCCCTTACACAGCAAACTAACTCTCCCTATCAATAAGGTATTGATTAAAGAAGACAAAAGGCCGAAAGAAAAGGGGGGGGGGGATTAATTGGGGAAGGGGGGTTTAGTCTGAAAGTAAGACCTTTAGGGAATTTTAAGAAGTTGTAAAAGGTTGCCATTTCCCAAAGAATTTTTCAGAGCTGCCTATCATCTCAAATCTGATCTCTTTGGTCACTACTGACGAAAGACAAGAGTGACAAATAAACCAATAATTATGTTAATCATCATATGAACAGTCCACTACATACAGACTCAGAGTCATTCAATAATACATGATTAGAAGTGTTTATAAGACCCCCATTGTTTTAAGCTAATTCTATGTATCCACTCAATTCAGCCACCCATCCTTCCTTGTGTTATTTGGTCTCATCAACATATGTTTAACTGCCTTTGTTCAATACCACATTATGGTGAGACAGAGCCACTTCTCACTGGAGCTGAACATCAATGTGGGCATGCCATGCTACGGTGCTGCTGGAAATGCATACCGTACTTTTAAGAGACCTTTAAACTAACTGAACATAGGTTAAATGAACCAGGCCTTACAAATAAGTAGGTGATAGACGTTCACATAGTTGACAACACAACTCTTTATACAGTGTTTTTGATGTTGGAGGGCCAACACACCTTCACTGCTTGCCCCCACCACCATTACCTCACTCCCAACAACTATTTCCGATTCTTGCGTTTTCTTTTCTTTTGATAAGAGTAATGTAGCTTCACATTTTTTATACAAACTAATTGAACCAACGAGTGAATGTATTATGTTCAATGGCTGTGATGAAGATCAAAGTAGAACTGCTCATCAAGCCCACACAGCACTGAGAGCAATTTAAACTGAGAAAATTACTGTAGGCTAAAACTGGCCAATAGACAATTTAATATGCTGTCTGGCAGAGCAATATATCTCTAAATTGGTTTTGCATTTAAAGCGAAAGATACATGGATAAAGGAGAATAAAAAAGGAGGCAAGGAGAGGTTAAAGAGGTGAGACTCAGACTGTGACTGACTGATTAAAATGACATTCAAGGTGTCAGATGTGGTGCTGTAGGGAGATTTCATATCCTCTCCTCTCACATACTGTTCCTAATAGACCTGATTTATAAGCCTAATATAGTCCACTGGACCTCTGAAATGGCATTTTAGAGGTCCCAGTCAAAGTACACGTTAAGTAGAATGAAGTGAGGAATTAGGTTGAAGGATTTTGTTACGTCTACACCTAAGAAGTTGAATCTATTTTTGTCAATGGATAAATGGAAGACTAAACTTAAAATGAATGTACAGGAGGATTGACACGTAATATGCTTGGATAAATATAACAAGGATATTCCTTTCCTTATCAAAAAATATCCATCATAGTAGGAACCAACACATGAACAGACACAGGGATGTCTTCTCTTCACTGTAATTATGTGCGTCTTATAGAGCATTAGCTAGAAAAATGGTGGCATGGTTAAGGACACACACATTTTGTGTTTCCAAGCATGCTAATAATGCATTTATAAGCAAAAAATGGGACAGCTTGCAAATGCCATGTGAAAACTTTCAGCACATCTTAGTTGAATTAGGGTAAGAATACCTTTTGTGACTGATGTGGATTGTGTAGTTCTGTTTGGGTTCCTGCACACTGTGTAAATGATTTAATCAAAGGATTACCTTACTCACAGCTATCAGGTTATATGTAAATTTCCTGACTGAGTTTAGTCTTATCCAGCGGGGGACATGCTCAGCAGGTTCAGTCTTCCCCCATTTAAATGGAGTGGACCTCTCTGTATAATGCAAGGCCATTAAACAGACTGTGTTGGAACACAACTAGTAAATTTACTCAAGCACTGTTCTCAAATACAATTCTGATGTACTTGTATTTATCTTGAGTATTCCCAATTCATGCCACTTTATACTTCTACTCCACTACATTTCAGAGGGAAATATTCAAGAACGAGTACTTTTACCTTTGATGTGCTGTGGAGAGGACACACACGCACACAGTCAACACACAGCGTGGTTAATCCCGAGCTGTGTGTCAGCTGGCATTTTCTATTCTAGAGGGAAATGGGCTGTGACAGACATTACTGCAGCACACACACTCTGAATAAGAAAGTAGCCCCTGCTTCTTCGCTGGAAACACACTCAAGGTTACACAGCGATCTTACCACATGGAAGGCAAGAAAGAAAGAACAAAAGACAGACAGACAGATGGATAGATAGATATTTTGTCAAATAATAGCGCATGCAGCTGACAGCCAATCAGTAGATTTCTTACTTTTGCATAAGAAAGGAGTTGGTGGTTTCGCAAAGGATGACTTCCTAATCATCCCAACACACTTTGCACTCTAATGAGCACCACTGCTGAACTAAAGAACGACCATTCCCTATACCATTCTACCAGTAAGGGCATTGAAAGTCCGGCCAAATGCTCTTCCTTAACTCACACGGTTACAAAATCTGAAAACCTGAATATCAATTATCCATGTTTCCATGGATATGACCGCAGACCGCAATTCATTCTCCCAAACCATATTTCTCACGCATGGGCAAATTTCTATGCCATCGCATGCACATGCCAGATGTGCAGGTGACAAACACGTAGTATAAAGCTTTATAAAGCTGTGTAGAGGCATAAAGTCACTCATAATAAGGGCCTCTTGGCACAATTATGCATCTGCTGCAGTGGAACAACATGATCTACACTCACCACTCAATCAATCTCTATTTTCTTCTCTGATGAATTAAGCCAAAATGCTTTATTTTATATCCAAAGCTGTACATCTGCAACATTTAATTACAACTATTTGGCAGCTGGCCACCAAGCCCCATACAAGTCCCAACATTGCCGCTATGTTAATATCCATCAGCAGAGCACTGATCACAGAATCTGGAAAACTGTTGCACTGCTCATTAAACCAGTGCTAAACATTAACACATGGAATCAGTGTGAACCAGGTGTTTATATTATTCCTCGCCTGCATCCACTATGTTAATAAAGTTCAGGAAACTGACTATGAGTTAAATGCCACCAGTGAACGCCAGGATGAGAAGCCTCAGGGCAGCCCTGTCTCCTAGCAATTCCATTTATAGACAACTAATTGGCAACAACAAGTATGTTTTGAGGGAAACGTAATGCCGACCAAATTACGTTTTCAATTAACAAATGTTGTCAATTAACATACCTGGCAAGTTGCAAAAATGTTGATACTGACAGTTGATACGTATCAGTAAAATGTTCACTGACAACGTATTTCATTTGTTTTCCGCCAAAAAAGGCGTTCTTCCAATACACTATCTACTCGTAGTGACTAAAGCATTATTCAACTTTTTAATGGTTATGTTTTAAACATTTCATCAAAATCCCGATCTTTCCCCAACCTTAACCAAAATGCTTTTGTTGCCTAAACCAGGAGTCTAGACGCGAACCCTGCATTCTGGTGTGACAGTCTTGCACTGTGTACGCCCGCAAGACTCCAGCGCGTTACATACGTGTACTGATGTTTCTCACTAAAAGAAAGATTTCTGAACACAATCCAGGCAGCGATTACGTTGTCACAACAACGTAATTAGGAAAACAATGTAGTAATGTACAAAGGAAATTTCTAGGAGACAGGGTTGCTCAGGGTCATCTCGGTTCAGAGTTGATCCACGTCCCAACTTGGAAAAAGGAGCACTATCTCACAATTTGAGACGAACACATGTCCATAATAAGGTGAGATGGTCCTCAGCTGGGGAAAAAAATTTATGAAATTAATTTTAAAAGAAAGAAGGAGATCAGGATGAATGATTTGGCGTAGAAAGGTAGAAAGCAGGTACCGACTACGCTCTGTGCATAGGGTTTGATTAACAAATTAAACCAGTTAAAATAAAGGCTTTCATATATAAAACCAACGTTCCCAGTCAATTTATTTAAGGTGAATGTATCCAGTGGAACATTGTCTGGCCAAGACAAACAGGAACCCTCCATTTAAACTGATAAATGGCTCACTTAATGAAAAGTTGAATGATGAGTTGTTTGAGTTGTTTGCGTTGTTTGCATGTGATGCCCCAAAAGTAATGTTCAATTGGCCATGATGTGCACCACTATTTGTTCTTATTCAACCCCAAACAAAAGCCAGCTGTCCTTAGAGAAACAAAAAGGACAACTGGAGGCTGGAGGAGAGGAGTTGAAGAGAAGTGTACTATACCTGTTACGGATTTAACATAGAGAGCCCTGCTGTTATGCCTTGCTTTGCAGATGTCCAATTCCAATTCAGCACCGACAGGAGGGTGTTTTCCCACTGTGAGCTGGAGTTTGAAGGGTGGCTGGTACCACATCTTCTGTGCCCATCATCTCTGCCTAAGTACACAAGGCACCAAACCCAAAAAAACTGCTCCAGGGCGACCCTGCGCTCTGACCTCTCTGATGAAATGCATATGTGTGGGGGACTGTATGAATGTGTAACTAGGAGGGCTATGCGGAAAGATAAAATTCAATTGCCTTGTGTACATTGACAATAAAGGCAAATCTTAAGCTTTAGGAAAAGGTTTGTTAGGATTTTCATCTATTTTGATGACCAGTGCTGACGTGTTCATTTGGGGAATTCATGTAATTTGGTTTGGTTGATATCACATAGCCTTTTTGGTTTAAGTTTAAACTTATTTAAATTGTGTTCCACTAGCGGCACCCATCCAAGGAATTGTCGATGAGAGTTAGCTTTTAACAAGAAAAGTATTGCATTATTGAGAGCGTTTCACTTTATTCCAATTTGTTTACCCCAACTGTTAGCCTTGCAGTCACACCAGATAAATAGCCCAAATTAGCTACTTTTGTTGTGCTACATATTTTTAGAAGTTGGTTAACAAGTGAAAGCAGATCCAAACAGTGTATAGCTCCTTGTAAATTAGAATTGATAAAAAAACAGAATTGATGCTCTTAACGTTAATTTTGGATTTTATTCAGATGTAACTGCTAGTGATGGTGGCTTCGCAGCCCTGTTTCCAGGAGTTCGTGGACACTTCTGTAGTTCTTTTCGCGGAGTGTGAGATGTCACAGCAGAAATCCTGATAGCTCCCACTTGGAATTACACCTTAAAGGCTGATGTGAATGCTTTTCCCACTTGGCTTCTCATAATTACAGTCGGAATGAATGTGATGTGAATGTGGCATTACTTAGCATCCTCTTTATTGACCTTAATAGCTGCAACTGCAGAGTTAATTAATGAACACATACAGTACTGTATGTAGCTGCACAGGTCTAACTAATAAGATTAATTATGGCTGCAATCCATTTAGGTGTCCCAGTTCAGGGGATCTGGTAAAGTGCATGCTGACTTATTGACATGGCTTACTTGTGCGACTAAATGGAAAGGAACAACATGAATGTTATTAATTACACCTGTGCAGAGTGTATGTTGTATTTTTCACTATTACTAACATACAACAAAAGGACCACTGCTAAGAAATGATTGACAACTAAAATTTCAATACTTATGTAGCTACTGATAGAACCCTCAGCTTTGTCACAGAGACTGCTGATTGGAATAGCTATCGGAACACTGATGATCCCCTTGTTTAACCATGGGAGCAATTAGCCTCTTCCAAAATATAATAACTGAGTGTGTGAGAGCCATACTAGGCAACAAATGTCGTCTCTCAGGTGCTACTGCTTATAGATGATTGAGTCACCATGGATACTACTCTCAAACTCAATGCGTAGTTAATAGGACATCACTTGGCAATTTCACACTACACAGCTCTGTGTTTGTAATAACCTGTGTTTGAAATGTCCATAGCTCTTTTATGATTGTCCATAGCTCAGCCAGCATCACCTCTAAATCCAGGCTACAAAACAATGTGCCTGATTGTAGATTATTAAGCAGAGAAGGAGATCCCACCAACCCAACCAAAAATGAACTCCTAAACATCCACTAAAAATAATGAAATATTTAACATACTTGTAACATTTTTAGTTTTTTGTATCAAGACAAGGTAGGACACACAGACACCTGGCTTTAAGTTACTGTACATACCAGATAGTGTGAGGCTCTACATCTGAAACACATGCACACACTTCCTGTCCTAATGTTATTGTAATTGATTATGATTTTGATCAATCTCCAAACAGGATCTAACACAAATAATGGAACTTCATCATAAGTATAGCTCCAGCTTTGACTCTTTAATCAACTGTATGCAGCACAACAGTTTGCACTGTGGAATTCCTCTTGGAAATATATCTTGTTCTCAGATGACACTTTGACCTGTGAAACACAAGTGTAACTGACAACATTAACAATGTCTGCATTCTATTTAGGTGTGCCAGTTCCAGGGGCCTGGTGTTGTGCAAACTGGCTCATCAGGACATTTACGTGTGCTTAGTCAAAATGCCTGTTAGGAAGGTACAAAACTGCACTATATTAAGATACAAAAAGACTACACAGCGACAAATGTGGCTATACAAAGACATACAACCATAGCCAATATTCATACAACCAGTCTATGACAGGGAGCAGGGCCATGATAAAGAAATCGGGCTGACACCATCATAAATCATGAACCTCAATGATCTGCTGAGCCAAACACATACATTGACATACGCAGTATATAAAGTAAGTCAGGTAGGAGTGTTAATAAATCATAAGAAAAAATCATAGGCGGTGGATTCACTGAGTCACCAGTTTATTAGATGCAATTCAATAAAACAGCCCTGCAATAAATCCAATGACTGTGAAGCTTACTGCATGAAGTTCAGTGTTTGCTGACATTTTGTCAAAGAGGTATTGATTCAGCTCTGTAGTGGACTTTAGTAGTGTACTGGCTGCACTAAGTGGTGATATTGTATTTGATGTTACATTGAGAACTGTTTTAATAGTATACTAAGTGTGTATGTAAATTTGATGCAGCCCACAGCTAGTGAAGGGATAGTTAAGAAGCACATTGTGGTTTATTTGTTTGGGTATAATGTCGTGATGAGGGTCCAACGGAACATTTTAATGAGATTTAGTGTTGAGAAACCCCATGGGAAATAAAGAAGATGCCATCCATCTAAAACGTTCAAATTAGAAATTATTATTAGGGGTTTAACGGTACACAAAATTCACTGTTCGGTATGTACCTCGGTTTTAGGGTCACGGTTCGGTACAGCAGGGAAAGCATACAAATATGTTTTTGCAATTTATTTTGAAAAATGCAAACATGGAAGGACTCTGTCTCGTTCCGCTAATCAACACATTCAGGTGATGCCGTCGTAGATGACGTGTTTGAAGTGTTTCCACAGACCTCACTTGAACGATGTCAGCATACAGTGTGACACTCATAGTTGCCCATCGTAACTAACTGTAACTCTAACGCTCCCATACAGAGGACCTAAATGTCACGGCAGGAACCTCCAGTTCTGGTCTCTCATTTGTCTTTACTATTCTGAAGGCAGCGACACTACACGAGCTAAACATGGTTAAACGGGCTAAGCCGATTAGCATGTTACAGCCGATAGACAGCAACTGGTGGGCTGCCAAAACGTCCATGGTTAAACTTGCACTTTGGAATTTCTGTTCCGCGGGTGCGAGTAGTCGACATAAATAGACTATTTTGACAATAGTTTTGGTCACACTGGGCACCGATCGAGGAAGTCGCATCCCGAACCGAACGTCCTGTACCGAACGGTTCGGGACAATACACATACTGCTTACACTCCTAGTGATTAGAAGCAGTGTGGAGGATTTGGTGGCATCTAGCAGTGAAATTGCAGATTGCAACAATTTGAATACCGCTCACCTCACCCTCCTCTTCCGAGCCTTCAGGAAAAAAAACAGGTGGCCCCAAAAATGCAAACGGCCCTGTCTAGAGCCAGTGTTTGGTTTGTCCGTTCTGGGCTACTGTAGTAACATCGCGATGCAACATGACAACTTCCGTGGAAGGGGACCCGCTCCCTCTATAGATATAAACAGCTTATTCTAAGGTAATGAAAACACAATGATTTTTAATTTCAGGTGATAATACACTAAAGAATACATACTTATACTTATCCTCCTAAATGTTACACACTGGAACTTTAAGTTAGGAAGTGGCCTAAGTGACACAAGGGAGTTACACAACAAAACAGTAACACCTTGTCATGAAATAATTTCTTTAATGTATTCAGTGTCACAGTGTCAGCCATGTTTGAAAAAAAAAAAAAAGGTTGCAAAAGTGCCCTCTTGGGGTGGGGGACCCCCTAATGTAGCTAAAACATGACTCTAGGGTGCTCTTCCAGCTCCACCACATGCAGCTGGTGCCCTTTTTATTTTTCTCTCCCTGCCCCTCAGACAGCCTCACTCCTCCTCGTATCACCCACCTCTTGTGACAATTTATAGAATTTATAGAATTAATTTGTGCTGTAAAGAGTACAATGTTTGTATAATTACACAGCACTCATACATAAATAAGGGCATGAGTGTGGGCATGTGGGTGAGTGTTACAGCTTGTCTGTCTGTTGCTCTGCATGTAAACTGCTGCTATAGCCAGAGCCCATGAGGGAAAACAGGCATCATTAAGCTGCTTGACAGCATCCATCTGGGATGATGGGACATCATGACAGGATGGAGAAGTGCTAAAAAAGAGACATCTGCTCCCTGACACACACAACACAGTGGTGTGTCACCTCAATATACCGTTGTCTCTAAACCTCATAATCATTGACCTCGTGGGAACCAAAGACACACATAAGCTAACACGCGGAAAAAGGAAGCGCACATACAGTATGTGCATGCGGAAAAAATACAGTCCTTCTCTCATTTCCCTGACAGCCAGCCTGACAGCTTTTACTTTAACATTTGCTCTCTGACTCTTGACTTCTCTGTGTTCCAGACAGACTGAATTAATAGACAGACGTGTGCCCAAGTGGAGAACCTCTAACCCAGGAACACACAGGCCCGCTGGCCTGACTCTGGTCCACTGAACTCTGAGCAAATCTCTGACTCTTACACCCGCCAGAGAGATAGACTTTATAAGCCATAGACCAAACATGTTGGGGTTTAATAATGTTATCTTTATCTGTGCTTTAGAGACCCCTCTTCCAGTGCAGTTTTTTTGCATCGGTGAAGGCCTTCTTTTATCCTCCATCTGATTCTTAGATGGAATTGAAATCCACCCCAACAAGCAGGAGAGCAACGGTGTGTTTTTAAGGTAAAGCAGTATAAGAATCATTATTTAGAACCACAACTATCAGAGCAGCAGAGCAACTCCATACAGGTGGACAGATGCTGCTTGCTACTGTAGCTCTGCTAACTGGAGAGTTTGAGTGTCCAAGTACAAATAGAACAAAACAGTCATAAATCAAATGCTCTCTGCAGAGCCATGAATAATCAGCTGTGGGTCCATGTGATGGAAACCACTGGGGTGGGGTCATTAGAAATAGACATAAAAGTACTTTATTCAGGACAGAGACTAACAGCAAGAGAAACTAGAGCTCCAAAAGTCATTAGCATCAGAGTGCAACTGCCGCAGAGTATCTGCAAATGTACTGTAAATTATACAGTTCTGCTGCTCACAGCATCAGGAGGGAGGACGGTTGTGTAGATGTGATTCAAGCAGTTGTGTTCCATTCTGCAACTTATTCCCAGACTGGATGGAGAGTTAAGTGGTTTCACTTTTAGACATAAATAAATAATAAAAATGTAATTTCGCTGCAAGACGCTATACTTACATCTCCAATGTGCAACATGTAATCCATGCTAAAACCAAAGCTCAACACTGAAGTCACAGCTCAGTAATAACCTGCAGATATGCATCTATTACCATGAGGATCAGGTCATGAACCCATTACCTGAGTCCTAATTGAGAATGGAGAATGGAAAGCTGCACATCAGTGCATAAGACAAGTGGAGATAGAAAGAGAGGGTGAGGAGGGTGTCTTTCTTCACCACTGCAACATATCTTGTTACTGAATTGCATCATGGTGGAGAATATGGTTATTTCTTCTTTTTGTACAACAGACCTCTTTTATGATTGTTTGTGATGATTATTATTTTACTTTAGATATTTGCTGTCACCACAAAATCAGCACACACGGATGGATAAATACTGACCTGCATACACACTGACACAATGTTGAAACTAAAGTGACTGATTGCATTTATGCAAACTGCAGACCAATAACAATGAGTCATGGCTCTCATGACAAGGTCAATGAGGACACATCTCCCTCTAAGCCTCTCGTAGAGACATGCTGTGAGCTGTGAGTGTTTCCATCTGTCACGTTGTCACTTTGCTCCTCTGCTGCTCTCCATCTTGGCATTCTTTTGTGTTTATTCTATTCACCTGTTATCTCTCTTTCTTCCCTCTCCCCTACTTTATCTTTTTCAGTTGTTAGGATGAAACCTACCCATGGCCTTAAGCTATAAAAAACCCTAACCATGCTATTGTCATCAAATGCATCACTATCATAAAATATGGAATTCCTTTTACACTGGATTTCTAAGGAATTTAATGACATAAAAATAGGGTGAACATGATTCATCAGTTGTGAACACAGACTTTGGAAAAAAGTAATAAAATAAATACAATTGCTTTCTGTGCTAATTAGTGGAAAATACATGCTTATTCAACTTTTGAACAGAATCTTTGTGTATAAATACCATATTATAGTGATCAATGTTTTTTGTCCTTTTTAAGAGGGATTCCAAACAAAATAGGAAATAGCCCTTTATGACTAAAATGTTTGAGAAACTAAATAGTACCACAGGAAACTAAGCTGAGGAACGAGAACATATTGTTTGGGTTTCCACAGCATCTAAAGAAGCATGTAGATCAGGCAAATTCGACTGATGATGGATTAATAAACAAGAAATGTCCACCCCTCGTCCTAATACTAATACTAGTGGCATGGCTGTTGCCACGGCATCTTTGTTCGACCAATGAGCAAAGGTCAGCCCTGCAAACTCTGTCTCTGAACCATCAGAAAGTACTGCCACCTGGAACTATGGCACTTTAATTAAATGTAGTCCCTGCATCCTCCGGTCGAAACACAGGTGAAGTTCTTTATTACCTCAAATGGTCCTTGGTCCCTTGGGAAAGGTGGAAATGCCTTAAAAATTGTCTTGCAGGGTAACACAAAGCAAGGCATGGCAGCAATGAAAACAGGCCCCTCTGAATCTTTATCACTTTTTCATTGCCGCATACCTTGCTTGGTGTTACCCAAGATGCAACTAGACATGACTGACTTTGTGTTGCTTACAGATTCTTGCATGTTGCAAACATGAAGAGCCACTTACAAAGGCGCCATCTACAACTTTTTCGAAAAAAAATCTTCTATTTTCTTGTGAAGTGATTTTATTTTTGGACCAAAACTAATTCAATGCAACCTTACATCAAACACAGAGCAGGCCATCTCACCACACTAAATTTGTAGCTCTCTATGTTTGCGTGAATGTGCCTGCTCTAAATGAAAGGGATGTCTGATCTGAGCTCTGCTTTGATGGAATATGAGCTCTACAGGGACCACAGCCTCCAGAGCCAAGCAACGACTGTCACACTTTCTGCTTCTGAGAGCTTATTTGGCACCGTGGAACATGCACGTCCCAATGCTGTAACGTCCCCAGGGCCACCCTACTGTGGTATGTGTGTGTGCGTGTGTGTGCATGAGAGAGAGAGAGAGAGAGAGACGGAGAGAGAGAGAGAGCAAATGAATGACAGACTGAAAAGAAGAAATAATCCTATTTGAATTTTAAGCCCATAGTTAAGAACTGCTCTGTTTTCTTACAAACAGGCTGTAAAAATCTATGCTGCCTTAAATAAATAGAGGTTAAAATAAGTTAAAGAAAGCATTGAAATATAACTGTAAGATGTTTAGAAATATTATCTAACCTAGCAATAACTACCAGAAAAATCTTATCTTCACAAAGTTATTGAAAAGGATGAAAATCATTATGTAAAACTTTGTCGCAGCATTCAGCCATATACCAAAAACATGACATTATTCAAACACAAAGTCTTGCTGCCAATTAGTCTATTTAGAGAGAACAAGCTGTTGATCAAAGCATGGAGGAGTCCCGTTAATTCACTCAGTTTCTCTGATTCTCATTTAGATCCAGAAGTCTGACAGTCCTGGCGTCACAGCCACAAAACCATCATCATTTCTCTCTCCAAACAGTAGAATAAATTATTCAGCATCCAGCCACGAGCTCATATAAAAACACCCTGTGGAAACTTTGAAATGATTTTTGTGTGCGATAAGAAGGGAAAAAAGGCAACAGACTGAGTAGATTAGGGTTTGTGTTCATCTAATTTAAACTCACAAGAAGTTTTTCTTCTTTGGTGAAATTAGTAAATCAATCACTTTCTCTCTCTCTCTCTCTCTCTCTCTCTCTCACTCGCAGAGCTGAAGTGGAAAGTTGCTCCTCAATCAGTGGAGCCTTAGATCTAGAAGATTGTTCTAAGAAGTTATTAGTAAAGTCCTAATGGACACCATGAACACATCAAAGGCTTAATCATTCATTTTTAAACAATATATATATATATATATATACACACACACACACACACACACACACACACATACATATATATATATATATATATACACACACACACACACACACACACACACACATACATATATATATATATATATATATATACACACACACA
>CM022478.1:22869656-23137991 GCA_011952105.1 Coreoperca whiteheadi | reverse complement strand
CACACACACACACACACACACACACATACATATATATATATATATATATACACACACACACACACACACACACACACACATACATATATATATATATATATATACACACGCACACTACCGCTCAAAAGTTTGAAGTTTCCTGCCCCAAAAGCTTGATTTGGTACAGTCAGATGGCTGAGAGGAATACTCTATATTTATGAATGGTCTTTCATGCTTTTAGGTTGTAGAAAGTCATCTTTACAAATACATGTTATTGTGTGTGAAGGGATTGTAAAAAAGTAAGGTTTTGTACATGGAGAACAAAACGCTGTACAATGGTTTAACCAGACTGACAACTGAAAAGGCAGAAAGAGACAAAGACCCCTCTGAGCAACAGTTAAACACGAATATAAGAAATCAGCAGTCATTACAACAGTATTCTCCCCTGCCAAGCAACACCGTGGGGACATTGACTAAATGGAAGTTTTAATCATTTAATTATCGGAAAACTCTTTCAAATGTAAATAATACATTTGGTGTCTAATTATACTGTTTTTATCTATGTCAAATTAGCCATTATTTAAGGAAAGAAGAAAAGCATCAATATAACAGGTGATTCCAAACTTTTGAATGATATATATATTTATATATGAAGGGCATTTCCACAATATACATATACAGTAGATATAAATAATTGCACAGGATAATAAATAGCCGTAACATTAATCAATCGTAGTGTTGAGTTATCAAGTACACTTCCGTGATTTAGTTTTGAGAAATGTGGAGGATATCATTGAAAGAAAACCTTAACATGGGAAAAACAAAGGGGCGGGACAAAACATCCGTATTTGACAACCTGGGAATGAGAATGGGCTGGACAGTCACGGCGACATTAGACAAGAGAATAGTATAGCTGACAGGAGGTGGTGATAGTGAGGCGCATAATCGTCCAATATGGATGCAATTCCTTTAAGATACTGGGCTGGTTTAAACCCTGTCTGGTGGGTTGGCCCGTTTGTGTACATTTGAATTACAGATTGGGCCTTTACAAGCATCAGTATGAGATTGGAAACGAGGATTAAGTGAGGGATGAAGCAACTGTAGATATGAGAATTCTTCCTGGATCCCTCATCCTAACAAGCCTTCAAGCCTAACGAGCCAAGGCAGAATCTGACATTGGCTTCTGTCTGCAGTGTGTCCCTCCGTGCTTCTATTTATGTAGATGGAGGTCTGAGCTCTGTCTATTATCTGTACTCACCTCTTATCACCTATATAGTTATTTATCGCCAGGCACTGAGAGGACAGCCAGACTCATAAATATAACAATTGACATCATGACATTTACTTAGACAGTATCCATCATGTCATAATAACAATGTTACATTAAACACCATGCTCAGATAACTTACTCTAGTATGCTACAAGGCTGTAAATAACTTATTGTGTGTGTTTGTATTTTTGTGTGTGTGCCTTAAGATATGGCAGCTTACATTAGTACTACTCTAATCGCTACGCACAAACTAATTGCCTTGTACAGCTTTGTGTATCTCATTCATCCAATCAGCTACAAAAATTCACAGTTTCAAAGTAAACAGCGATAAACAAAACGCATCAAACTAGCAGCTCCGCACAGACCTGAAGGCATTTGGAGCAGGCGCATAATTACATTCATCAAAAGTCGAATGCAGATTGTTGTTGTTTCATTCTTTAGCATGGCTGTGGGCTGTACAAATCTAAGAACGGACTATGTGTCCTACTTTACTAAGGCACAGCAGTCAAACCATTAGTGCTTTGGGACTGTGCTTGCAAAACGTTGAACACGATAGTGTTTTTAAGGAAAATTAAAAGCTTACTGAAATCAGCCTGCTGTTCACCATTGTCTCTGTATTCATGTGCCTATAAGGAGTCTTTTAAGGAGCCCAGTGAGAACATGCAAACACCACAATCACAGTAAACAGGCCCATTCTGAAAGGAATTTGCTTTTGTTTCAGTCTTAGTTTCCTTTAAACCTTTGAAAAGCTTTCCAAAGAATGGAAATGTATCATGCAAATGTTCTTTTTGATCACTTTTCTGCTTTTGAAATATATAGTTAACTCTGCACATGCTTGTCCCATTGACCTAAGTCGATGCTGTTCCCCTGGGAAACACCTCTTTTTTCCCCCCATTGTTTAGCTATTTTTCTGACTGGTCCATTATTATCTGGGAAGCCATTTTTGAACAGATGACATTACCTACTGTAGTTTCAGGGAGATCAGGGTCCCCTCTGTATAAGAACAGCATTGAACCAATGATACGGCCATGTGTTTGATGCAGGCCCATCTTTTTCAAAATATTATCTGTGGTGGATTTCTGGAATCAGAGCATGTAAGTAGGAAATCTTTTCCAATCATTTTATATAGAGCTGATAAACCTCAGAGGTTGTCACTTGGATTGATTAGATTCAGATGGTAAAGTAAGCCCATGCAGCCAGTGTCGTTATTTAACAGATAATTACTCCTAATTGAATTGATTAAACCTTGACTGGATATACACTGTAGTAACCTGATAATCATGGAAATTGCCCATCTTGCCTTGCACGTCAAATCCTTCAGTCAAGCTTTAAAGAGGACAGGCCCAGGAAAAATCTGAAGTCATTATCATCACATCGTTATCCCGCAGTGAAACATCTGTGATCTCATATTGGCTGAGATGGAATTCAATTAATATTTTAGATGAAAGTGTTGGTTTCTAAATCACACTTTGGTACTCTTTAATCACCTTAAAGAGTAACACTAAATCCATTTTGCTGAGTTAGTCAATTACATGTACAGTCACATTATTACACCATGTATTAATCCTGCTATTTTATTTTCTCCACTAGACCCCATCTATACATGTAATTTTCTACTCAGATGAAAACTATAAGTGTATTTTAACATTCATTTCATTATAATGTTCCAGTCAAGGACCACAAGTGACTCTTTGTCATATCACAACATTCATTTCCCATACTACCTCTCTCAGCTGCTGTCACTATCGAACTGCTATCACAGGCAGTCTGCCAGACTGGAAAGGCGCCATATGCAGGTCAGAACTCTACGAGGTGTGTAGAGCCACCATCAGTTTATTTCTAAATCGCATAGGTTCAAATCTGCTGCCACTTTAAGGGGTAATCCAAGTTACAGCTTATGGGACTTCAGAATGATCAATACCTTCCCTACTCCACCTCTAACTGGCCCCCTCTTCACCCCTGGTGGTGCTCTAGGCAAGTGCCAAGTGCAACCATGGCTACAAAATACAGAAATAATTCAAAACTATTGTGTCGGGTCTGCCTAAACAGATTCTCCCAACCGATTCTTTATCCGTCAAGACCAGTCAATAAGCACACAGACACAGTGAGTCTGCTTTTTTCTTGCGCAAGGGAAGTGCACCCGGAGTGTGTGTAGCTGGTGCTATCCACACTCTGTTCGAGTTGACTTCTGGGGTGCACCTCCTCAACGCTTGTTTGACGCATGAATGATAATTTATTTCCAGATTTAGTGTTGGCATGTGCACTGTAGTAGGTTATCTGATGAAAGAGCAGAATGTGGTGCTGAATCTGTTGCAGCTAACAATGAAAAAAAAAGTTCATACCATGTAGCTAGAGGAAGTAAACACGCTTTTCCTTTCACGTGTGCGAGGTGAAAGTGTTGGTTGGTCATACATTTCCCTGTGAGTGTACCCTGTATGAATAAACTTGAACTTGAGGTTGAAACTATGCACTGTGACTCCGAATATCACTTATCTCCTTAGAGAGTAGGTAAATGGTGGAAGAACAAGCTGACACATTGGCGCTTACTTTCCCGCAGTGTGGTTTGGGATGGTGTGCGTGTATGTGTGAACCTCTCTAGACGATCTGCCAGCTAAAGTATGAACTATGAAATATGCATCTGCCAGAAATGTAACATGGGGTCAAAGGTCTCAATCCAACTGGGTTATTCCTAGAAAACTTTGCAAGCAGATTCCTGGCTGCAGACAATATAAAATCTAGAATGACTACATATCACACATTGTACAATTGTTGTATGAATTATCATTTATTTAAACAGTGTTGAGATGCATATACCTTTTGATGTGTTTGTATTTTAAAATGACTTTTTCATTTCGGCTAAAATGCTGTTGTACTGATCTCACTCCTTATCGTCCTGCAGAATCTAGTAATGTAAACATTTACTTACTAAAATGACCAGTTTCTCCACCAGCACTTTCTCTATGTTTGCTGTTTTTGTAGAAAACATGAATTGCAGCCTCTTTCTGTGACTGGCTGGGTGAGAAATAATGCAGCTGACACCACTTGGGGCTTTGAACCTCTCTCAACTTTTGGCACTTCACTGTGACAAAAGAGCTCCCACCAGGTGCAGTGTTTTTTACAATAAAAAATGTCCAATAACGCCTTGCTCTCCCAATTGCTTTCTCTGAGAAATAGACAGTGGCATTTGAAAAAAAAAAAAAGCACTCTAATGCAAAATTTCTTCATTTATCTTACTTTCCTCATAGAGAGACTCTGGTATTGTTTATGGAGACAAATTGACTTGTGTTTTCATAAAGGGGGGTTTCTCATTTATTTCCCCTAATTAGTTTGCTCATAAGAAGCTCTTCCAAATACAGCAGCGATGATGAATTATCAGCTGGCCTTGTTAGAGGAAGACAGAGTAGGTGGAACTGCTACCTGTGTGATTGCAATGATGCTCAACGGAAAAAAAATGCACTTACTGACTGAAAGAAATAACAGCATATTATCCACTTTAATGAAAAGGTGAAACGATATAATTGCAGACTGGCACTTTCAGTTACATTTATGAATAAGCCTAATTTACAGTATTAGTTGCAGCTGATAGAGCCGCATTTTTTGCTCAAACTGAATTTATAGTCTTTATATCAATGTATAATTATTTTTCAGTAATACAATTAAGTCCTTAAGGGACGAAGTGAGACTGAAGTGAGACTACTTTAGTAGATCCTGCAAAAAAAAAAGTCACATTTCTTGTGGCAGAAAGCTGGGCTTCAAATCGCTTTAAAGTGGGATGGATTTACTGCAGGTTGTTGAGAATCAACAATTTGCAAATTCCACCGAGCCTTCAAACCAGTTTTAGTCGGTTTAAGTTAGACCTAAACTACAGCCTGCCGTGGCATACCACTCACGCACTTGCCACGGCAGGCTGTCGTTTACTTGCACACTACAGTTTAAGTCAGGACAGGCCCACTCAACCATATGGATGGGCCCCCGCTGCATTCTCTAGAGGCCCAGACACATTTCAAGCACAGCCTTTGGTCAGGGCCAATGAAGTTCTAGTAGTTATCTAGAAATGAAGATACTAAACAGAACTGGAGGTTGTTATTGTACCATGTGGCCATTATATAAATGCAACCGTACACTCTGAGACATCCTGATATAGGAAGACAAGTCATCCAAATTAAACGACCACATTTGTGTTTCGTCCATGCCCTCTAGAATGACACCGAGAAGCATTGTCTGATTTGATCTTCCCATCAGTAGGATGACATCATGTCCCTGTGCCTTCGGAAACAGTCACAAATCCCTGCAGAAAAAAACATATTGTATTTTATTGTGTGACTGTGCTATGGTTAGTGTTTGGTTCGGTTTAGGGACAGATCGTGGTTGGTGTTAAAATAAGTACTTTGTACTAAGTAGGTGAAACACTGTGGTTTCAGTTAAAATGACTTCGCTAAGGTTAGGGGACCTCCATTCCATCGTCACGGTAACAATAATCAACATTTGCTTATCATGATCATGATTTTTTTTAAATAACGCAGATTTGACAGTTGGAAACAGCAAACAATCAGCAGTCTCCTGTGGTAAAGTCCAATGTTTTGTTGACCCATCCCATCCACCCCGACCTCCGAACTTGTCGCTCTATAATATCGTCACCTTACTTTTACTTCAGTTCTATTTACTATGGCCGCTAGAGGGTTTCATCCCTTGCACTTGCTGAAACAACTGATGCTACTGCTCTTTTTGGGAGGACAGTCTCCAAATAAAGGTCTTGGCATGGAAAAGACTATTTGCACCCGGCCCATTACTTTCCTGTCATGTCTTGATATATGAAATCAAGATTTAAATGTAGGCAAGTCTTAGGTTCACTGACACTCTGATTTGTCCACTTCTGATATTGCAGCCCTTTGTACTGTCCTGATAACAATACAGTAGAGCACATACACATTCACAGTCTGTGTGACTCAGCTGCTAGACTACAGAAGATGGAAGACAGTCACAATCCCAGTCATTTAGCGAAAGAAGCAGCAGCTCAGTGAGGCTCAGAGTCACAGGCAGAAAATCCCCAGCTTGTCATGGTGCTCTCATCATCTTGGATGGATCTCTCAGAGATGACTAGCATCAGCATAAAGGCGAAATTCATTGGCTGTGGCTGTTGTGTGTAATTTGCCTTCACTCTGGTGAAATCTGTGTTAGTGTGCTGACAGGATCACAATAGAAGTCAAAATCTGCAGGCAGAAAATCATTCTGAAATCAGAGTCCTTAGACTGAACCAGGGATGAGTACGGAATTAAAAGCCAAAATGAAAAGAGAGGCTAAGCCCTTAAGACATTTCACATGCTGAAAGTCCAGGGAGCGTCTTTCCAACACAGCAAACGTCGGTAATGAGATTATCAACAAGCCATCTATTTCCATTTTGTTTGGAGCAAAGTTGAACTAAGCCTGGTCTCAGCCATCCACGTAAGTAAGGGAATCATCCCTGTTGATATACGGGTCAGAGCATCAACTAACTGTAATTTTGCTGGCCTGTGTTGAAGGTAGTGGAGTGTAGCTGGGTTAAAAAGGTCACTGGTGAGGGGGGGGGAGGAGGAGGAGGATGGAGGCAAACCCTTCTGTTATGCTCCACTGTCTTTTGGTCCAAAACGATGGCTCATTGCACATGAACTCATGTTCCCACTCTCCGGATTTTAATTCCCTTTTGCCGAATGCCCAATCCACTTAGAATATTTTTGGCGCAACTGAGGTCCTACATTAGTAATTACTTCGCAATATTACAAAAATGCATGCAGTGCAGATACAGTCTAGTGTATTAGCATAAAGGAGATCCCATTTATACTGCAGGGGTGGAATGCACCATTGAGAACATTTGCTTTTAAATACTGTCTTCAGTACAGTTTTGAGGTATTTATACTTCTACTGAATGTAAAGTAGTTGGACTCCGCTCCATTTGGACAAGATGTAGGTACACACACCAATACTTAAACACTACAAAAGGGACCTTTCTTCATAATGAAAAGAGTAGTCTTTGCAGTACTTTTTTGACTGCTATTTGTATTTATCCCTATTTCTTTGTTAATAAATGATTCCTGCCTTGTGGTTTTGCCTGAACCTTCACTCTGGGGAATGTTCTGTCTGTAGGCATTGCTGATAGCATGCTTTTGTTTACAGGATAAATGTGCTTCAATCAGTGTAAAGTGAGAAATAATCAGCAGTAGCTGTCTCTATGGATTAACTGTCATTTGATCAGTGAATATATAAAATTGAATTCACTCTTTGTACTTTACAACTGAAGACAGCGTATGTGTTTTATTTGCTGTAATCATATGCACTGAATAACACAATTGACATATCAGTCTGCTCATGTTATGCCAAGTGGCGTGTTATTAAAATATGATGAATGGATGCGTGAATGTTAAAGTGGTATACTGTTCTATAAGAGGATTCATTGGAGCTCCTTTGCCTGGCATGTGGTGTAACTGTATCTGTTGCAGTTCAAAGTGAAAAAGGAGGTTGGTTGGTCTCACTGGAGAAAGCCAGTTATCTGTGTGAATACAAATGTGGTGTTTTCTCCAAGAAATCCTGACAGCAGATTTATTACATTGCCAGGAGAGCTAGAGAAGCTGTTGCTCTACTTTTTATTATTCAAACAATGTGTGTGTTCATAACAGTCCACTTAAAACTATAGAGGTTATTGTATACTGTATGTATATGTATGTTTTCTATAGATACAGATAAAGTCTAAGAGGAAAATCAATGTACCGAGCACTGTCTCGCACTGCAGTAAGTGCTCTTCTACTGCACTAAGCCCTTATTGATTCATATTTTCACACCGGATCTTCACATTCTTCGGGGAATTGATTAGTTTGGAGCTGGGTTGTGTTTTGACTGTTTCATAAGAGACTGGCAACAACCAGATCGATTTCTTCGGGACAACTTAACCACTACTGACACTGTGAAGAAAGTGATCTCTCTGAAACAGTAGCTACAATTCTAAAACACACAACTTCAGTTTGGGCATCACAGAGGCCATGGCAAATTCTACACATGATTTGATTACAGATTCACCAACCTCAAAGTTGGTGAATCAGGGATTTGAAGGATAAACCACAGATTTGTTGTGATCCGTATCATGTAGGGACTATTTTCTTTCTACTGATAGTTCCTACATGAAACGGCTCACAACAAATCTGTGGTCATCGCGAGCAACCGGGTTATGATTTCTGGAAAGAGACATTGCTGTTGATTTTTTTCAAATGTACTTTTGGTGCCAACAAAAAAGGAAGACATCTCTAGGGCCGATATCTCCAAAACTTGCCAACTCACACCAAAACAATCTAGATGGATAAATAGCAATACAGGTAAGAGGGAAAATATGCATTTTTGATTTTGAGGTGAACTGTCCCCCACCTCTCTAGAGATTTCTGACCCTGGAACACCCATCTCTGCCCTCTCTAATATAGCACATGGAGTCTAAGGGTAAACACTTGGAAGATGTAAAACTATTCTCTGTGGAAAAAAAGGAATAGCAATCTTTGCCAGACTGACAACAATGTCTTGAATAAAATGTGAAAAGAGGTCACTGAAGGTGATGTTTCCTTAGTGCCAAGAAAGAAGAAAGCTTCGGCAAGATTAATTCATCCCAAAAGTCAAGGTCAGTGACTGTACTAGTGGTTTGGTGGCAGAGCGGTCGCCTGCCAATCGTAAGGTCAGAGGTTCGATCCCTCAGCCATGCTTCAAAGTATCCTTGAACAAGATACTGAACCCCAAAATGCTCCCGAAGCTGCGCTTTCGGTTTGTAAATGTTCCCGTATGTAAGTCGTTTTGGATAAGTCTGCTAAATGACTAAATGTAAATGTAGTAATTGTTTGCCAACACAGAGAGTTCAGCAGGACATGTAACAAACACAACCAGGGTTAAATGCGTGCCTCAGCTGTGGCCATAACTAGATAAAAGAGTCACTGCAATAACAAACATTTGCTGTATCTGTAACAGTAAATGAAATAGTACTAAGATCACACAAGTTAAATGTCCAAATAATTTCAGCAATCTTTGTCTCTCAAGAATGGCCTTTGTCTGCGATAGGCATGCAGAAGGGAGGGGTTATCTCTTCTCCCTAATTGACCAACACACTGCGCTGTGTGTGTGGGGCAAAGACATTTCCACTTGCATTTTATCTTGTTGTAAGCTATGATCAATTACTACGTTGTATACATGCATATCTATATTTCCTATTCAAAAAGACTAAACACATCATGAGGCTAAAACAAGTGGGGTGAAGACAGCATAAGGCGATCATAATACATCATATTAGGCTAGAATGTAACATCAAATAACGTCAGGGGGGTTTAGCTGATTAATATTAAGGTTAAGACAACAAAGGACCAGTTGAAAATTTTATTGGCGATATGTCATTAGATTGGTATGCAATGATTTACTCTACTGAAACTGTAAACCAAATTATCCCACATGATGTCCCCAATTATTATGGAATAGTTTTGTTAATACAGAAAACTATGACATCATATGAATTTCCTTTGATAAAGAAAAGTTGTTATTGACAGGGTATATTTGTCTTTGTGGCATCATTATGACATTCTACATTCTTCTTATATCGCTACTTAATCAAACACATTGATGTGCAAAGTCATGGCAAAGTCACTTTTATTCTTTGTTCCCGTTAGTCTGAGATTGACAAGCTCTGGTTTCACTCGATGAAGCCCGGAGATGAAAGATGTTCCTTAAAGCAGGTGGTTTCAGGTTGTGTCATGCATTGGTCAGGGGGAGTAGGTGGTAATTAGGCTGGTTTAGATTGTTCATACTTGAGAGATATCGCAGATCGCCATAAATCAAGAGGCTGTCATTCAATTAGTGACCTGGGTCTGGCAAAGATCGTGGGACGGAGGAGGAGGTTGCTTTGAAATCTTGTCAGTCTCTGGACAGGCGTGGTTTATGACTTAGAGGCCTGCTTTTAGAAAGGTCTGACACCTTCATTCATAAAAGATTCAATGTTCATAAGGGTTGGTTGATCATGCTACATGTGCAAGTTCAAGCCCATCTCACACATTGAGCTTTTAGTGTATAATTCTACATGCTATTAAGACAAATAAAAACAACCAAATTACTGCAAAACTCAGTCTGTATCATGGAAAAAGAGAGAGCCCAAACAGGTATTTTCCAGTCTATTCCAAACCAAACATAACAACCACTTTGAGGAGGATATGTCTTGTTAATTCATTGTGTATTTTGGTTCATTTGTGCTCTTTTCAATTTTGTTTTCTTCTGAGTTTCTCTTGAGCTTTTGATGCAGGTAGACTGCGTTTGGAAAGTTAATTCACAATCTCCGCCTTTTTCCATCACACTGCTCATTTGTATGTTGGGCCCAAAGCAAAAGAACAAAGTGTTCATTTTAACATGCCAACCGCAATAGAAAGGCAGAAACAAAGCAAAGGTTGGATGGAATAGCATCAAAACAATATGATGTAAAATACGGTTTGCTGTCAAAGTCAGAGAAGATGAAAGTGCTGATTACCAAGGACAAGTCAAGTCTTGCTTCATATGTTGGAGTCAGACCTGCAATGGCCATCAGTCAGGTGGATGAAATGAAAATGCTTTATGTCTTGGCATGCAGACAGCATGCTTTCATACATTATTCATGACACCACATTGACACGTGTGCCTTTTAAGATTGCATCCATGGCTGGTTTTACACATGCAGGGTTTCACAAATTTAAGAATAATGTCTTGTTTCTGAGCAACAGCAGTGTAATATGACACCAGCATAGATGGATTTTTTTAGCTTCTGCATTAAATTTTCCAGGCAACTGTTTGAAATGAGTAATTTTGTTGTGTGAAAATAATTAATGGTTTGTCCATTGCGAGCATAACCATTACAACCCGCTAATATTCAGATATTCTAGAGAAGGCAACTGTATAAACAACTGTATAAAGCAATAACATTAGAATAAGAAAAGACATCCCTACTAGTACACAGCTACACTTCCATGACCCAGTGATAGTCTCTCTTCAATTGTAGACTCTGATTACCCCCCCTGGGAATGGCTTGATGGAAAACCCCAAGACAAAACTGTTCTTCTGCGCCAGGAATTTCATCTCACTACCACCCACTATAGCTGCCATCAGTCTACTCTACTTTATTTCCAATACAAGTATGCTCTGAGATGTGATTTAAGACACAGCACTGATTTGCCTGATTTCCTCAGGCTGTTTGTTTCAGGGCCCCGGGGCCCTGATGACAGGGACTCCAGCAGCATAAGACTGCAGCTGCAAGCACACTACAGGCCATTAGCCTCCTGTGGACTTCTCAACACAGTCTGTCTCTTCAACCACAGACTATCTGGTTCAGCTGTAAAATTCTTGCCTGCAATGTAGGAACCCTATCGGTTGAATTTTTGATCATGCAATAGCCTTTCAATCTCCATCATATCACAGGATAATAAAGCCACCTGTCCATTTAATTACAACATTGCACTGATGGTGCAGTAGTACATTTTTGCCTGCCTTGCAGAAGGTTCAGATTTGATTCTCAGCCAGATTTCAGGTTTGGCTGGAAAACTGAGGAAAACGGCCAAGTGCAGTCAGAATAGCCAAGTGGCAGCCGGCGTGCTGGCTGTGATTCCAAGTTTGTTGCTGCTTCAAATGCCTATCAGCTCACTTCTGTTTTTCCAACTTGCTCTGAGATGTAAACTTGTCTGTGCCATGGAACTGCTTCTTACAATATACATTATATGCTGGCTGCCTCCCACGTTGACTATGTCTCTCATTGCAATTTGCAGCTGAGTTTGAGTCGCCTGGAATGTCCGCACTTGAAACTAACTGTTAACAGCCCTACACGCACTAAAGAACACAGGTTTGTTCAAAAATTGTCATGGTTTTGAGTCTTGAGTTTAGTCATTTCCCGTTTTATTTTGTAATACCTTTCCTCTCGTGTTTTGTGCTTTATTTCCTGCCTTTGTGTCTTTTCCCTCCAGTTTTGATTGTCTGCTCTGATTAGTTTCACCTGTGTCTTGTTATCTGCCCTCACCTGAGGGTATGTAGTCTGTGTGCTGCCCTTGTTTCTTTGTCAGTTCGTCTTTGTCTGCATGGCAAGTGTCCTAGCCATTGTTCCTGTTTATTCCCAGTGACTTTACTTTGTTTTCTTGGACCTTGCCTGTTCTTTTGGATTTTTCATTACTTGCCTGTCTCCTTTGGATTTGTTTGCTTTCCATAGTCTGCTTTTCTGGTTTTTACCCGTGCCTGCTTGACCAACCTGTAAACCTTCTGTATGTTTATTTTGTGTTATTAAATGATTCATGGCTCTGCCTGTGCGTCTCATTTGGGTTGTACTCCCTCTTTCCTGGTTCCCCGGGTTCACAAACCCCAACAAAAATATTACACTGTACCTACAGTATTCTCAGACCCTTCAACCTTGTTTATAGCAACGCAAGCAATGCAGCTTTCAATCAGGTTTCCCTGAGGATGAACCCTAATGACCCTGGTGATCCCCTGACTTTTGCAACAGCACCACCCCAAGGTTGACATTTGTGTTTTTGAGTGAACTGTCTCAACAATCACTGGATGGATTGCCTTTACATTTGGTACATACACTCATGTTCCCCAAAAGATGATTGCAATTTATGTTCTTTTCATATTTCATCTAGTGCCACCATTAGGTAAAAACTTCAGATGTACATCGTGTTGTGTTAGCATGCTAATACTAAATGGTGAATGTGGTAAATATTATACCTGCTAAATATTAGCCTATTAGCATTGTGAGCATGTTAACATGCTGGCGTTAGAATTTAGCTCAAAACACCCATGTATCTGAGTATAACCTCACAGAGCTATACTCAAGCTGTGGACTCTTACTCTCTCTCCCTCACTCTTTCTGTGTTCCACCATCCATTAAACTCCTTTTTTCACGAAGCCCACTTTAAAGACACAAGCCTCTGCCAACTACACAGACCTAGAACAGATCTCTGTTGGAAATAACACTCTGGTTTCCTTCCTGCCCACTGCACTGAGACAGCATTGGTCAGAGTCGCAATTAACTTTGACAGGGCAACTGACCATGGCCTCCATGACTCCAGTTATGCTTAACAACTTATGTAGCATCAGGGACAGGAACAGAGCAGTAGTACAGCACAGAGGTTGGTTCACTGCAGTTAAGACAAAACTCAGAAGACAGCATTATCAGTTACCAACTATTCTTTCCTAATGCGCTATTTAAAGATCCCCTCCATACACATACAGTATACAAATAGTCTGCCTGGAACAATAATGTGTGTCTGATACATTTTTTCCACAAAAAGTTTAGTTTCCATATTAAAATTGTTGAAAAGGCTTCTACTCCTTCTAGCTCATTAAAAATTCCAGAATCTATGAATATACAAATTTTGTTAATTTCTAAAAGTTTTCCTGCTGGACATAAGATGTCTTCTTCTTCTCAGTGTATATGCACTGGCGGCTTCAAGTTTCTATATCACACTTGTATAAGTTCCAAAATGGACCAGGATTGTCTTCCAAACTATTTGTGATGTCACCAATCATGCTCATGAGCCCACCACTTAAAATAAATTCTTGAATGAGCAAACGTTCCACTCTCAGCAGACGAATGTGAAAACAGCCTTCTAGTGTCAAACTCATTCTGCACAGTGAACTTCAAATATCCGACTGCAGAAGCAAGAAGAAAAATATATTTTTGAATGGAGGGGGACTTTAATGTATTCAGCTTTACTTCATAAGTTGATTACGTCCCAATTATGTTTTATTCACAGAAACACTGCTTTTCCCCCACAGATTACCCCATATCCTCTTGCTATTCTATCCTGACCAGGGGAAATGTGTACAAACTCACGTTTAATGTAACAAGCTAACCAGAGAGAGATCTCTAACAAATTGATTTTTAAGGTCAACGTCCATAGTTAGAGATGTTCTGGAAACTGGAAACGAATCAATTATAAGTTTATTCAAAGTAAAATACATTCTGTACTCCCTTGTGTATGTACAGGCAAACTCTTATGTTAGTGTTAAAGCATCACCTTTAAAACAATATAAATGGTAAAATCTACATTTACAATATATTGTTGAATTGTTTGCACTATGCTGATGCTGTGTAAATGGGCGGCAACAACAGCATGTAAAATGGTGCAAGCTGATAACTGATGATCAGATGGCAGAAAGCAAAGCCATAGTTGACTCCAGGGCTCAACCTTCTGATTCCATCATTTTGTCTGTCCTCTATCCAGTGCACTCATCCTGTTCTCTTTCTGTTCTGCAGAATTGTTGCAACTTTGAAGTTATCTTCCCTGAGGAAACGTACATGCACTAATAGGAGACAAGACAAATATTTCCCCAAATGGATTTCATTAAAAAAGCTGTTATTACACTGACTCTTGTCTTCCACAACAACAGATGGAAAGGCTTTGAAGGGACATTTGATTTATGAGTTTTAAGTATTGTTTTTCATAACTCTGACTCTTCTGTGGTAACTACTGCATGTGACCTTTCTGGTGTAGAGAAGTGCAGTTTGTCAATGAAAACTGCAAAAATAATCTTTAACATTTTCTGTTTATCTGAATATCATCTGTGATCTCATCAGTGAAATCACACTGACCTGAAATAACCATGCTCCTTTTGAGTGGTTCAAGAACAACAGTAGACAAAAAAAGCAAGACAAGAGTGTAGAAAGACAGAGAGGAATGTCCTGTCAACAGCATCAATTACATTCATCAATACAGTCTACTGTGTTAATAAAAAAGACTCGGATGCCTGGGGGAGGAATGTGATTCAGTCAGAATTGCTTTTAAAATGCTTTATTTATTATTTACTAACACTTACGTTTTGTCCTGAGAATGGCTTTTGCTTTCAAAATCAAGGGACCTCCACAGTTATTACAATTCATCGTGAGAGGGACAGGAATGTCTGTACCAGATTTCATGGCAATTTAAACACAAAACACATTTAATTCAAAGCCGCACAAGTCAACCTCATGGTGGTGCTAGAGAAAAAGCATGTTGGTTACATCATTTGGGAACCATGGATGCCTGTACAAAATTCTGTGTCAATCTATCCAGTAGATGTAAAGACATACTAAGTGGCCTCTTTATTAGATACACCCTTCTAATTGTGGGTAGGGCTCCCTTTGACCCCAGAACAGCCTGAATTTTTAGTGGCATGGATTCAACAAGGTGCTGGAAACATTCCTTAGAGATTCTGGTGCATGTTTCCGTGATAGAATTAAGAAGTTGGTGCACATTTGTCAGCTGCACATTCATGCTGGGAATCTCCCTTTATACAACATCCCAGAGATGATCTAAATATATTTAAGTATGGAGTCCATTGGCGTACACTGGACTCACTGCCATGTTGGTGACAGCATCTTGAGATGGCATGTTCTTTGTGACACAACACGTTATCTGGCTGGAAGTCGCCATTAGAAGATGGGTAGAGTGTGGCCATAAAGGGCTGCACATAGTCAGCAACAATACTCACGTGGGCTGTGGTATCCGTACCAATGTGTACCAAGGACATATTTCCACACCATTACACCAGCAGCCTGAACCATTGACATAAGGCAGGATGGAATCCATTGATTCATGTTTAGGCCAAATTCAGATCATCTGCATGAGGCAGCAGGAATCCAGATTAGTCAGAACACTTCACGTTTTTCTAATCTTCTACTGTCCAGTTTTGGTGCACTTGTGCCCTCTGTAGACTTGAGTTTCCTGTTCTTATTCTAGCTGACAGGAGTGGAACCTCCCGTTTCTTTTCTTTTCTTTTTTTGGTTGTCCCACCATTCTCTGTAAACTCTCGAGACCGTTGTGCATACAAATCCCAGGAGACCGGCAGTTTCTAAGATTATCTAACACTTTCTGGCAACAACAATCATTTCACAGTCTCTTACCTCACATTTCTTCTCCATTCTGATGTTTGGTCTGAACAACACCTGAACCTCTTGATCATGTCTGCATGCTGTTATGCATTGAACTGCTACATGATGGCTGATTACAGATTTGTCTTATTTGCCAGAAGTACAGGTGTATTTCACAAGTGAAAACTTAAGGGATCACCAAAGTCATTAGAATTCATCCTCTAAAAACATAAATATCTTTACAAACAATCCATTATATTATTGGGATATTTTAGTCCGGACGTATAGCCTACCACAAGAAAATTTGCTCCAGAGAACCACAATGTTTTTTTTATCAATTTCTGAAATTTCCATGGTAGAAATCCTCTTCAACTTCATGAATATAGCTCTTGCACATCAGTTTGACATCTAAGAGATTAGATTGTGTTCATCCTTAAAACAGCAGTTCTGTGAAGCCTCTATATTCATGAAATACAGACATACTGTGAGGCAATATGCTAGGTAAAGCTAGGATTTTGTTTGAAGAAGGGCCAAGTTGAGATGAAACAGACTTGCTTCAGCTGGCAGAGAAAGTTTTATTCCACTTACATTTTAGCACGTGTGTTCACTCTCACTTCCATACTCTTCCCTCATGACATTCAATCATGATCCCTGAACACACTGAACAGCTATATCTACTCCTGTGTGTCGCTGTGTGTGTTTGGGAAACAGACAGGTATGCTGTGACACCAATGCTCTGTTGATCAACTACCGTCTCAAAACGGGACTGAGAATATTTGAATGAATGCATTATATACTAACTATACACTGCACGTACACAGTGCTTTACGGTCAGGAATCAACAGATACCACAGTGCTAATTAACAGTCTTTTGGCAGCTGGGTGGCTGGCGTCAAACTAAAAAGAGTGTATGTCTGTGTATATGCGTGCAACGCTGCTGCTCCTCTGCAATTATGAGCTACAAACTCTCTGTCTCTTCACTATCGTTCAGTCGAAAATCACATGAGAAGGACCAACAGCCCCTTATTAATAATAGATAATAAACATATAAATATGCAATCTGCTACAATGTTAGTGATTTTCAGGATGTCAACATGTATTTTGTTGAGTCAGGTTGACGTTGACAGGATGAGAAATGTTAGATTTTATGCCATGCTGATGTGTCAGTGTATTATTACAGGGGTGTTAAGTAACTGAGTGTCTGCTTTGATTTTAATATGGACGAATATATGAAAATCATATATTGTCATGTTTGATTTTAGTGTTGATGGAAACTGTTATCCTTGATTGCATCAACCTATCTTAGATTAATCACTACAAGCACATCTCAAAATTATGTCATAGCTAAAACACTGAAACTCTTTTATCTCTCTTTATTTATACAGTCAAATAATAAGATTAACCTAATTAAAACAGCACTTTTTTTCTGCAGCTTTACTTATACCACTGCTAAGCAATACAAAATAAGTAAGGAGCAAACAAATGTGTATATCTTTGTATATTAGGCCTTCTTATGCTGATATAAAGACCAGTGTTAAAAAAAAAAAAAGGTAAGTGATTGAATTAATCTGAGAAAAAAATGTGCACCAAGGATCACCCCTTGGGCACCTGATTGTTCTTGTTTTTATTAATCTTATGTGTCATCTCCCCCTGCAAAACCTGTTTAAAATGAATTTCTTCAGTTTATTAATAATTAAATAATTGCATTAATTAATCACGACTTTATCTCCTTGACACCTGCCCTAGAAGATAGGAAATGTAAATACAACAAAGCAAACGGTGTTTTAAATTTTACAAAGGCTTCTTACCGCAGTATTCAAATCCTTGCATGTGCTCCTACTGAATGTGCAAGGGCTGTAGATAAGCGTACACTTTGGTAAACTAGAATTTTAAAGGCTATAAAGAAACATTTATATCAGAGAAAATGTATTCTTCTCATCTTGTTTTGGTGTTGAAATGCTTCTGTCGAGCATCCTACAGCTGATTGTTGGTCTATTGTTGTCACAGCTTGATTAACAGATTTGCGTTTCCGCTGAATCTACAGTACGTTGTCCAAAGTGAACACCATGCTGATTTGTGATATATTAGCTGCACTAATGTTGGGAGTGATAAGAATGTGTTTGCGATCAGAATGAAAGTGATTGTATGTGATGAAACTCCTTACACAACAGATCAGCTTTCTTTTACATTTGACACTACATTCTCACATGAATGCAAGCCAGCACATGTTGGCAGTAAAATGTTTGCCACTCAGGGAGAGTTACTGACAACATAACATGCATACCGTTCATTCACTCTTCTCTCTCTCTCTTTCTCTCACTACCTGGCTTATTCTGACCAAATCAGGCGTTGTGGCGGTGTGTGGGGGTGTTTATTTGTGCTTTAGAAAGTAACTGCTGCGAAACGAATCAGAAAATAACGTCATATTTATTTGATTGACCGGATTTCTCGCCACCGGTACCCTCTCTCCTCATTCGCTCTCACGGCCACTCGACCACAGCTGTCGCTCTCTCTCTCTCTCTCTCTCTCTCTCTCAAACAAATTAACGCAAACCAATGGAAGCTTCTTGGTATCGCTATTTTTCAACATAGACTGCAAGCCACTCGCAGACGTCGAAGCTGTTTACACTAAATAAACCAAGCGAGGACACAACTGGCAGAGTATCTTAGTTTGGTCCATGAACTCCGGCCTGGATAGCGATAGCCAGTTTTATTTCAGGCTGACTGCGGAGCAGTTTGACCAGTCTGATCACTGGATTTGCGCCTTGCGGGATGACGCCGTATTGCATTTGTCCAAAAGTGCACTCTGTTTTAAACGTTTCTGCCACAAGTCGCTGTGTTTTTCCCGCATCCCCTGCAGTCTAATCGGACTACCACCACTCAAATGAATAGGAGGACTGGCGTTTCCGCCCAGGCGCCTGATTTTGTCTGAATCGGCCCGGCCAGCTTTCCATTCTCCATTCACATTTAGGACTCAGATAATGGGTTCATGACCCAATTCATGATAACACATGCCTATCTGCAGGTTATTACTGAGCTGTGACTTTAGTGTTGAGCTTTGGTTTTAGCATGGATTACATGTTGCACATTGGGGATATAAGTATAGTGTCGTGCAGACAAATTACATTTTCTTTATGGCTAAAGTCACTTAACTCTCCATCAAGTATGAGAAGAGATTACAGAATGGAACAAAGTGTCACTAATCATATGCATACACCACGTCTATACGGCAGTGTTCCCTCTTGACACTGTGACCACCAGAACTGTATAATTTATAGTACATTTGCAGATACTATATACAGTATGTAGTGCAGTAGTTGAATAATCTTGGCGTTCTAGTTTCTTCTGTTGATCTTCTTTTTCCAGTGAATCCAGCCCAGTCAGTGGCTACATCATACCAGACCCCCAGCTGATTATCTGTGACTCTGCAGAGAACATTTGATTTATGGCTTGTGTTGTTGTTCTGGTTGTACCTGGACACCTGCTCCATCCCACCTGTGAGACTTAGAATTGCAGGAATTCTGTCAACCCATAGAGAAGACAAACTTGGATGCTACATTTGAGATTGCTGTGTATTACTTTTTGGCATGGGGGGTTAAACGGGCTTATCATAAGCCAATCCAGTATCAGTAAGTATCCCAAGTTTCACAGTATCTAGTCTTCCAAATGAGCACTTAATGATTTTAAGGAACCTTTTGAACATGCTACATATTGGTTAACATACAAAATGTTAAACATGTCTACTTTGCCTGATATTAAATAATAAGAACAAGATCAGAGCTTCTTTTTTCATACAAGCACAAATTTCACAAAGTTCACAGACATGCACCAAACTTTCTATGAAAATAGAACCTGTAGTCATGTTACCTGTATGCTCAGAGCTTCTAAAGCCGGTGGTTTTAGGCTTCTTACTGTAATAACAAGTGCACACGGGGTCTCTGAAGCGAAACACTGCTATCACCTGGTCAAACCTTTGTAAAAATACAATGCGACATCAGCAGCACATTGCGTCAGCCAGATAAATACTTGCAACTAGATTCCACATAGAATCTTTTTAACGTTAATGGCATTTTGTTACCCATGTGATGTTTGTTGAGGACAATACATTATTGTTGCATTGACACTTCCCATCTGCACAATTTTCATTGTGAACATCCATTTATGGAGAAGCCCTCATGCTGTACAGATGGTCATCTCCACAATGGAACCGCACTATATTTGTAAGGGTATCAAATTGAGCTGGTTGAATATTTCTCCTAATAGAAGTATTTTTGTCCCTCAGTAGGTTGATAATTCAACTCTCTGGTTAGTCGCGGATGACTAACCAGATAACGATTACCACTGCTATTACACAGGGCTTAATTTGTGCCGAATCCTGCCGGAGCAGGATCCGAGGCCTCCCAGATTGGGACTGGCACATATTGGATCCGACACAATAAAGACAATAAATGTTGTGTAATATTTAATGTTAGTTGTCATTCTTTTATTCCCTAGTTACTTGTAAATGTCTTGTTGGATGCATTTTAAATCAGATCTTTTTATTTTTTTTTTAAAAGAGAGAGATCAAATTTGTTGAATTTCTTCAAGGTCAGTCCAAGCAGGCCAGAGCGGAGAGGAGGAGATCAGAACACGTCACTTAGTTCGGTTTGCCTGCCTGCTTTTCTGAATTCTTTGATTAGTAGATGTAAATAAAAAATACTTTTTTGTGAGTTTAGATTACTTTTAACGGCTAGCCCCTAGGCATTGTCCAGTGAGCTCCTGGCACCGTGGATTGTTGATGCGTTCCGTGACATTTTCTCTCCCCATGACAGCACCCTCTCTGGGCTCTGGGATCGCTTGATTTTTTTTACGGCTTCCACATGGCTATAAAATTTATTAAACTAATGAAGTTCATTTATAGTCTGCTGAAAAAGTCACATCTTTTTTAATCAGTCAGGGTGTCTTTATGGCAAATTTTTACCGGGTTTATTATTTCTATAAATACATGCCTTGATTATTATATAGAATTAATATTTCTATATTTATTGCAAAACTTCAGCTTTAATTTGGGTTTTATTTACTTTTATTGTCTTATTTTTGGCTTTTTTAAGAATAAAATAGGGGGTTTCAGCCCTCCAATATCCTCTATAACACTATCGGCGCATCTTAAAAGTTCCTAAAGAATCCCTTTGATATATCAAAGAGACAGATGCAACATTCCTAGGCCTACAAGGTTTGTCACTGTGGATAAACCTGTCTCTCCAGCCATCCATTTCCTTTCTTATATATCATTAATTTTCAATATAATTGCATTCTTTGGAGCATCTTAATGATTATATTGGCTGTGATGGATTTAGGGTGCATCATTTTTATGGTAAATAGAATCTAAGCTCAAAGACCCACTTATTAGCTTTCTCATGGTCTTCAATCGGCAGACGGAGTTGGCTCAAGTGTCTGGTCAGGAATGAACATCAATGCTCATAAAATATTTATTTGATTCTTTTTTGGAGAGTTCTTCCTCATCCGAATTGAGGCTCTTAGGACAGAGGGTGTCGATTGTAAATCCCCTTGAGGCAAATTTGTGATTTGTGATATTGGGCTATTTAAATACAATTAACTTGACTTAACTTAATATGTAAACATGTCTATTTTGAGTTGAAGGAAAAGTATTTTTAGCCAAATATAAAAGAACATATTTACCATTTGTAATCTGTAAAAGAAAAAACCCTGCTGTTTGGAGGTGCTTGGATGATTTGTGTGGTCATGTGCATATAAAGCCTGAGAAGTAATTCAGTAGCAGTTAAGTAATGAAGATCACTGTGTGGAGAGATAGAGCTCTTTGTGTGCACTCTGATGTGTGTGTGAATATTTCTCTACCACTTCTGCAGAGGGCCGACACACTGATCATGTTTCAAGGGCAAAAATTGTATTTTTTCTCTGTGTGACTCTCTTACAGTGCACTCTTTTCTTCCTCCTCCTCCCCCTTTCTGTCTCGCATAGCTCTGATAGATGTCCCATCATGACAGCTGAAAGTGTAGATCTGAGGCTCCACGGCAGAAACCTTTTAACTTTATTAAACTGTCACAGCCCCATTCTCCATTCATGCAGCTCACAGACATCGAGGGTTTTAACATGGAGGCTAGAGGACCAGACCTCTCCCATTCCCTCTCGTGGTTCACCTTGTCTCCCTCTGTGTGTCATATGATCTCTCTCATGTATCCTGTTAAATGTCATTGTTAATACCATCTTCAATCTAATTACTGACATTTAATACAATTTTAAGAATAATTTGCTATTTAGACTACCAATTTGGGGCTACTGAATCTAAAGTCATCATCTTTAGTCAGCAGAGGGTAGTAATTTAGAAATAATTAAGCACTTTACTTGGAAAATCGTTGATGTTAAAATGACCGGGTTTTGTCTAACTCTTGCTGTTTTTGTCATATTCCAAAGCAGATTGAAGATTTTTCACAACAATTTCACACACAAACCCTATTACAAAGGTTGGGCAGGGCACCAAACCTCGTGTTTGTAACGCTAAGTTTTTAAAACTGAAAGTTGGTGTCAAACCCCTGGTCAGATTACTGGCATTGTTTACTGATTCTTTGATCAGCTAGTTCTTGATTTAAATCACAATTTTACACCGTATTCTATTCAGGGAAAGTTCCTGTAAAGCCCCTTGCAATTTAATTTTGAGAGCTTATATATTCATACAGAATGTTGCCCTACAGTGTATATCTCATGATATCTCATATAAGTCCATCAATAGTGAGACACTTTCTTCTTGAACCAGCATGAAAGAAGGATCCTGTATCATTTATACACAGAAAGTCTTGGGTCATGTGTGTGTGTGTGTGTGTTTGCCTGCAACATGGATACATCCTTTGATAAGGCTACCCTTAATGCCTCAGAGTACAACATCCCTGGGCTACCCAACATGAAAGGCTCCTGGTTCTCTGAGGCCGAAAACACAGAACAGGTACCTGAGTCACAGAATAACTTCTGACACTGGATTTAATTCAAACTGCCAACTTCTTCTGCGAAGATCTGACGTTTGACATATTTTGTGTGAGGTATTAAATGTATCTGTCAATGAGCTGCACAGGGTCACTGCTGATATGTCGTGTATGCTGTGAATGTGGATCTGTCAGGCTGGCGTCACGGACGCCTCAACAGAAAAGAAATGCGGTGCAGAAGCTGACCTGCAGATCTGCAACCTTCCTGTGTGAGTGCAGACTGCCAAAGTGATGAGCTCTCGTTCTGTTACTCAACTGTTTCTTTAAATATTTGCAAACATCAAGTCGTAGGTCAACCTTTTATAATGTTTCCCTCCACCTACACACTGGGTCAGTCGTGTCTTTCTCTCTCCTGCTTCCAGATGCTGGATTCAGCTGAATTCACTGAACAGAAAAGGAGAGGCCTCAGCTGTTCTCTTGAGGATTCTCCTGTCGAGTCTCTGCAGACTTGTTAGCTCGTTCACTTCCTCATCTCCTGTCAGACCAAGTCCTCCCTCCAGATTAAGACCACCGACCATGTTGGCCATGTCAGCCATGTCTAACTGTGTTTCTGATGCGTAACTTCTATACGTTATCGGGCACTGTCAAACACTGACATCATCTCAACTCTCAAACCATGAAGGAACTGTATAATAGATTTTCTTTTCGTTTTTATTCCAACATGAATAATAGTCCTGGAGTGTATGTTTCCACAGCATCCTCTTAAAGGAACAGCATCAAATTGTATGCGTGCATGCAGGACTAGACTATGAGGTTATGGATAAAGTATGGTCGCTGCTGTACGTGATCACACTTCTTACTTACTGATTTAAGAAGATGTTAAAGCAATGCATTCACCTGAGCTGCAACCGGAGAAACCTGTAGCTACAGCATCCACGGTCCACATGTAGCATAATGTAACCATATGATTGGATGATTCTAGGATTAAACTCTATCATCTTTGATCAAATAAAAATATGTAAGGTGTGCAAAGACCGAGCCACAATACAGATAGAGGAATGTCAGCTGTCTGTTCACGCTCTCTGCTGGCTGCTCTAACCTCAGATGTCTCCATTTATCCATCTATAAACTTCAGGCAATGATCACTTCCAGTAAACCAGAAAAGCAATGCTTGTTTTAAACATGAGCATTGTAAACACAACACACAATACAGGAAATACATTGTTAAACCCTCAAAATTGAATATCAACTACAGAGTTTTAAAATGTACAGCCATTCAGCCATTTGGAAGCCCTCACATCATACAACAGTGTTTCAGAGTAAGGCTGACTAAGGCTTCTATGAGACAACTCTCCCACTATAGACTGCTCTGCATTCATACACCAGCTTGTTATGCAGGAGCTACACTGTTGTGAAGAATTAAATAGGTAGCTTGACCAACACTTAAAAAGTCCCAGCAGGGACAAATCTGACCTCCACTCATAAATAATGACAACCTGCTCCAGTGCTGCTGCCTGCATCTCCTTTGACTTTAGAGTGGTAAGTCCTGTAAGTGCTACAGGACCCTCCACACAGACCTTTTTAAGCATTCTGAGGATGGGGTCTGGTGTGCAGCCGTTATTATGATCTTTGGGTTTAGGCTGTGAGCAGTTCTGCCTCCGAGGCTGCTGAACCTGACGAATGCAATTCATCAGAACAACACAAACTAACCATATGGCTGTCACAGCATGAGAGGTGAAATAACACAAACAAGCAGCGACTGGCCAAAGTCAAGATAGTCCAATGTTGGAGGAGGCTGGATGGACTGGAATGTAGCAGCCCTGGTCAGTTATACACAGCTTGCACACACACAAACTCACAAATAGACGCTCAAACACAGATGCAGCCTCTTATGGCATTTACAGAAGAACTAGTTGTGTTTTTACCTGCATTTCAAGATCCAAAGGTGACAGTTGAGAATGGAGGCAATCAGGAAACAGCATCCCAAAAAAAAAAAATCAGAGAAAAAAAACCCATAGTTAGCAACCAAACACTGCACATGAACTGAATCATATTAAAGCCAGCACATGGAAACAAACAGCAATTAAGGTAATAATTAGTAGAGTTTTGACATGTTTGACAGTAGTAGTAACAAATCTGAGCACGTTCGGAGAGGAATGACGGGACAAAAAGGAGTTTAAACTTCAGCCCAGCCAGTCTAACTACGTCACTGTTTGAAGGCAGGTTGCGTGTGCCTCCCCTGCCTGCAAAGCATGGTCTAGCCTGAGACGAGGTTAAGAGCTCTTGGTCATATAAGTGGATACAGTTTGAGTGGCTTGATGCTTGACGAAAAGATGGAAGCAAGGAAGAGGCCAAAACAAAGACTTTAGAATGGATTGAAACTAACGTTTTTCATGCATTTATAATATAAAAGCATTTGTCTTGATTTTATCTGCCTTGCAGGATGCTCATGTTAAATAGTCAAACATTTGTTACGTGGGCTCCAGTCTTCTCACAGTCTACAGTAACCATATAAAGAGCAAAGCAATCATATCTGCTCCTTTTCTCACTTGTCCTTCTAACACAGGTAAAGCAAACTGAGTCATGATGTCACTGATGGGTGCAGGATTCTGTGTGACTAAATGCTTCTGAAATGAAACTGGTAGCATACAGTATAAAACAGTGAGGGACTCAAAGTATGTCTTCACAAGTGAGCTCTGGTATGAAAACAATTCTGTCACAGTCGGTCCCTCTGGCCCTCTTCTCCAGCCACATTTGTCATTCCGCAGGCCCCTTCATGTCATCGCACATTTCTCAGACTTTCCCTCCTTTCCCCACCACCTGATTGCCCCACCCAGCTTCACAAAATGTTTATTAGAGTTATTGTAAAGGGTCGTTTTTGTTCATTCGAATATGATGGACAGTGGAAGAGGAAAAAGCGGACTATATAATAACTGCTCTGCACACTTGTATGCAGAATGATTTTATTAAAACGTTTCAAAGTCAGTGAAGTCCGTGACACGCAACGTGTCTTTGTGTGCTGGAGGTCTTGTTGCTCTCCTAACCAAACCTAGAGAATTTAGTGAAGCTGAGAACCAAGTGAATCTGTAACCAAACTGAACAGTAAGAGCTAATATACAGTATTATAATATATAATAGATATACAGTATATTATTTCCTTAAATTATCAGACTATGGAATCGCCTTGTGCGTTTACCAGAGAATAGACTCACTCGCAGGATCTTTAAATGGGATAAAACTCACAAATATCCCTGGGCAAAAGAGGTTTTTGAAGTATTTTCAACTGTAAATGCCCAGCTCATGTTTATGAATAATTTAAAGTATAAAATCAAAAACCTTAAGCAGATATTGTTTGATAGTTCTAAAGAGCAATGGAAATGGCAGGTGTTAAATAAACCTAAATTAAGAAGTTATGTTCAGTTCAAGGAGAATTTCTCTACAGAGCTTTATGTAAAAAATCATTTTAAAAAGGAAACCGAGGTGTTTGTGTGCCCAGCTCAGAGAAGGGGTCCTGCCCCTGCAGGTGGAGGTGGGCCGTTTATAAAGGCCTCCAAGTAGAGGACAGGGTTTGTGCTTTATGTGATTTAGGTCTGGTTGAGTGTAAATTCCATTCTGTGTTTTTCTGCCCATTATATAATGATTTGAGGTTTGTTTTGTTTGAGAAAGTTCAATGTCAAAATCCTGATTTGTTTCTGGGTAAATGATGGCGAAATGTTGAGTTGGTTATTTAAAAAGGATATATTTAGTTTGTCAAGATTTCTTCAGAAGGCATGGACTCTGAGACAAAGAACGCCGAATTCTGAGTTAAGGCGACGTGTAACGATGTTTATATGTTTGATTTGGTCTGCTTCCTATTATGATACTAGCGTCATGTAAGCTCATATGGGATGGGGACATTTGTGTATGACCCTTAAATAAAATATTAATTCATTCATACAGTATATTGAAGACCCCCAGATATTGATACATTAGATACTAACCCCAGGATCAGCAGCATAAAGGTTAGACGTCAGACAAGATAAATATGTGGAATATGCTTCTATCTTCATTTAAACCAATTAGCAATATTTTTCAGAATAGTTCATGTGAAAGAAAATAACAAATCCACAGCCAGCCAGCCAGCCAGCCGCTTTGCCACACCAAGATTTTCAGTGGCCCCATCCATCCCTATGAAACAATTATCTTGGCACCACTGGATAAAAGGCCCAAGAGACAGTAATGAAGTTACTGTCAAATTACTGTTCTCTAAAAAACAGAGTGACTGAGAATGAAAAGGGAAATCTCTGAAATTGGCCACGGCAGACAAGTGCATGAAATAAACTAATGTCACTTCAGGTATCTCTTCTCTCTTCTTTCCTTTCTGACCACAAGGTCAGAAATGGTCTGTGTGGTGCAGAGTGTAATGTAGTTACATATGACTTTTGTTCATGTATGTGTTTCGGGTGCTTGTGAGACAACAGAACAGAGTCTCCTGTTGTTTCTGCCTCTTTATCCTTCTCTGAACCCTCTCTGGCTGTCTCAATTTTCCCTCCCCTTCGTTAAATACCTTCTCCCTTCATTGTGACTGCAATCTTTGCAGTATATTATGTCCTTCATTTCTTGCAGTCTGTCAGTCAGATTTGTTTGACATTTCAGAGAAACAAGATGCTGCATCAATGGACTTTATACTATACTATTGTCCCATAGTACACCAAACAGGCACCTTAATAAACAAGGCACAACATATAGGAGATTACTCGTTCTGCTCTGCAGTTTCCAACACAGATGTGTTCCAATGCTGTTTTGACAGACACTTGTTGATTTACAAGACGGCCACTTAAGTCTGGGCTGAATCCAGTTCACACAGTCAATAGTAAACAGAACCCTAACTGACAATAGGTCTGTTGCTCCGCCCCTGTCTTTTCTCTCTTTGTCCACTTTTGTTCTCTGCAGCAACTCTGCTACAATCAGTGGACTGAGTGGTCGATACCTGGATGAACTTGTTACTGTAACATTGTCTAGAAGATGATAACTAATGAGTGTCCAATCTAGTCTGATGAACTGATCTCAGACCTGCAATTGGATCCAATCAATAGAAAGGAAACATGTTGGGTTTGGTAAAAACAGAATGGAAATGATGTTCTCAAACTGCTGCACCAACGCAGGTGAATTAGGAAAGAGTGTGTTGTGTTTCACTATTTTAGGGAGGAAAATTAAGCAAGTGGAAGATTAGAATGGAAACATGGCAAACAATCTCAACCCAATGATGACAAATTAAGCTCTCAGAAAATGTCAAAGCTGATAGCGAAACACGTTTTTCATCCCCAGTACTAAAGTTGTATGGGCATTTCTGAGTGCTGAAAGTTTTTATTGCCTTGAAATGTCAGACATGCCGACAACACTTTTCCTAAGTGCAGAACTTCTTAATAATTGTAAACTCTTGTATTTGAAGAATTCAAACAAACCTTCTGGTCATCAGCCTGTGAATCTGACCTTTTGGGCTGCTTCAAGGAAAACCATGTAAACTTTAAACATTAAATATCTTAATATGGACATGGTCCGCGTTATAATCAGAACGATTCAGCATGCACTTTCTCAAATCTAAAAATATATGAAGAATAATCAGGGCAAACTTTTAAGTGATACAGTGGGTCTGTCTGTTCTGTTCAGCTCACTGTGTGAAAGCTTCCCTGAGCTGGAAAGCTTTTTCTGTCTCTAAAGTGGTTCTGCTAACAAACCTAGCTGCTAGTCTAAACTTTGATGTCTAATGTAAATCTCATGTCAGCACTCATTGCCAAAAATATACAACAGTCAACTCAGGAGATCTTGCTTAAACTTCATATCAGTTCACATGATACACATGCACACACTGTGTGGTGGCTGAAACTTCCAATTGGTGGAAGAGTGGGTCGTCCACCAATCGGAAGGTTGGCGGTTCGATCCCGGCTTTCCCCAGCCACGTTTTGACGTATCCTTGAGCAAGATACTAAACCCCACAAGCTGTGCCTTCGGTGTGTGAGTGTGTGTGAATGACTAGTTTCCTTTGTACTGATGGGCAGTTACCTCTTGCCATCAGTGGTGAATGTGATATGTAGTGTAAAAGCGCTTTGAGCAGTCAGAAGACTAGAAAGGCGCTATACAAGTTCAGTCCATTTACTAACATTTTCTAACAATGCCATGTGTGAGTAAATTAGTACATTCTGGCAACACTTTAGTTCATTTAAATTATACAATTTTTACAGTCTTATATCAGCTTTTAGTAACAGCCAGCCACTTAGTTTCCAATGGTGCTATTCATTACAACATTCATTGTTGTTCCAGCCTTAGATGATTCACTAATATATGATGATGATATTTGGAATGAGGGTAAAATAGCTCAAGAGGAATAGTGTGGAGAAAAGACAATTCCCTTTCCATTTTCTCACTACATTATAGCTTCTCATGGGCCATTGAGCCACAGTAACATCATAATGATGGTCAGTAGCTATAAAGGATCAGGGTGTATATAACAGCCTCTCCCTTTCTATCTCCACTTATATAATGCATTTTCTCCCTTTTTTGTCCCTTTGTTATCCAAGAAACTGGCATTTCAGACACTTTTACAGAAGTATACTAATCCTACAATCCATTTGATCTAATCCGGCATCATGTCTATATGGTGTGATAGAATGAGGGCCTATATACAAAGCTGGCTAAATACCTTTAGATGGGTGATTGAGAGCAAATTGGATTGACCAGTTAGGTGATTTGAAATGTCAGGTGTGCGCCTGCTTAAACACAACAGAAATGTAAGGCTCTCAGACTGGCTCCCATCCTGCTATCTTAATACATCTTGCGGCCCTTTGCAAATCTGCCTGGCGGGGGAAAATATAAAACCCATGATGTCTTTGAAGATAATGTATGTGTATTAATATGTATGTACTATGAGACGGGCTAGGTACTAAAGCACTCACTGCACGACAGGAGACACTTATCAAAGTGAAAATCACACTTTTTCCCATCCAGCCTGACGTTTTAACAGACGACATCTATGAAGTTAATTAAATCCATGTTAACTACATCAATGTGTAGGAGTAGCCGTGGTAACATTTCCCCATGTTACTGCTTCAAGAAGATCTCATTCTATTGAAATAATTATATTATTTTACCTTATGTACTATAATATTATTAGTTTGATTATGTCTGTCTAACCAATAGTACGGTTGGGACTTTAAAGTTCCCTGAACTGTAGATTAAATCTAAAAATAAAAGTACATGTTTTGTAATGAATTAATGGAAGTTGGAAACCACGTCAGACCATTAAATATTAAAACAAATGTAATATTAATTAAATAATGAATTGGACATGCTTTGATCAAAAAGCTCCCTTGTAGTCATATGTATTCTTCTATGAGGAGTAGCATTGTGACTTATTGAGAATTTTAAGCATGTGAAGAAACAAATATAAGTAAGATAATAACACAGATATACTGCACAAGCTCAGTATTGCAGTAAATATATATATAGTCAGAAATCAGAATGGTGATGAATAATTTTACCTAATACGCCCACATTGCAAAATGTCGCCTGGCAGTTCACTGTGAAACAAGGATCAAAGAAACTGACTCTGCAATACAAAATTGAATTTACACTAATTAATATGATGTTTAGTTAACGCAATAAGGAAGAATGTGAAGCTTAGGGTCAATATGCTGATTTTCATGCTGGAACAATAGAAACTGAACCAACAGGAGCAGTTTACACAGATCTGCCAGTCTCGAAAATATAAGTGTTTGGTCTCATTTAGTAGATAAAAATTTAAAGAATATGGATACATGTATGTATCCCAGAAACCGATCACAGCTTTCAATAAGACGAAATGCAAGTTGAAATGCCAATTCGGACTATGCATGTGCATATTATCTATTAACATTATACTGTAGTCGTGTAACAGTTATTTGTAGCCATTCATTGACAACGTATTTTGTGTGGCCCACAAACCCCCAGTGATTTTCCTATTTGGCCCACTTGCTATTTAAGTTGAATAGCCCTGCTTTATGGCATTCATGATACATATTTTTGGTGCTGCCTTTATTAAGTTGTATTAACGCTATATCTCATAAAAAACAGTACAATGAGACCTTACAAGCATGACGAGGGTCACATGTGTCACACAGGTAGCCATGCTAGCGCTAGCCTTATTGGTTTCGAACGCGCTAGCGTCATCAGTCAGCCACCATCTTGTATACCTCTGTACAATTTTGGGATGGTTTAAAAGGTATCAGAAACTGGAAACACCCAACCCTTTTGTTGGGCTTCACTGTTTGGGAATCAGGGATGCTGCAAAAAACAGCTTTACAAATGAATCTGCTATGGCCATAAAAAAACAAGCTTCAGAATGGTTTTAACCAGGTACAATTTGACCCAGTTATTTACCCCACTCATTTGGAAGTGACAAACAATATGAATATTAAGAGTTCTCACCCAGAATTTATATTATAATGTTCCACTTCACTACAGGCCTATGCCCTCATTTGAGGTTTCCAGGAATCATAATTTTCATATTAACATGCAATTTTGTTCAAAGTGGAATGCAGCTCAGTACATGAGCTGCTGTGTAAAACCCACTAAACCTTGTTTAAATGCTAGATACTTATCTGATGTATATGTTGCCTGTATAGAAGTAAATCATACAGAACAACTATAAACTACAATACATACATGTCTAAACACAGTACAGTAGCATATATTCAAATTACTTAACAGTCAGCAGATGTTCAAACATCATCCAGACTAACCTTCTTCACTCTGTTGGCTTGCTGTCTGCCTGAGGAGAGGCAGATCAAGTTTGCAGGTGTCTGTATAATTTCCTCTGCTCAGAGTTTTGATCTGATCCCCTGTCAGCATTGTCAACACAGAACAGGTTTTCTGTGAGTAGAGGACTGAACCAATGAAAGAGTGAGACGAGAGGATGAACAGCGTATGATTGACTCTCAGAGTAATACCAGTGCTTTCACTCTGTTATTTCAATGCTCGTCCTCCATTCAATTCATCCAGCTGCACTGATCTGAGTTCAGCTGATTCAGACTATAACTTTAACACTGCCGCATGAACTCAACTGATTTGCGTCTCTTTGACCTGACACTGTCTGTCTGTATTTACTTTTCAATTCAATGGGCTTTATTGGTATGGGAAACAGATACTGCCAAAGCAAGTGTGAAAGAAAAACATATACGTAAACAGAAATGTGTCATTAAAACATATAAAGATAAGTAAGAAGATAATAACAATAATAATAATAATAATAATAATAAAAATTGTAGACTTGCAGTTAAAAAATACAAATAAGAAAAAAAACATAAACCTTTTTCGTGTCTATTTCTGTCCGTTTGTCTTTATTTTCCCCACCTGTCAGTCTCTGTTTTCCCCTGTTATTTTATTGTCCCTGATATTCCTGCTTGTTTATTCCTTCTCTTTCACTCTCCTTATTTTCTTCTCATTATATTCTTGCAATTAAGAGAGATAAGAGTAAAAAGAATAAGTGAAAAGATAGAAGAGGAGGACAGACCAAAGGCAGGAGGGGAGAGTCAGAGCTCCATCAGCTGTGAAGGATAAGCAGCCCCTATGGGAGCTTTCAACAGCACCCAGCCTCCAATCACTTCAATGTTTGATTGATTCCAAGGCTACCAACACAGCTAAGTCAAAGATGTCAAAGCAGATTTTAACACAGCTCTGTTGGCTTTAAGAGACATCCCTGCCTGCTTTCCCACTAGATCACACTTTGCTTACTGTGCCGGTGATAATGCTTGGCTGGGCTTCTTTTAGCATGGTGGCTAAGCTAACCAAAACAACTATGCCTTCTACAGTATGCCCTGTGAGGACTGTGTGCTGCTACAGAAAGCCACCAGAAAGATCACTGAGCTCAAAGAGGAGTTTAATCAGCTTTCTGATGAACTACAGAAGAAAGACTCTCTATTGTCCAGTTTCATGGACGTAGCTTCTAGGCAGTCCAAACGGATTGCATGTCTCAGTACAGCCATGGAGAACACAGCTCCGTGGGACCCCCTCCACCTGTCCACGGCTTTCCTCCTGCTCGACACCAAAATATCAGTCACCCTGGACCGGAGGGATGTCTCCCTTTCCCTGAGCCGGGAGGGAATCATTCTCCTAGGTCTGATGCTATTGCCGCCCCACATCGCTCGCCTGTTCAGACACCCCATCTCACTCGGCACCCTCAGATCGTGTACTCTCCTGCCATGAGGTCCTACAGCTGTTATCTCCTTGTCCCCTCTTCTCACCAACCACATTAATTGTGGGAGATTCCATAAGTCAGGAACATTCGCTTCTTCAACGCAGCCACTCAGTGCTTCCCTCGAGCCAATTGCATCCTGGGTAAGCTCACTCCCGTCCTCTACCAGTCGAGGTATAGTTCATGTGGGGACAAATGATGCAGCTTGTTGGCAGACTAAGCTGACCAAAAATAACTTTAATGACCTTTTTAAGTATTTGTGGAAAGTCTGTTTTTATCTCTGTCCTATTCCCACACTGGCCCGTGGAGAAGGGGAGGATGGGGGTTTAGCAGAAGCCACACTTGGCTCCAGTATGCCTGCAGTAGCTCACAATATTGGTTTTGTTGACAATCATTTCTCTCTTTTCAGGACCGATGGAGTCCACCCCAACATCCTGTGTAGCCGGATGCTAGCACTTGCTGGACGCTGTACAGTCCTCTCCACATGACTGACGGTTTACTGTCCATACAAACACCCCACGAACCCCCTTTTCCTCTAAGATGCCACCTCAGCGTACTGTTTCCCCGTGAAAACTCCCCTACTGGCCCCACCATGGGCAGGTTGTCCCGGCCACATGGCAGTCTCAAAGTTGTAAACAAAAACAACCTCTCCTACATATTAAACAGGGTTTTTGTTTCATCAGCAATTTGGCTCCTCTAAAAATAAGGTCTCTCTCGCATATGTGTAGCAGGTTTTCCACCATGTTTTATACTCTTACTCCCATACAATAAACCCTTCTACAGCTAGCAAATTCACTGACGCTTATACAGTGTCTTCCCTCTTCTGCTACATTGAGTGGATCACCTGGTTCAACTCCACTTGTGTAGACATCTTGGACTCTCTTGCCCAACTAAAGATCAGAAAACCTAAAACAAAAACTCAACCCTCGCTCAACAATGACACTCGTGCTCTTAGGCAATTATGTAGGAAAGGCTTCAAGTCTCTTTTGGCATGATGGGAAGTAGTCTTGTGAAGTATCAGCAAACTGTCAAAGCAGAGAGGGCAAATTATTGTGCTGATATTATTTCCAGAAATCCCCACTCTCCAAAAATACTATTTGACACAATAAATACAGTCCTTAGACCTGCTGCACCTGCCTGCTCAGTGCCAACTCACAGACTACGTCTTTAGACTAATTGTCTAAAGACATAGACTACTCGTCCCCTGGACATTGTGTTTGAGACTGTCGGTCCTGCAATTTCCGTCATCCTAAACATTAGTTTTGTTCCCACTTGCTTTAAGCATGCAGTAGTACATCCTAATGTTAAAAAGGCCACAAATTATTTAGAACAGTTACAACAAGGTTAAGCTATTTCTAAGTTGCTATTCTATCTATAGACATGGAAAAAATTGTCTATTTTCAGCTCGCATCCTTCTTAGAGAATAATAATATTATGGAGAAAGGCCTCAGGGCACGTCACAGCACGGTGTAGCAGATTAAAGGTTTAAATGCATTAAACCCGATCATATCATATGACCTTAATTAAGAGGAAGGAGCAGATTTACACTCACTTCTGGCTGTCATAACAAAATCAGGGTTCATACTAAATAACAGAATCTAACCTATGTTAAAGTCACCTCTGGGGCTCCACTGTGTTACACAGAGTCAATCTTAACCTTCAGTTCTAATAAATAAATAAATCTATAATAAATTGAGTCTCGATCTGAAGTTGCGACAGAGTTCTTGTCTCAGGACAGTGACCGGAATATTTCATACACACAAACACAATAACCAAAGTTTAATTAATGTTTATTTAACTACTAACTAAACACGCACAACTATAACTACTGGACTACGCAAACAAACTAATAACTACTAGACACATAAATGAACGAATAAATGCAACCATAGATGAATGACATTAACTCAGCGATGAATTATTATTAAGTAAATTCATGACCATTCGACACCAGAGGATGAAGTGAACGATTATTTTGGCTAGCGGTATTAACTTGTGTGAACACAGGAAACCACTATGTGGACAAACTTCAATGTTTACCAATTAAATAAACTAGGCACCATTCAGCAACTGAGAAGTTTCGGAAACTCAAGGGAGATTATTAATAGGAAATATTAATCACCTGAGGTAATTTACCTATGTTAATGGGAGATCCTAATTTGTATCTAACATTACGTTACTTAATTGTTTTTATTAAGCCAAAGCATCTAACCCAATATCACAGGGAAAGTACCAGTTTTTTTGGCTGGGTTTTGGCTGAGCAGGGCAGGCTTTGCCCTGGAGGGGAGGGGAGAGGAGAAGCAGTGCCCTTTTCCTGGGCACTCAGCGGGTGGTCGGTCCCAAATGAAACTCCATGTTTCTGCATGCACTGTTGGTCCCACGGGGCGACTTCGGTTTGAGTCAGGTCTCTTCTTCCATAATCGGTCCTCCTCAGGACTCAGGATGCAAATGGATGTAGATACTTTTGTAATCCGGTAGAAGTAATTTAGGGTCGCTAATAGAGTTTCTTTCTTTAAGAGTTAAGTCTTTGAGTCTTTTTTGCTCCGTCTCTCCAGCTCTCCTTATTTCTTCTTCTCTGCACCACGTGGCTGGTGCGTAGGCCCAGGGTTTGTTCTTTTCTAAACTTGTGTTGTGTTAATTTTTACTCCACTCCTACCCTATCTTATCATAATTCTTTCTGATGGATTAATAAAGTTTTAAGTTTTATTCTCCCATGTTAAAGCTTTGTCTTATCAGTTGTTGGAAGGCACCACACACTTTTATAAATGAAACGACATATTGTCCAATAATTAGTAATTAAGACAGTGTTAATTAAATGTCATACATGGTAATATATGTTACAACATCTGCTATTATGACCACACACCATATATAGGTTATACACAAATATCTGTAACAGTGACTGAAATAGTAAAATAAAATCACACAAGTAAGATTTACATATATTTCAGCAATCGTGACAAGCAAGGACTTACACTACTGAAACTAATTTGCTATTCCAAATTATTATGGATGCCCTGAAAGAATAGTTTTGTTAATAAAGAAAATGCATCATAATTTCTTTTGTTATAAAGAAATGTAATGTCTATCTTGTTGCTAAGATCTATTGCTCTTTGTCGGCAAAAGCATGACAACATAGACTTCCACCCTTTTCTTATTTTGTTCCTTTATGTAACACATTGATTCATACATTCGATTCTGCATGGTAGTTACTTGTTCCTTTAGTTTTAAAGTTTTAAAGTCCTGGTTTTAACTTGATGGAAACCAGAGACAGTGGGGTTTTCAGTTTACCAAGTTGGTGAGGGTCATAAATTAATAAACTGGTTTAGGATTACCCTCAACTGGCACTCAACATTCCTTTGTGAGTATCGCACCTTAGGGTGAATTGTATCTCAACCGGAAATCATTAGTTTGAAAAGCAGACCTCCTGTAAATCGAGAGATTGTCATTCAACCTTCCATTAGTGACCTGAGTCCGGCAAAGGTCATGGGACAGAGGAAGTTACTGGGAAAGGCTTAGCAGTTCTCTGGACAGGCCTGGTTAATGGCTTGTCTTGCTTGCAGCTGGTGCAGACTGCGGCTGCTAGTACCAGGAAGAGAGACAGCATCACACCTGCACTGGCATCCCTGTATTGGCTACCGGTCAAGTATAGGACCGATGTCAAGGTTCTCTTATTTGTTTTAAACAGCTTGGCACCCCAGTGCATTGCTGAGCTCCTATGCCCCTTTTCAAACCCGAGATCCCTCAGATCCTCAGACCGGCCGCTTCTGGCTGTCCTTCGATCAAGGCTAAGGGGTAAGGGTGATAATGCGTTCGCAGTAGCTGCCCCAAAGCTGTTGAACAGTTTATCATTTGCAATTTAGTGTTTCCCCTCTGTAGAGACTTCCCAGGCTAAACTAAAGCGCCACAAGATTATATGCTTCACTTTTAGTCTTCTGTGTCCATTTTCCACATATTCCTTTATTTATTGAATTGTGTATGGCATAGTATTTTTATGCTGGCTACCATGTCATGTTATTCTAGTTTATCTTTGTTATTTTATTGTACAGCACTTTGGACAACTCTGGTTGTTTTTAAATGTCCTTTATAAATAAACATGATTTGATTTGATTTGATTTAATGGTTTGTGCTATTTATTAGGCCTAATGAAACTTTAGAGAGGACAGAAAGGAACTGAGAGCTCAGGGTGGACTAGGAGACATGCAGCGGGCTTTTACTGTGACAGACATTACAGAATATGCAATGATCCTGTATGCCATCTGATGCAGCACTGTTAAACCACCTTGCAACTTCCCAGTGCTCCCAGCTGGATGTCATAATGCAGCATACTGGGCCCAGTTCACAGCCACAATGATCAGCACTTACATGACGAGGGATTCAGTTGGACTGGAAAGGAAGCTGACAGTAATTAGCGCAGATATTCACCAGCCTGAAAACTCATTACAGATGAAGGGTACTGCACCGAGAGGTAGAAAATCAACCGGGTAGTTAACTTATAAGTGCCTGTGACAGGCAAGTAGTTACCTATCCAGGTGCTGTACTGTGCCAAGTAAACAAGTCATTTATTGTCAAATGGAGATAAATGTCCATCTCGTTTAAGGCAAATGTGAGAATGTGCGGTTTTATGTTTTGGTTAAAGAGAAGAAGAAAAAGAGGAAGAAACTCAGCGAGGAGAAAGCTCAGGTGCAGTCCGAGTGTTTAAAACAGAAGATGAACAGGATCCTCTGAGGTGGGGAGAAGACCAGCGGCTGATCTGTGTTAGTCAGCCATGACGCTTCCCACTTTATCCCACTATCCTACCACACAGCCCCTGTTCCACACAGCCACACACCCACAACACACACCAAAAGAACACTTCTTGTGTATCATATTTTCAGCGGCTCTCATTAAGCACATGTATCTCTCTCCAAAGTCCACCCTGCTCCAGTGTTTCAGCCTGAGGGCTTCTGTGTAAAATACGATCTTCCAGCGCTGACTGGAGTCTGACAACATAAACACAAGGCCAACAGCTGGTCTGTGGTTCCTCTTGACCACCTTCGCAGCAAGACGCTGTTCTCGTCATTTCCTGCACGTCAATGTTTCCGGATGAAACAGTTGCATCATACAGTGAAATCTTTCAACTTGATTTAGCTTATACTTCCCATGCCGGTTGTGGAGCCATTCTGCAAGCTATTACCAATTTGTGCCATAAACAGTTGGTGATTTTACTGAACACTATTAAAAAGAACTGCACCCCACAAGACTATCCAAATGCCTCCTAGTGTGATGCCATGTGTGTTTTTATAAATCCGTTTGATTGTCAGACAAAGGGGTTGGGAAACAGAAGACAACAAAAACAAAATGGAAATGTGGAGGATAAACTGATCTGGTCACATCTTGATGGCTGACAGCTGTCAATAAGAATAAGGCTACAATGATTGCTTACAGTAAGTAAGGCAGAGTTCCATTACTAGTCGCTGTATCAGCCAGAATGGACTCATTAACTGAAACAGCAGAGCAAATAATACCCATGACATGTATCCAGTGACCCAGTAACTACCCGGAGTGTATAGAGTTGCACTCTACCACGTTTTCCAATTTACCGCTTGCAACCTTACACATCAGCTAAGGCTGCTTCCCCAACATAGAGATGACTTTCATTTTTGGGATAATCGTGAATATCCTCTCGAGTGACTTAAAAACCTGCCTAGCTCGCTAACGTACAATCCTATTTTGATTTCCTGGTTTATTTTAAAGTGCCACATGGGGGAGCCCGCATCGTCCAGGTAGGGGGGCCTTATGATTTCTGATTACCTCATTTAAGATTGTTTGATTGTTTATTTTTCATTAAAAAGGATGGAGAATTAAAAAAATATGTCCTATCTGTGACGCAACAAAAATATTTGTTTCTTGAGGTAAAGTGATTCCAGCATGTTTTAGTGCCATTTTAAGAGTGTCAAGCATATGTGATTGATTATCGGGATAATATCGTGAATCACATTTACTTTGGCCAGGCTAATCGTGACGTGACATTTTCACATCGTCCCATGCTGGGTTTGCAGTCAAACACAGAACAGTTCAGAAACACTTATTCCCATCTAATGTTTTTCCATCCTGCTGGGTCCGTGCCAGTGCTGATTGAGGTACTACATGAGTAGATAGCATTCAGACAAGAAACTACATTTCAGCACCAGCTAAGCTCCCATGTCTTTTTAGATTCTGTACAGCATGTTTCGAGCTAATCACTGGTGAGTGTTTAGGCAGTGGGTTTCATTCAGTGAATGTCATTTTTTCTCCTGAACTCTGTCACTGCAGTTTCCCCACAAAGAGCAGGAGTCTGTCCGGAGGGTTTCTGTGGGATATCAAACAGTCAGCCGTGGACAACTAATCTAACGTCAAGTCTCTCAACAATGGTGACTCAGGAAGAATCAGCCTTCACCTCAAACTTTAGATTAATTAGACACCATTAACAAAGCAGCTTTTAACATGTAGAAATGAAGAGGTTGTCAACTAAAATGGAAGAGTCAGGAGGAAGGTTGAGGGTCCTTGCAGAATGTAAGTGTGCACTTTGCAAAATATGGGCAGTGTTGCAGAGAGCTTTTATCTACACAATTATTTGGCAGGATTTCAACCACTTTATGATCCTAAAATTTGCATTTGAATCACAAAGTGAGAAAAGTGGTTATTTTTTACCTGGGTTAGGCGAGTTTAGACAACTGAAGGATCCAATGTAATTCAAGGTTTAAAAGAAATCATAACAAATCTTCAGTTTTAATTGGATTAAGGGATGTACTTGTTGTGAAGTGAATATCAGTTGACTTAAATTTCATTTAAATATCCATTTTTACTTTCTATGTCGGCATGTTGTAAGACAGAAGATTATAGATCACTAGAGCAGTGAAGACAACAAAGATTCCTGAAAACCTACTTAATACTGTACATGGTTCCCCCCCGGTACACTGATTGTAATTATGTGGGTGGTTCTTCGGAAATGAGTATGGTGAGAGACTGCACGTCTGTGTGTGTGTGTGTGTGTGTGTGTGGAAAATGGATCCTGAGAAACGCAAGAACTGATAACAAGTGCAGCCTCTTAAGTAAACCAATGCTGAGCTGACTGAAAAAAAACAGTGAAAGTTAAATCAAGCTTAATGGAACAAAGCTGAGAAAGCACGACACCCTTTCTACATCACTCATTACATACATTTAAAACACTGAGAGCCCAAAAATAGGCAGACATGTAAATTATAATGAAGAAGAAAATTGTTTTGACAGTCTCGGCAAATGAGAAACGACAACTTTTATCAACACAACTCATACAGAGTTGAGGAGCGAAAAGCATCAACACTGGATCGCTCTCTCTCCCCTCCAACTTTCAAAGCTAAAAGCTAAATAAATGACTTTTAAAAAGGAGTCTATTTTTTCAGCTATCACACACCATACTACATCATTACACTGTAGAATGGAATAATATTGTAGACAAATATGTCTACAATATTGGTTCTTTTTTATTATTGTGGTTTAAATAGCTGACAGCCATCCATTGTCGTCAAGAGACATTACTATACAGCTGGTGCAAATTCAATTACCGTAATGTTTGGTGAAGTGCAGTCCGCCTCATGCAGCTTCTTTATTGAGGGTCTGTTTCATCTCGCTAATGCTGCCGCCCCAGGGCTCTGTTGGATTACATGTATTTAGAGCTGCTCAATAAGCATTTACACTTCAATTCCACCAGGGAGGACGAGGCCTCAGGTCTTCAGCACGTGTCCAATATGCAGACACACTATGGGGAACGTTGTTACGGTGCTAATATAACAGCTTGAGGTAATATTTTTTAGGTGATGTTAATTCACTAAGGGGCAGAAAGACACCAAATATCAAACAGCTAACCAAGTGCTTATGGCTGAACTGTTGGCAAACAACGGCCTCGCACATCCAGTAGACTCAGAGCAACACGAGCCGTCAGAACTGAAATTGTGTTTGCGGTCACCTGACGAATGCAAGTTAACATTCACTGTCCTCTGATCTCTGGTTTGGTTTATGTTTGAATTGCTTTACTACCCACCCACTTGCTTCGGCTCTCTGCTACAAGAAGCTACATTCATCAAACTCTGTTTGAGTTCATTTCCAGGAAAAAACCTCCATAGACTGGGTGTCGGTGAGAGCCAACTATACCATCTATGCAGGCTGGAGAAGCAAAACATAGCTTAGCTAGAAGAGGCTAAATATTCAGTAGGATCAGCAAGATAGGAATCATTTTACACAACATTTCTTTCTATCATTTCATTCAATGGTAAATAAATATTTACTACATGTGTCCTTACCTACTGCCATTTAGGAGTTAAGCAAATATTGATGGGTCCAACAAAGTATTTAGTTTCTGCATATCAGAAGAAACTATATACGTAAGATCAGATGTGTACAAAGAACATTTGATGGGTGAGATTTGTTGATATCACCAAGGCACGACTCAGCCCTCTATTCTGCTCTCATCGAGTCTGACAAGTAGCTCATACAGCAAAGCACTTTGATTCTTTTTTAGCGTAAAGGAAAACACGACTGACGGTTGTTAAATTAATGACACATGCACACTATATGACAAACTAAATAAACTGCAAAAAGCACAGTCAAATATGAAACACATCTTTTAATTTTGAGTACTGTACATTCCCTCATTACATGGTCCACTGACCTCCAGCCCTAACTGAAGTTCTCCAACACAGCCCACACGGGCTGGTTTTCATTTTCCATTTCAATCTGCAGTGGAGGCAGAGGATCAGTGATTGGTATTGATTACTTGTAAATGGCTCCCCACTGGATCAGAACAGCAGCCATCTTTACACTGTAAGTAACAATGTGGTTACACCTTTGGGATGATGGAGACGTTGGAGGAGAAGGGAAAGAATCCCTAGAGGAGAACTCAGGCGCATATCCATGATTCATCATCATCTACTGGCTGACATTCCTAGTTGACCTTCTAACTCTTAACAGATTGTTCTGCAGGAGAAAACCAGATTATATTTTTTCAGTATAGAATCAAATTTTTAAAATGTCACATTATTGAAATGGCAACAATTTGAGAGAGAATAAGAGTGGGTGTGTGCAATTTCTGAGATTTTTATTCCTCACTGTGCTGGCATTTAACAAGTGAAAATCGCTGCCAATATGAGTCCCTTTCTTTTCTGAAAGCCCTCAAAAAGCAAATGTCTGCATGTATTGGTGGACTGATGCCTCGGGGCAGGAAGAAAATAAAGACTTACTCATTATATTTAAAGAGATCATATTATGCTTTTTGGCTTTTTGCCTTTTCTTTATTGTGTTGTATAGCTTTTTTGTACTTGTAATAGGGTTGCAAAGTGAAAAAGTCCACCCCAAAGGGAGTTACCCTCTTCCGCAGAAAACACGGCTCCTGAACTGTCTGAAAACAGCATGTTTGCAGTCCAGCCTTCACGTCCGTAAGTTATTACGTCACACGTGGTGTGACACGCTACTTAGAGCGCAGACCAGAATAGTTCCGTTTGTGTTATCGCCCTGTTGAGGAGACGCTGTGTTCTGAAGTGCGAGAGGAAATTTTCTTTGCATGAGTTGAGTGGTCAGTGGTTACATTTTATTTTTAACACTATTGTGCAGTACTATAATCCCAACCTTGTGTTCACGTCATTTTACAGGCGACTGCTTCACGAACCGGCAACAGTTCAATTCAGGTTTTGCAATATGCTTACTCCTGAAAGACGGTGCAGTTCTGTTGTGCCAATCTGGAGATTCAGAATCACAACCTTAAAGTATACTTTATTAGTTGTGGAATTTATTAAAAATAAACAAGGCAACGTAACTTTACTGAGTGTTTAAGCTGTAAAGTTGTACCATGTGTCAAAGCTAGTTTGCCAAAGTTGAAAGGGTTATGCTAATCAACCTTTGGCCCATTTTTACCTGAAAGTGTGTTGAAATATGGCGATGGGTTGTATATTTCAATGTGTGTGTACATTTGTTTATATGCTATGTGTGGTCTGCTGTTAGCGTTGCGGATGCTAAGTCTTTTCATGTGATTTAAAAGTAGTTTTAATTACTTGATCTGTCTAGTTAACAGATGAACTGGCTTTTTTTTTTGGATCACACTACCTTGCTTATTAGAACCCGCCCTACTCTGCTTCTGATTGGCTAGTAGTCCTTACATAGGTACTGCGCATGTGCAGCTTTTTAGCAAAATAGGGCGTTCAAGAAACAGGGTGAAAAGAGGTGCTGCAGCAATGTGCAGTAGGACAAAAAATATTGAAAAATATGAAAATGAAAGCATGTAAACCTATTCTGGTACATCCCCAAAATACAATCATGAACCTGAATATGGACATAATATGAGCCCTTTAACTAATAAACCACAAGAGGGGTTTTAATAGTTAAATGGTCGTGTGAGGCACATCCGAAAGCAGACATCATGAGGAGGTGGCATACATTAGCAGAGAGGAGTAATGCATGAGGCATGGGTGCAAAAAGCATTGACTGAACTACGCATCACTGTTTCTCATTTTCTCTTCCCCTCATCTACAGTAGCCAGTCTCTCAGCAGTGCCCGTAGTGCCAGGTTGTCATGTTTAAACCTCCATCACTGCCTGTGCCAGTCTTGTATCTTACCGTTGGGACAGATTATGGCTCTTTGCTCCCCCACTGTTCCCATCCTGGCCTCTCCTGCTGTGACAGGCTGCTCCTTGTCCTTTGCCATGCCTAGAGGCTGTTAATGTCATTCAGTTGCTTTAATAGTGGGAATCGTTATGCCAGCCAACTGAGTAACCTCTGGCAATATGGCTGTGTGTGTAGCTGTGTAGGTGTGTACCCTTGGCAGTGGATTGTGTTGTGTTGCTCTCTCCTGGCCTCCTGCCTGCTGTGTCTCTCTGAACCTCTTAGGTCACATTCACTCCTAGAGCCTCTGACACTGCCAGCATGACACCTAACATTAAAACATCAGACCCCGATGCCATACAACCTGGGGAGAGTGAACCTTTGGGTGGTACAGTGGCTTTAGACCTGTCTCTGTGCATCGTCAGATTTCTGCTCTCAGCGGTTTTGCATCTAAATCTGACTAGAAAGAGACATAATGGGGCGATTCAAACAGTAAAAGCAGAAGCAAAAGGCATCTGCAGAATATGAATTACAGCAGACATAATGGAGGTTTATGAATTTTCAGCACCCTTTATAGAGACAGCAGGTATAAAATCAGAAGCCTTTATGTTTAAACATTTTCACTCCTCATTGCTAAAGCAACAACATGTGAAGCATTCAGGCTGCTGAAAGCTGCCGATGAGTCAGGAACAATAGGGTGCTGGCTGTTCCTCACTGTTTGTATTTCACATTAAGCTGTTTCTTCTCCTCCCACCTCTCATCCCTCCTTTGTTAATGTAAACTACCCTACCTCCCACAATCCCTCTCTCCACCCCTGCTCTCTCTCTCTCTCTCTCTCTCTCTCTTTCTCCATTAGGGAGCTGGCAGCTCTGATCAGGTGATGCTGAACTTGAGTCATTTCCTGTGGGAATCGATGGCCACATTTAGTCAAATTGATGATACATTGCTGCTGGACTCAATTGAACAAACTAGACCAGAGGCCACAGCCAAAGTGTTTACTATTAGAGCCCATTTGATGTTGTTTTTTGAACTAACAGCCAACTAGACCTTCAGGCATAATCATTTGGAAGAAAGAATAGTTTCACCACTTTTACCTAAAACTGTAGTTCATTTACATGCTATACTGCTTTGTGGTATTTCAATAAAATTTGACTAGAAAACAATGGTGACTGCATTTATAATGTCTACAACCTGACAGTTGCAGCAGCACTGGTTCAGTTTTTCACATGAAAATAAAGTAAAGATTGACAGTTCTTGATGACAGTATTGATTACAGTATATCCACAATGGATTGCTACCAAAAGCACACAACGATAGCTTTTGCTTCCCTCTCAGTTGAAGGGAATCACACATTGAAAAATAACCCCTAATCATGAGCCGCTAACCAAAATACTATCTGTGAGGTGCATTACTTGAATTGCAGCTTTGATTAAGTAACCACATTATGACAATTGACTCATTCTTTATCAACAACTTGTTTTCAATGTCAAGGTTTTGCCCTCTCTCAAATAATGCTGATATGCGCCCACACAACCTGTACACGAGTGTAACCATAGTACAGTTATGTCAGCTGGCCTGCTCTACAGGAAAAGTGCAATGAGATAACTTCTGTTGTGAATTGGCGCTATATAAATAAAAAATAAATAGAATTGTAATTGTATTGTAATATCTGGGTTATTGTGCATTATCACAGTACTGTCTTCATTTTCAAAAGTATTTCGTACAGTCAGGGTTGGGTGATCAGAGGGACATTGGGACTGCAGGACCATTTTATTTATTTATTCAAATATGCAGTGTGGTGCACTTGAATACTGTGAACACACTGTGAATATTATACACTACTGCTCAAAGGTTTGGAGTCACCTGTTATATTGATGTTTTTCTTCTTTCCTTCAATAATGGCTATTTGAACATATATTACAATAGTACATTTGAAAGAGTTTTAGAATAATTAAATAAGTCGAATTCCCCACAGTGTCCGCTTTCTAGTCTTTTCGACTACTCAAAGCGCTTTCACACTACATATCAGATTCACCCCAATCACACACATTCATACACTGATGGCAGGAGCTTGCTGCCCATCAGTACGTACCAACCTTCCGATTGGTGGACGACCCGCTCTTCCACAAAGCCACAGCTGCCCCATACTGTTGTAACCCCTTTTTTTTTTTAACCACAACTTGCAATTTGGCTCTAAATATTTTGGGAATCCATTTTTCTTTGGGCCCTCTGCAGTCTACTGCAGTGGTTAGAGTGAATAGGTTTAAACTGTGATTTTTCAGTCTATAGTATGTCCAGCTGCTATTTCGTGATCGAGTTCCAACAGTGCTAACCCTCGTCTAACCTACTATTTCTATGCTGAAGTTTTAAGACTAGCTTTGCTAAAGCAACACGCCTGTTAATTCCAGCTTGTTAGAGGCATTATTGTGCACTTGACACCTGTTCCTATTTAAATCTGCACAGATGTTAATGCTAAGCTTCCATTTTCTTTTACCAGTGACTGCTGATTTCTTATATTCGTGTTTAACTGTTGCTCAGAGGGGTCTTTGTCTCTTTCTGCCTTTTCAGTTGTCAGTCTGGTTAAACCATTGTACAGCGTTTTGTTCTCCATGTACAAAACCTTACTTTTTTACAATCCCTTCACACACAATAACATGTATTTGTAAAGATGACTTTCTACAACCTAAAAGCATGAAAGACCATTCATAAATATAGAGTATTCCTCTCAGCCATCTGACTGTACCAAATCAAGTTTTTGTGGCAGGAAACTTCAAACTTTTGAGCGGAAGTGTGTGTATCTGAATGAATAACATACTCTTTTAAAAGGAAACTTTTTTTAAAGCATTGTACCTCTGTTGTGCAGCAGCCTCTGGACATTATACTATAAATCTAGACCATTTCAGTCTTTCATACAAGTGCTACACTTGTCATCAATTTCCACAAACTGAGTTTAGGTTGAGGTTATTCATCATTTAAGGTGGGGTCAGCATCACTGCATTTAATGGCTCCCAGTTCGCCTCTGAAGGTGTCTTTTCAGGTGCTAGTTCCCAGTGCTACTCAACACATTTGTGTTTGTTAAATATGTCAAGTTAAACATCCTTAAGAGAACTCTTCACTCTGTTACAGCAAAGGAAAAATAATTAAACCATTGTCTTTCTTTTTCCTAATTTTCACCACCATCTCCATGGGTTTCCCCACAATCGCTTTCAGAACAGAGGATGAGAAGTAGCTTCGTTATAACTAGAGAGCATGACAAGAGCAAGCCTGCTGGGTAATCACATGGGACATAAAGTCCTACGGTTGCGGTGTCTCGGTTTCCTCAGAACCCCAAACACCAGTGTTGTCAAAATGATGCCATGTTGTTTTGTGTAATTGTGGGGCAGGAAACTCAAAACTGACCGATGGGACAATGCCCCTGTACACCCCCATCCATCTCTGGTAAAAAACAAAGCCAAACAGAAAACAGCAGATTACATGAAGGGCAAGCAGTGAATGAACACGTCCAATGGACTGACTGAGGTCTGGGAGAGCAGGCAGGGCTCTAGCTGGGGGCTTTGATATGCAGACAAGCCAGGAGGAGGAAGATGAGAAACCAAGATCAAACACCAAACAACAGCTCTCCTCACACTGATAGTGAAACTGCTGCAGGATTAATGGCTGGCTGGATGGATGGATGGATTAATGAATGTTTGGATGGATGGATGAACAGACCCCATGGGTGTTCATATGAATGCAAGCTATATGAACTATTTCTAAAGAGAGAAGGACACTGCAGAGATTTAAAAACAAGTTCAGATTGTGTCCTTGGAAAGAACAAAATGTTAAGTGCTCATTAGTATGAATTCACTCTGAAGTGTGTGTCACAGATATTTAATAGTTGGCACTAAACTGCATCGTGCCACATCTCACCAGTGTCCTTTGATGGATTTTGCTGTAGGAAAACCATGAGTCCAGAGATACTATAAGCATTCAACATCGAGATGTGCTTGAATGCAAAAGCAAGTTTTCAAGCTTCACTGTAATATATGGCATTCAGATTTAATATACAAAAGGAGGTTTGTTCAGCACACTTAATTAAACCTATTGACTGTCTGTGTAGTTTAACAGTAAAAAGCTTGTTTTTGCCTTCTGTTTAACCTGGCTACTGGAGGGAGGGGACAGTGAAACCTGAAACGGAGGTGATTTTAAAAGTCAATTAACTGCAAAAACATTTTGTACAAGTTTGGTGCAGGTTAACATTCAACAAAGCTCAAATAATGGTAATGGGTCAGAGTGGCCAAACTGCTCCTTCCAATTACACATTAGAAGACATTAGTCCCCAGACTAATATGAAATTTAATCTAACATAAATACAAGGCCAAACAATTACGTCCTAAAATCAGGTTTGGACCCCATACTACTGGAAAATTAACCACTGAGTATTGCAAACATTCATAAGGTTGTACTGTAGAAGATGATGTAATAGTAATGGTCAAATCACTGAGCCTAGAGGTCCAGGTTCAGGGATCTCTAAAAAGTTCTCTTCAAAACCTTTCACACCTTCTGTGTCACTTAGTGATTCAAATCAAAACTATCAGATGTATCACAACCACAATCCATTCAGCACTCAGAAAATGAACTGCAGCTGACCCTAAATCTATAATCCTCTGCATGAACATGAATCAGTGTTGATTATTATTGAATAGAGGTCGAGTTGAGATCATTGGATGCTTCTGAAGACTGATCTTGCTGTTATTGACTCCAATAAGTGAAAGTAGAAGTGCTGCCTTGTCAGCATCTTCTGTTTGCTCAGAAGCCGTCTATCTTTATTTTCCTTTTTATTCTTCTCTTAATTTTTTCAACAAAGCTCTGAAAAAAGCTCTTACAAACAGTACAATAGCTTGTCTCGTTTCTAATGTGGCTGACGAAGAATCTGTGCCGAAAAAGAACAGCACTTCTGCTATTTGGAATTATTTTAGATTTAGGAGAGACGATGTGTTGCAAACACAGGTACTGGGTAAAACATGTTGAACAGCTGTGGCAACTTCCAGTGGAAACACAACCAACCTCCGTCACCAACTGCAATAAAACCACAAAGTAGTGCATGAACAATTCAAAACTAGCCAAACCACAAACCGCGAGTAGCAGCAAAATTAAAACCTTGCTATCATTGCAATAAGTGTGATGACCACTTATGACAAAACATCCAAACACCGCAGAGAAATCGCAGAGGCCAAGACTTGTTACCTGGCTAAGGGCATGATGTCCATAAACACAGTGACCGAAGATACCCTATTCCATTACGAACTTATTTTTCACACGTCGCCATTCCAAAAATGCACGACACATGCAGGAAGGCAGTGGAATCAGAACTGGGTCAAGTTGAACACTACGCCTATACCACAGATCTTACATCAAGTACATCAGCCTCACCCTGCACCTTTTGGACCAAGACTTTGAACTGAAAATGCAATGTCTACAGACAGCCTACTTCCTCGTAGAACACACCGGAGAAAATATCACATGTGGACTATGGGGGGGGGGGGCTTTGGCCAGCTGGCATTTGCGGGAAGCTAGTTTGCATCACCACCGATAACGGGTCCAACATTGGGATGGCCTCCTAACTCAACCACTGGGTCAGACGTCAGGGTTTTGGCCACAGGCTGCATCTTGCCATCAGTAAGAGTAAATCAATACATTACATTATTGGAATCTATTACAGTCTTATTTTGTAACTTGAACAACAGACCAGGTTATTTATCGAGATGAATTAAGCATGCCTGTTTTATTTCCTAATGTTATTGTTGTTAATTGCACTGTATCACAATAGCTGAAGATTAAGGTCTCACAAGCGAAAAGCATGTGATGGCATTTAGGCAAGGGCCTGAATATTATTGATTTGAAAAACAAAAATGCAAACGTGCACGTTAGGTCAGGTCTGCTCTGAAACTAGCCTTTTCGGTTTATTCTGACACATTTAAATGTGCACTGTCCCTGTCAAAAACACTAATAAAGTAAACTGACTTCATACAGTTGGGGAAACACTTGAGCTTGACATCCAGCTAATGTTTTTGCATTATGTGTGTGCCTCTCCTGGGGGGGCACCAGTTTTAGGGGAGGTACATTGAGAACCCCTGTGTCTATTATGTATGTAACCTATTGATTTTTAGCTCATTCTTACAAGTTAAACTACTAATAAATGTCACATAATGGTAGTCTTTCTCATAATCTCAGAATTTTTGCTTAGTAATTATTACAAAATTGTTCCCATTTGATAATATTTGATTAATAATTTTTTTTCCCCATTTGTTTTTATGTCTTCTTTCCAGAAAATGCTGTTAAAGATAAAAGCCGCATTGGTTATCAATTTTCATGACATGAGCACTAGTGGGATACCAGATGTCACGTACAGTAATCAGATGGTGCATGAGCTGAATATGAATGGAACATTTTCCTATGTATGCTTAACGGCCTCTCTGTTTTAAGAGGGAACACCTTCTGACAACACTGAGGCCCAAAGCATGGATCCACCCAGCGACAAGAAGGCAAAGCGATCATTGGGTAGTCTGCTCAAAACAAAACCAGGCCCCACTCCCACCTCGTCTTCCATGCAGCTATTTGCTGTCCCCCACCATTGACAGTGAGGCAGCCCCTTTGGCTTGGTGGAAACTCCACGAGGTCACCTACCCAAAGCTGAGCAAACTAGCTCCGAGGTATCTGTGTATACCTGCCACTAGTTCACCCTCGCAGAGGCATGTCAACGTGCATGTTTGAGACCTATCAAAGTTAACATGCTGGTTTTCTTGGCCAAAAACTTGCGATAAGGAAATAACTAAGGTAGTACAATAGCTTGCCCTATAGGGTAGATTTTTTGTGTGCTGATTTTATCTTATTTTCTCTTGAATTAGTGTCCCTACTCTATTTAAATGTTCCCTCTCATAAATAGATCTCTGCACCTTGTTGGGTGGAGTCGAGGGCCTTGATGATTGTTATGGGGTACATTAGTTTTTTAAGTTCAATAAAAGCATGTTTGAAATAATTTATTTCATTTCTATTTCAGTGGACATAGGCTATTCAAAGTCCGGGGTCTATGTTAAAGCAGAAAGACATAGGAACTGAACGGCTTATGCACACTTCAATATTTGTTTATTAAGTCATATCGCCATCGCAATATTGAACAATATTATCGCACATCGCAGCTTTTCCTCATATCGTGCAGGCCTAGTCAGTACTGAAACTTCCACCATCAAGGTGGGAAATTATATCCTGATGAATGCCACTGGAGTTGAATGCAGAGTGTTAGTGCTGCCTGAGAAGTATAAGTAAGCAGAGTGGTAGCAATTTTTGCTGCCCGCTCGAACGAATCACAGCTGCCAACTGCTCTGGGTTTTCAATTTGTTGCTTTTTAAGTTGAAAAAGTTTCAATTTGAGGCAAAAACTTGAAAAAAATTTGCTTCACGTTGCATCTGAGAGCTCTGAATGCTCATGGAATTATGAAAACTTTCAAAAAGACTTTAGGAGTTGCAACCTTATAGATTTTTTTTTCTCTCCCACAAACATTAACACAACAGTTACACCTTCTCAAACTCTTCATTGCATGCTCCCAAATCCTCTGCTACAAATCACAAATTAAGAAACTCGTAGGCTCACAGTTTTGCTACAGTTGCTGCAGTGAATATGGTGCAAAACACATTCAAACACCCGTATCAAAAAATGTCCTGGAAAACATTTGCACGTCCACAAATCAGTATGTGAATTCCTGCAATGAGAGTTGCAAACCTGCAGAATATTTTCTCACAAATAATTTTTCTCGCTCCGGTTGTTTGGTCCTCACCAGAGTGAGCAGCTTTCGCACCAGCCCAAACGGACTGCACTAACCGCAATTTTAGGGATGAAGGAGCCGCTGCTGTCACAGCATCCGTGGTGCTGAAAGACGTAACGTTATGTCCTTCAGCACTGCAGTCTGTTTTAAATACATGTGGAGGAACTTAAGTTACCCCTGCTATTCAGAGTTTTCCAGTGCTTAATTGCTAAATCAAGAGGTCCCGGAACACAGAGAGGGCGCTGTTCCGGCAAGTCAGGGGGAGAGAAAAAGTCACGGAACGCATGAAATATCCATAGCCTGGAGCACAGTGGACAACACCTAGGGGCTAGCTGTTAAAACTAAACAAAACTGTCATCACAAACACTCACTATTAATAGCTTTATCTCTATAGCGAATATTTATTCAGTATTAAGGTGTAGCAGGCCTGAATCTGGTCTAAATGATATCATATCTGAAAAATACTTGAATAAGTAAACCAAGAGCAAGAAACTACCAACAAAATAGAAACGAAAAGTTTTAAAAGACAATATTTGATATTGAGAAACACATTTGAAAAGCAACTCCACCCATATTTTTTTTGCATAATGTGTGTAAGATGCTGAATAGCTATGACTGAGCACATGACACCCTAAATGAGCCCCAAATGAACCTTCCAAAGACAGATTATATGAAGATGTCAATCTGGTTCAATCAGTTTAATATTTAATGAGGAGCCAAGCAGAAGTTGGCGGCTAACCACAGACAGTTTGACAATACCAGAGGGGGCCCCCACCACAACAGCGTCCACCTCCACAATCACCATTCCATATAGCGTGGGGCTTACAGACATTTTTTTAAATCATGTATTTATTATCTCGGACCCTAACAATGCGCCCACCAGAAACAACCAAAAACAAACATGCCGAGTGGGACGTGTGTCATCATAAAATTGACACGGCCCAAAAATCCATCTGACAACAAGGGCTGCTGGTTAGCGGATTTATTTTTACGTCAGTGTTGCCACATCTCATCTTGTCAAGTCGAACCAGTGTGTGTCCATATGCAGTACGAGCACTGTAGTGCTTTTCCTTGATACTGAAGCTGAAGGCATCAGCGAAAACTAAATTCATGAAACAGCACCAAAAGATGATGTTAAAAAAGATCACTGCTGGTCCAACAAAAATAACTGCTCTAAATGTGTTTGTTCCACATCTGCGGGTTTGCAGGCACAGGGCACCTGGGTCTTATCTACCTAACTTTCTGCTGTCAAGCCACAGCTCTCAGATCTGAATTCACTTGAGTAACTAGCTAGGAATATACAGTAATGTCACTAAACATTGAGCTCAGCAGTTGTATATTTTGCCGGATGGGTTGAAATTCAAGCAAGAATATAACAAAAAACTTCAATCTAAGAACCGGAATACAAGCCTTGAAATGTTGAAATGACAAATGTCAACTATTTTGTAACTGCTGAAAACATTTAGAGCTGATGGCTTTTTATTGCAGATCTCATCTCCCGGGAAAATGGCAAAATGTCAGAGGTGGAAGGAGGTTTAGCAGAGAGACACCGCTTAGTCCTGCATGGCTGAGAGCAGAAAGACCTAGCATGAAGATGAGACATGATCTCACCAAGTGGGAGGTGCAATGTTGATATAAATAATGAAGTATTTTAGGGGCTGTGCAGGAGGATACTCAAGACAAGGGGAGCATGCAATGCATCCATATTTCATTAGGCTACTACAGACCTGAAGATAGAGCTGCTTCCCAGGGACAATATTAAAACAGCAGTGGTCTCAATTATTAAAATATATATTTTAGTATCTAGCAGAACGTGTATTGACCTCAAGAAATGTTGGCTGGTCCAACACTTGATTACTTGTCAGCCCCACTTTATTTTTGCAGATATGAGTAGTGGTCTTCATCATCATACACGCTGTCTGTGTTGTCATCATGAATATTCATGTGTGTGTAGGGCTGTATCATTGAATGGCCTCTCTGTGGAGTCTCTGTAATACTCTTAGTAATCAATCAACAAGACAGGTGTCATGTGGGAGTCAATGACAAAACATTTTATTTCATTGTATTAATGAAAGCACAAGAGTTCTATCCCAGATGATTTTCAGCAACCCACTTACATTGATTGTCATCCAATTATGTAGGTTTTGTTGAATAAAATAATCTGAGATATTTAAAAAAGATAAGACCATCCAATGTCTTTAGCTATATCAGTAAAATATGTCATGATGAGATGACTGGTATCCTCTGTGTATGTTGTCTGCTCTACTTGGTTACACATTAATAAACCTAAAGACCCCTTTGTGATGCACAGCAACAAATCATTTCCGTTTAAACGTGGTAATAAATCCAACAAGACAAAGTACAGACTACTAAGTGATTCTTACATCTGTCATCCGCATTTGCGTGTTGTGTATATGAAGGCCTTCCCTTTCAGCTGAGTGACGTCCTGCAGACTTCTGAGAGTGAAATTTGAGGGAAGTGCTGCACATTATCAATGTGCAGTCCAATTCGTCTTTAAAGATCCAATTTGGGTGCCTTGATAGAATCTTACATAACCAACAAAACAGTATCACAAAATAAACCTCCCACACGTCTGTACTCTTGTGAACAGGACTCTTGTGTAGCTTCACTTCATCGCTCTCCTCTTCATTTGTTCAGACAAACTTATCAGCCATCTTTGGATAACGAGCCCCCTGTCAGTTGGCTCCAGAGGTTCCCCTCCATAAATCAATCTGTACTCATGGTATGGGGAAGTCTTGTGAGAGCACAGCTCTGTTTGCCAGGCCTGTACTCCCCGTGCACTGGTCCTTCGCAGCAACCAACTGTCTTTCCAGCTGTCCCCATTCTATCATGATCCTCACACAGTCTGTTCCTGCTCAATACTAAACATTTAGATATTGAAATGACCAAGGAAAGAGTAATGTTTATTCTGAAATTGAATTTTAAATGGAAAAATTAATCAGATGTACCAAAGTCTATGTGTTTCATTCAACACATTCATCCGAAAGGTTTAGAATTAGCAGAGATTACGCTGTGTATATGTATGTGTGTGTGTGTAGTATTTCATTTGTCCTGTTAATTAACACTTAATCTGCAGACTTAAAGGACCTCAGAACCATATGCAACATTTTGATTGGTTCATTTAAAAGCTTATGTCTGTTATCAACACAGTGACTTGACTATTCCTCCTCATACACCTGCAAAGAATGAAAGGTTGCCCTATTTGAAGAAACCAACTAGTTTTTCTAAAGAAAACGTCTTGTCCAAGATGGCTACCACCTGTATGGGCTTCAACAAGCCTCATGAGTTTAGACGTTGGATATTCTGCAAACTCTCAAAAAACGAATGACATGGCTTTGACAGTCACCTGATCAGATCTACTATCATAAAGTTATGGATTGCATTCATAGTCAATTTGTGGATTCTCCTCCTTGGCCTACCTGCACCAGCATACTCAACTGCATCAGCCTGTAGGTTCTTGCTGCTAATCTCTATCTCAGCAGCTAGGAAGAGATGGTTTCATCTTACATAGTTTCCTAACATTTCTTTTTCTACCATGGGGCTGAAAAAAAGCTATCCAGGAGGAGGATTCCTATTCACCGTATATGATTCATGAGCTGCTTGACCCACATGAAAGAAACTTGAAGTCGTTTATTCAACTATTTATGGACTCTACTAACCAAGGGATCAACAATATCATGAAATGTGTACAGCACATAAAGAACAGATTGCAGTTTTCACAAAAAGATTTAGATGCCACCAGTCTGAAGTGCACCGCAAATCAGTTTGCATCTGTCTTCTGTGGAAAGTCTCTGGGAAATCTGAGGATCTGGAGAGTCAAAGAGGAACGCCATCATCATTCCATACCGTGAAGAAAGGAGTGAATTATGGCAAGTCAAAGAATCACAAAAGTCAAACAACTGCTGGTAGGCATATTACAACCTGATCCCAAATCAGTTGAAGTTGAATATGCCCATTGCAAGGGAAATTTCAATACTGAAAGAATTCTGACAATTGACAAAGGACAGTTTTCATATCTATATTATGATCAACTCATTGTTCACCAACTAAGTGCTTCATGAATGTTTCGCTTGAATTTACTAAACAACTGTCATAGTCAGTGTATAAAGTCAGCAATAATCTCAAAGTGAAAAAAATCATTAGGAAATTGCACAAAACATAAGAGATGCTGACAGTCATACAGAGCAACATTTAACTAACTAACTATTGGGTGACAGAAAGTGAATGATCATCAGTTACAGCACTCACTATTTGTGAGTAAGAAACACTTATCACAGTATATTTCTTTATTTTATTCTCTCCTTGACTCTGGCATTGTATCTCATTGCCTACTCCCCCTCCTCAAATAAATTACCAGGACTGAGTCTCATTTTTCTTTTTCGCCTTTATTAACCAAGGTTTACTCATCAGAGACAATTGTGATGCACCATAATGGATCTGACAAATGAGACGGAACTTCAGCAAGACTGAATAAAGTAATGAAGCCTTGATGCATCTATCTATCACTGCAGAGAGAGTCACACCGGTAAATAAATAAAATGACACTGAGCACAGTTTCCTCCGTCAAAGTACCTAAAAAGGGTGAACATTAACGTTATAATTTTTTTATGCTAATACATCACATTGTCTGCATTTATAAAAATTTTAATATTGAATCTATCTCTGTCCCTCAGAAAGCATTGTAATGACAGAAAACTTCAGTCAGCTTCATTATCTTTTTCTTGAAAGAGACAGTTCCAGCAGACAGAAGCAGTTTCCTGAAGATAAGTGAAGTGGCAAAGATGTATGAGAGGGAATCAATTTTCAGCAACCGGTGTGAAAAAAAAGGGAGACTTTCAAGTCAGTCTCACACCAAAACCAGTATCAATATCACTGCATCTCATGTCCAAATATAGTGCACTATACAGTACATGACTGCTCTCTTTTCTTCCACTCTTGTTGCCCCTCTAACTGTCAGTCTGCGCCACTTCACTTCTTTTGTTGTCACCAACGTTGAACACAAAGTTACACCCTTGGACTGAAAGCTCCCCGGGAGTCAGAAACATTCTCATTTGAGAGCGATTTCAGTGGGAAACATTGTTCACCACAGTGGGAAGCCCCACAGAGACCTCAGCTCTGCCCTAGGAGATCTGTGGAGATTAACTGGGAATCTTTAGCTAAATCTAGGATCATTTGCTTTGTGTTGCATTGCTATTTCCCGTTATTAATCCAGATCCCAGGTTATTTACTTGGTGATCTGTTATCATCAAGGATCACCATTGATGGATGTGTTAAGCCATGCAAAAGCATTTGCCTTGCAGTGTTTCATCATGGTATGTTTATTTACATTAGCTGTTAAACTATTACAGCTTCTTGTGACATTTTTATTCACACATAAATAGAGCATCTACTCCATTAAAATCATTTTGGTTTGTAACTTTGTTGTATAAACTGAACAAGGTATCTTGTGCTCAATTGGTTCACCTCCCCGGTACACAGCTTAGCATATAGAAATGGTTGACTAAGCTTGGATAAATGGAGCATGTGCCAACCCTCAAGAGCTTGTTAGTAATCAAACCCAGTGTTTGCCCTGCCTGATTAAGTCTATCCATCCATTCATTCTTCAAACCACACGGTTACAGGGGGCTGTAGCCTCTCCCAGAACACACTGGACATAAGGTGGGGCGCACACTGACTGCCTGAACGTTCATGGCAAAAAAAGTTCCTTCCTCAGCTGGAAAAGGCATATGGTGTGCATTGTAAATGTTATTTCTCTCCAGCTCTGAGATGACACACCTACAGGCAATAACACTTGCTGGTATTCTTATGCAAGCCAAAGCATTCCGCCAGTGGAGAGAAATATGAATAGTGAGAATAACAATAATTTTGATTTGAAGTGCCTTTAACACGACCCAAGCACACTTTATATAGAGAAAACAAAAAAACAACTACGTGAATGAAAAAGCTTGGCTGAACAGATGGGTCTTAAGTCTAGATTTCAAAACAGAAATGGACTCGGCATTGCGGACTGGATTTTAAGTCCGGTTCAAATCAAAGGGTGGAATCAAGGATATAGCCCAGGTGGCAGACCTCAGTAGAGGGCCCTGTTGAGCAGCCTTCAATGGACAGTACCAAACCGCCGAGCCTCTGGAGCACGGTCTCAGACATCACAACCACGAGTTCCGTTTTGATGGTGTTGAGTTTAAGCATGTTGGATGTTATCCAGTGTGTATGTCCTGAAGGCAGTAGATGGAGGGAGGTGGGTGGATACAGTTGTGTATCATAGACATAGAAAATGATAATTAATACCATGATGTCCAATTATGTGACCCAAAAGAAGCATGTAGATGATGAAAAGGAGCGGTCGGAGCACTGAGCCTTGGAGTACACCCCTTGGTTGACAGGAGCAGGGTTGTATTTAAAGTCCCTGATTTTAACATATTGGTAAAAACAGACAGACAGTCTATTCTCCCAGGCTATTATGTTTTCATTACACCCCTTCCTTGTTCTTCAGCCTTTATTACCAGGTGAGAGTCTTGAGTGAAGAATGAGAGCAATTCAGGCTTTACTGACATCTAAAATGTCAGAGTGGGTTTCTGGGACTAGTGTCAAAAATAAATGCAGCTAATGTTCTCATTAATCTCTGATTGCTTGGAGGGTCTCAGTTATGAGCAGCACAGAAATGTCAGACCAACCAGGTAACATCATTCACTCCAGATTGTCCTCAGACATTTAAGAAAACGCCTGAGTTCAGTTTGCTACTGCAGTGGAAAATACTTTCTAACCAAAATATGGGTCTTGCTAGTAGGCAGGCACTCAAGAAACAAGCTCCATATAGCCATATATTTGTTAGAAACTGCTAAAATACTGTAAGGCCAGGGAGCTTCCTCGGAGCATCAATTCCTCTTATAGGTGACAGAAGAACGAAACTGTGTGCAGCTGTACTACAAATCACACTCATTTACTGACTTACTGACCTCCTATCCCCCCCTATCTATATACCGAGAGCAGGTCAACCTACTGTGTAGTATGTCAGCTTTCAGGTAACAATAGATGATATTAACTGTCAGGTTTCAATCACTATTGGGGTTTCACAGGAGGTAGAGATACAGTAATTGATAACTTAACACCAATCTCAACCCTGCTGACTCCATTTTCTATCTTAAATCCAACCCTGTACTGACCGCACTATGCTAAGATTACACACAACTCAGATACTGAATAGTGAGTGAAATACTGATTCACTATATTCTGCTGACTAGGGCGTGATGGCTTTGACGGCTTTTGATGATTCTTTTGTGCCTTGTTTTACTGTGTCAGGGTGAGATTGGGTTTATTTGATAATAAACGTTCGGAGTGGAAGATCGACAGAGACCAAGGACACCATCGATTGACTGACAGATTTCCGTCTGTGTAATGAGTCAGCGTCTTCTCTGGCAATGAGATACAGAGAAGTACAAATAACTTGAGACCTAATGGCCCTCTCCGCTCTTCTCCATACAATCAAAGGGTCATCAAAGGCCACGCAAGCAGAGCAGTCAAGACACACCGAGTACAAGGAGCAATTTTCTATGTTTTGACCTGAAATGGAGCTGAAATGTGCTCTTATATTGATCGGCGACCTTTCTGAGAAAACTTACAAACTAACAAAAGGCCCCTTTCAAAGTAAATTTGGCCTTTTGTTTGTCTGGGATTTCTGCATTGAGCCTTCCAATAACACAAACCACTGCTATAAAGCTGCATTAGAAAAGATGGTGCGGATGCAATAGTCATTTGCCTTCATAAATCACCACATCATCATATTATTTCACTCCCCCATGTTTCCTGTTTCCACATATGTCTGACTTGTTTGGTCATCACCTTTAATAAACCTACAGCCATTTCTGTGCATTTATGGACAGTCGATGACTTGTCCAAGACTTGGACCGTATGCATTTTGGACTACATACATTTTCTATATTATATTGCAGCTATAGACCAGTAGGCGTATTCAGCTATCAAAAAAACCTGCAATGTTATACAGTTCCTTTTTAGGTGATTCTTGTATCACAGCACAGAGATGGTCTCTGATGATCCCCATCTCATATACAGATGCTGGTCCTGTGTGTTTGTTCTACCCAAGCTGTTAATTCCCACACCAACTTCAAAGTTGTGTTAATACACTAATAGCAAATGTAAACTCCTTAAATCTCTGTTGTTTTTCCAATATCCAAGACTCAACTTCCAGTTTAGTCAATATTGACTCTGTTGTGATTTACAATTAATCAGCATAACTAACATTTATCCATCTAGGCAGGGGAGTCAGTTCACACTGTGAATACTAAAATGCAAGTCAATGTCATGAACAAGAGTAACACTTTAAATCTATCAAACATCTGTGGTCAATACAATGGTGGGTATTTGCTTTGGAAAAACTTTGGTCTTAAGTTTAGTTGGCTTTATGACAGAGGAAGAGCTGGGCTGAACCTCCAGAGGGTTTTCTATCCACCCACTGTTAACCATCTGCTACAACTGCACACCAGCAGCAAGCAAACCACAATAAGAAATGGATAAAAAAAAGTTAATCACAGCATGATAAGCACAACATTTTATGATACAGATTTCTGAAAACAAAAAACTACCAATTTCAACTCTCAATGCTCTCAGTGTATAAGGTTACCATCTATAGCTATCAATTTAATCAGGGTTGAAAACAATGCCAAGAAGAATCATGTAGTGCTAAGAGTGGTCAGCCATGCTAATAATGCTGATGGCAGGGGACACATTAAAGATGAAGAGTTGGTTGGAGCTTGGGAGCTATGAAGCCGTACAGGCTGGATGAAGTGTGTGATATCAATTTATTATGCTAATTTTTTATGCCGCTGTATTCCCATAGCTGAAGCCAAAGTGAGGTGGTCTGATGTGAAATATGTGTGTATGAGCAAGCTGCAGGTGTATGCGTGTGTGCTCACTGTGTGTAATGGATATAATGGTTTTCTTATTTGCAGATTTAATCATGAAGAGGAGAGAGAGGATGGAGAGTGTCAAAGTGATCAGGTGAGTGTCAGGCTGTGGACTGACTGCTAATATTATTATTACAGTATATTTCCTACCTGTCACTCAATTACTATGTATTAGACAGCTGAATCCCCACATGGACGAAAGTGTGTGTGAGCGGTCTGACAGCGCGAAGGCTGCAGAAATGGACAGATGAAAGTCAGGTTGTGGACTGACAGCTCCTATAAAGACCTGTCGAAGAAGAGACTGCATCAATCTCCTGAGCTCTACTTGAACGTGCCACTACCCACGGACCACACCAACTAATGATCCACAGTCACGGCGAACAGCGGCAACATGGTGGTCATTCAGCTCGTACTGAACGTTGCTCTGTTCATTATGTGACACAGTAAATCCAATACAGTGAAACAACAACATCATTGGAGTTAGCAGTGATACATAATGTTAGCAGATAGCTGCTTTGACCGCCATTGACATTGCTCTAATATTACACTGATGATTTCTGTAACACATTAGATAAACTGTGATGAATGTGTCATTGCTGACAGTCAGTCATCACTGTAGTGCTTTGGTTCAGAGAACAAGCTCACCATAATCTCCAGGATTTGACCCCAATTACTCTGGGGGGGAGGGGGGGTTCAAGATAAAAAAAACAAAACAGTGTTCACGTGTGAGAGTAAAACTTGGACATGGAGTCAATTATGCAGTGAAGGCCAAATTAATTATGCTATCAACCTAAACAATGACTAATTAATGCTGTCTCTGATGGTCATTCAACAGTCCAGCATCCAGGCCCATTTTGTTGCTCAGTAAGGCGCTCAATTATGTGTTCTAAATTAATTTTCACCTTCTGTGAAGAAAACAAATAAATCAGTCGGGGGAATTGTGTCAGAGGAGACTGGAGCATTTGTGGTAACAGAAGGTTACACAGTTGTGTTTGACTGACGAAGCTCTGCTCTCTGGGAATCGCTCTAAATGAATCCAACCAGCATATGAGATGCTGCCTGGGGCAATAACCCTCCACTACAGGTATATAGAAAAGAGCACACGTATTACTGAGATATGACATGAAGATAATGCACACAGAAAGGGATGCCATAATAAATATAATTAGTAAAAAAAATAAATAAAAAACTGAATTTGAGGAGGACTCGAAATAAATCATAACCAGAAACTATTTAGCAAAAAACAGCAGTAGTGGAATGGATGGACTGCAAGTATCTATTATAAACCACACACAAACAAGGCATGTCTGGCAGGATGCCATTCAAATCCTCCTGCAGGTGCTGCTACATTTGAACTGCAGAGCAGATGTCACACACACGCACACACAGAAGGCATTGCTGATGAACATCTGAGTAAACTAATATTGTAACCTTGATGTTGTGTTTATGCTGATGAAATCTGGCATTCTAATAGTGTAACACAGCAGGTTGCTGTATCTTAATTTGCCTTTAATTTGCTTCATTTAATGTTTCAAAAGCCATAAAAAGTCAGGTTAGAACACCGAGCTAATCCTAGAATGTCTGGGAGAGAGCGTTGCTTTGCTCCTCTGTAAAACACAGTCCCTGTTTGATGTGAAAATGCTGCGAAAATAAAAGGGATCAAAGAATCAGCTATTTCCATCTTCAACAAGGTTTTGTTCTGGAGAGATTTTCAGTGTTAGAATAAAGTAATAGCTAAAGTAAAACATCAAATATTCGATTGCAAAACAGTTCACATGGCTGCATCAGCAGTGAGTGTCATTAAATGAGAAAAGCTAAAGTTCTGAGTTTATCTGATGAAAACCTGCAGTGCATAAATGTAACAGAAGTGATATGACGTGACTAATAAGGATAATATTATAAGCTCAGCCATGTACAGTGACAGTAGAAGTACAAAGCTTAAAAATCAATGAAGCACAATATTTTGTTATTACGTTACAGTAATGTAACTCTTCAGAGGCTGAAATACAACTGCTCTGTGGAGAACATGCGACTGTATTAAACATGGTGCCATTTCATTAAATATAAATGAGTTTGAGATGTTGCTATTGCTTCAGATTAACTAGGCCAAAGTGAGGCCCAGGCTGGCTTCATATTGTAATAACATTCAGGCATAGTATTAAGAGGACAGATGGTTCACTAGTCCAACACCATGTTTATTTGTCCAGTGGCAAAAACAATTTGGCCTCAGAGAAGCTACTTTCACAGTTTGTTCTGTGACTTAAATGCTATCTTTTGTTAGCACCTATACTAGTTTGGTGGCACTTTATTTTACAGTACACTAAGACATAATAAGCCGCACTGTGTATCAAATTAGACAGAAACTACAAATAATATGTTTTTATTAGACAGTAAACAAACATAGTTATACCCTAATTAGACACAATACACCTAAATAATGCTGTAATTGGAAACTGCATTTAATGCCATATTAGACCTAAAATATACTATACTTGGACAGTAATGTACCAAAATATACTCTAATTAGAAACCAAACAGGTGATCATAATACACAATTAGATCATAGTCTAAATATAGCCACACGCGGCAAGCCAACACAGACCGTTAGACGTTCAAAGCTCTTGATCTGGACCTGGTCAAATGTGGTCTAGATGTTAAACAAGCAGTGAAATCTCCCATTTTTGCACTTTCACAAATAGAATGAAGAAAAAAAACAATTTCTGATTAATAGCATTAGTCCTGTAATGCCACGCACATGTTTTCCCCTTGTAGCGCCCCCTAGCGTTCAATTTGAAGGAAACTGTCCGGACATGTTTCCTTATGTGGACATATCCGGGAAGCTTTGTCATGATTGGACAAACAATGCCTGATTAAGGGTGCTTTCACACCTGCCTCATTTAGTTCGCTTGAATCGTACTAGAGTTAGTTTTCCCCGTTGGTGCAGCTCGTTTGGTCAGGTGTGAAAGCAGCAATCGCACTCGGGTGCGCACCAGAAGCAGATCAAACAGGCTTTCAAACGAACTCTGGTGCGGTTCGAACGTGATCCAACGCGCGCGCGATGGAAACCGACCCAACTGCAAAAAATACTGATCATTTTTGGACTGAACGAGCTGCCGTAGTCATATTTTCGGAAGATGAACATGTCAGAGTTAAGAAGAATGAATGCGCGCCCCTGCTTTATGTGACGAGCGATGCGCCCACACTCGCCGTTTGCATCAGAACGTTGTTTTCAAGCCGCATCCGCGCTTCATTATAGAAATGTGTTGTTTGCATATTGTGGTGTGGACAACCAATGTAATAGATTATGGCCAGGGACAAAACCAGCGCGCGCAGTCTTCCCTTCATAGTTGTGCTGTTGTTTCCTCTTCTTTTGGAATTTTCCTGCACGTAAATTCTGACCAATCGAAAAGCAGTTTAGGAAATAGGCCATGGCCAATGAGTAATGTGGATGTTGTCATGGGACTGCATTTTAGTTCGTTTGCACTGGTTCGGACCAAAGCAATAAATATGGTGTGAAAAGGAACCAAAAAAGCTGAAGAATGCTACAATGTATAATTGTTTGCCTTCGGTTCAGACCAAATGAACCGAACTAGAGGTGTGAAAGCACCCTTATAGTCCGATTTGTGTTATGCCACGGCCATTTTTTTGCATTTGTAGTGCCCCCTAGTGGTCGACTGAATGAAACTTTCAGGGAATGTTTGGGTTACTTATGTGGACACAGATGTGTGTACAATTTCAAGTCAATTGGACTCAGCCATACAGTCTTTCAAATTTTTCACTATTTTGGCTGTCAATTACAGTGCCACCTTTAGGTCGATTGGGATCATATTTTTTGTGAAGCACTTGCACATCATCTCCGGTTATAATGCCAAGTTTTATGTCTCTAGCTCGTTCCAGCTCACAGCAAATTAGGGGAAGGCATAAAAACAGGTAACGATGAATAGACCGCGCCCACATGCACTAATCAACATAACACTTCATATTTACATTTACATTTAGTCATTCAGCAGACGCTTTTATCCAAAGCGACTTACATGTGAGGACGATAATGGAAGCAATATAACAACACAAGGTAACAAAAAGCATAAGTGCATCAAAAAAACGAGTCTGATTAAAGCCTAGCACAGTATACAAAGCTAAGGAGAGGAAGGGGTTTTTTTTGTTTGTTATTTTTTTGAGCAGAGGTAGAAAGGAAGAAGAAGTTAGTGATTGTCAGTTAGGTGTTGACGGAAGAGATGCGTTTTCAAGTGCTTTTTAAAGGTGGCTACAGAATCTGCTGATCTTGTAGGAGCAGGCAGATCATTCCACCAATGTGGAACGGATCCAGGGAAGGTGCGCGAGAGGGATTTTATTCCTTTTTGGCGCGGTACCACCAGACGTCATTCGTTTGCAGAGCGCAGGGACCTGGCAGGAGCGTCGGTCTGTATGAACAAGCAAAGATATGTTGGTGCAGAACCAGTGGTGGTCTTGTAAGCCAAGAGCCTATTTTGGTTAATACTGGCCCCTAGACCATGCACCGGGTGATACAGTTTTACAGAGCATATTGAGCTGGACTTGTGAGAGAAAGTTCAAGTCAGGCTTAGAGGGGCTTAGACTGTTCAAAATTGCAATTTTGGATTGCATTATCAGGCCACATATGACACGTTCCTCTCACTCAGCTCTGGACTGTAGATAGAAATGATGGAGGTTAGTTCTCAGTAACCACATGCACATCCATGGAAGCACATGCCCCTTTGAAGCTTGAATCCATTATCACATCAAATACAATACCATATCAGATCCAAAATATGTTACACTTAGATGCTACTATACCCTTACTACCAAATTATGTTATATTAGACACCACATTTAATGCTGCCAACATGGGCTGTATGGTGTCTAATTAGGGTATAACTGTGGTTTTTTTTAACTGTCTAATAAAAAACAATTTAACACAATAACTATTTCTAGTTTTGGTCCAATTTGATACACCATACGGCTTATTCGGTCTTATTAGTGTACCGTAAAATAAAGTGTGACCAGTAGTTTTTGGAGCAATATGCACTTTACCAACAGATGAGAACATTGACAACAATACGATGGAAAGTATATTGATGATGAGGAGGAGAAGGTGTTTTGTTTTTTAAAAAAAAAAAAAAGAGCAGCATGTCAGCACTGTAGCACATTAGGAACTGTCTGTTCCCTCACAGCCACTAACGACATCAAGATGTCTGTCCATATGACCATCACTCCCTACGGTCAAACCAAGAACACACAAAACCAGGCCAGACTCGCTCATTCTCGCTGTTAAGCTGAGCGTCCGAGAGGTGGACTGTAGACGCAAACCAAACCGCACATCAGGAAACATGAAACAACAACAATCTCATCTCAGACTAAAGGGACAGCAGCTCTGACCCGAACCAGGTCTCTTCCATCAAACACAAAGCCACACCAAAAGGAGAAGAGGGACTCTGCACCATTACTGTACACCACCCTCCCATCACTGTCTAATTAGGGAGCAATCAGTGGAGTCCTAATCTAAATCTAAAGCCTCTTCCTCATTGAACTGCATTAGGAGGCAGATGTGATGGTGGATGTTGGAAACCCACAGCCAAAGAGGAGAGAACAACTGAGGGGACGTTTTCTAGGAGAAGGGCAATTAGCAAAGAGATGGATACAAAAAAACAAAATGTAGTGAGCGAGTGATTCTCTAAAGCTCAGGGCTCCATGGTGTGTGATCACCTCAGAAAAAGGCAGCCACTGTGTCAGAAATTTAAACGTAAAGTGTTTCGCTGAAGAGAGCAGCAAGTATGATTTTGTTTTTTCACACACATCAGCACAGTGAGGAACGTAAACGGAGGTAAAGTGCCAACTTCTACCTCTTACCAAAGCACGGATATCACTCCAGCACACAGCAATTCATAGAACTCAAGCGAGAGATTATCAGGCCACATATGACGCGTTCCTCTCACTCAGCTCTGGACTGTCGATACAAACGATGGAGGTCAGTTCTCAGTGATCTGACTCAACACACAACGAACAGTCTTCTATAAGGCTGTGATGCTGAGACATATTCTCTGTGTGGCTGAATGTAGAGTCTTACTGTGTCTTTTGAAGTCCAGCGTACAGGTCAGGAGGATGTGTCTTCATCACCGCACTCTCTCACACACACACACACACACACACACACACACTCACACGCGCAGGGTCGAACTGGCCACTCTTACCTGAAAGACAGAAAACGAGGAGAGCAGAATGTAAATGACGTTTCATGTGTTCTTTGGCTCTTCACACTTCCAATAATGTTTCCCACAAAGATCTATCCTATGGAAATAGTTTGTCAGCCATACAATACTTTCAATGTCAGCACTTTACATTTTGCTGAACTGTGTCTTTAAGGTGGCTCCAAAATAAACACACAAAGCTAACAGTTTTACAGTTTGCTGACCTGCATGAAAAGCCATTTCATCCATGCTGATGTGCATTTTTGTCTCTGAATTTACAGGATCATTCACGTAACAAAAAAACAACAACATATATTTACTGCTACAAAGATCTTTGTACCAGTGTCAAGTTGTCCTAAATATTTGTTTAAGAGCGATGCGGTGCATTGATTTTATTCGTGTCCTGATTATGATTATGTTCTGTAGGCTATTTCATATCTCATGAGCACTGATCTAAAGTTTTATTACTGAATATGTGAAATAAAATGGCTGGCCAAAAATTTGTCGTTTTTCCACACATTGCTGATGGTATGCAGGCAGGGCATATAAGTAATGTAAGCCATGACCCATTAGAGGACAGGGGTGAGGAGGTACGAAAGGTCCTTAATGCATCTTTAAAAATGTTGAAATCTCCTAATGCGTGATGGCAGAATGATGGAAAATAAGATGCAGTTTGGCCAAACTGAGATCACGTTTCTACACCTCATCGTGTCAAATCACACACAGTCAGTCATTACTGGAGAGGCAACACTAACATCCCGGACAGTGTCTTTGAAGTGATAATGACATTGTGCCCTCACTGTGGACAAATTAAGAATCACCATATTGGTGTAACTCAGTTGTTGCTTCCAAGTAATAAACATCCACTACAGCCAGGGAACACGGAATAATCCCTAAACACACAAAATGACTGTTTATGTTTTAACCACAGGAAGTCTAATACTGCAGTTTGCACAGCGTACTGTTGTGATGTGAGGGTGTCATCTTTCAGTCGATAATATGAGGAGAAACAGCTTTTCTGTGAATATGACGCTCTAAGTAGCTAACTTTAATCTGCAAATATCACTAACAGTGACTCCAACCAGTGATTAGCAGCCTACTGTGGTGACTGTGACTTCCACCTGGCATGAAACAGGGGCATTAAACTTTTCACCTCTAAAAAATGCTAATCTACAGGTAGAGAGAGAAGTAAGACAGGCAGACATAAAGCTGATTTCCCACTTGGCTGGAAATGTGATGGAACTGAAGTGAGATTAAAATTAGAAAAAAATAAATAAAGGGATAGATGCAATTATCTCCAACTGTGGTAATTATTATTACAGACTGATTCATATAATAGCAGCTAAGCAGCTATAACTTCTGCAGGCGCCATGCAAAATGCACATTGATAATCATGATGAACACATTCAAATTACAAACCATGAACCTTGAAAGGAAAAAAGTGTAATTATTCATGGGGCATCAATTATTGCGCTGATACAAACTCAGATTAAAAATGCTGGGAAATGTGTGGATTTTAAACAGCCTCTAAAACTGTGGCAACAGACAGCTACACAGGTGTATGAAGAGGTCATTCCCTGGTTTTCAGAAAGTGCTCCCTGAGGCTGTGTGGCTACACGGGCTCGTCGATGCCCTCAGAGCGTTTGTCTGCTGTCTAACTCTGTCCATCCCTCCTTAATCCCCTGTTATTTCATGCCTCTGGTTCAAGTATATGTGGGATGTTAAACCCTCCAGACAACCGGTCCAGGAGACAACAAGCCCCGCAGACTGGCCGAGACAAAGACATTGTTCCCCTCTCCCTCTGTGGGTGGAGACAGCATCATGTGAGGCTGTTCGCCCCAGCTGAGCAGCTGGGTGTGTGAATGCGATGTAAAGATGTTTAAAATCAGAGTTTCACAGTGTGGTAAATCTCATGTTGTGTTCAGAGGCTGTGATGAAGATCAGAGGACAACTGCCTACCAAGCCCACACACAGTTTAGAGCAAATTAGTCAGGGAGAATTACTGAACTGACAGTAAGTAAAAACTGGCCAAACGTAAGACGATTTACTGTCCATGGTAGACAGAGTGTATTTGTTATGTTTTGAGTTTGTGTGTGGTGCAGGGAGCTTAGAATAGCAGGTCAGGAGAGGTTAAAGAGGTTCAGACTGTAAAGTGACTGATTAAAAAGGCATTCAAGCTGTCAGGTGTGGTGCTGTGCACACTGTTCCTAACAGACAGGATTTAAAAGCCCTACAGTCCACTGGACCTCTGAAATGGTCTCAACTTGTTCCACAATTCAAAAGCTTACAGGGCAGTATTAAACAGCAACTAAACACATGTATGTAAACCAAGAGGATCCCTACGACTTAACTTTCCCTGTTGAAAAATTTTAATATCAACCAATACCAGAATTCGGCTTAAAACGTTTGTGGCACCAGAAAAATATGCTGATAAAGTTTCAGAATATATCTTCAACAAAATACACAGAGCGTTACAGAGACTAGGGTTGGGTGATATGATGGTTTATACTGCACAACAGTAGCTATCCTTTAAGCTGCTTTCAGATGATAAGACTTTTTCTCTAAACCACGATGTAGGGCGCAGAGCATAGTGGAGACACTTGCAGAGGCAAAGCACAGCGCAGGTATATGTCAACAAAAAGCATTTAGCATTGGATTTAGCTAAGTTCCTAAACTATATGACCATTCACAAACGTGGTAGCCATGCATTACTTTTCCTGGCGTGGTATGTTTTTAATGTTGTGTTATAGAGTTCGGGAAACTCTGAAACACAGATTATGAGTTTTTCTTCCATCACTCTCTACCTCCGCTGTTTTAATTTATAGAACAATTACTGCATCGTGATATATACCGTTACCGTGATATAAATTTCTATATGCCGTGATAGAAGATTTTGGCCATATCCCCCACCCCCCTAACATATATTTAATAACTGATCAGCAACTAAAAAGGTAATATACTCTATTTTCCTACAGTTACAACACGTAACTGACAGGACGGGCCAGCGTGAAATCCAGGAGGAAAACAGTTTCAGCCAAAGACCTACAGAAGACATCATTGTTTAGCCAAGACAAAAATTCACTAAAGAGCGCCACCTTCTGTATATCGAGACACACGGCTCACATTGACTTTTTGACTGCAAGCCCCAATCAAAGCATGCCAAAGCATACCTCAATGCAAAAATACTCCACTACAAGTAAAAGTCATCCCGCATTCAAACCTTACTTCAGTAGAAGCATAAAAGTATTTTTAGCAAAATGTAGATAAAGTACTTAAAGTAAGATGGTCCCTGTCAGTGTTTTCGCATTATATGTAATGCTTCTGGATTAGCATCACTGTTGCATTTATGTGTATGTTGCATTTTACTGCTGTAGATGTTTATGGCTGTGCTCATATTAACTACTTTATATATTGTTGGGTAGTGTAATCTACATGAATGCATCATGGTCCGTAAGATCAGCATGTGTGTGAAGCATCACTGTACTGTGAGAACCACAAAAGTCTGTTTTCAGCTTTGTGACGATGCATTTCCCAGCTAATCCAAGGGTTTTTTTTAATTGTTTATTTGATTTAAATTTAAGTAGAAGAATTTCCTCAAGCCATAATGGAAAACTTATTTTTACAAACACTCACATGATAGAGTCAGATGCAAAGCATGATGGGAGGAGACCTGTAAAGATATCAGTGTCATACAAGACATTAGTCTGAGTGTGCAGCTATGGGGTGAATTACACACACAAACATACTGACAGAGTGTAACACAGACAGCTGCTATGACCCAGCAGGACTTTATCTGCCAGAGTTTAGGAGGAGGCAAGCAGAGGACAAGAAAAGACAGTGAAAGTCCAGCCAGGACTGATGGACTGCAGGAGGTTCAGTTCACCTCCACTGACAGAAAAATGAACACATACAAAGCTGAGGTCCATGTTGTGACATAAAAGACCACGTTAAGTAAAGAAACATTACAGTGAAAGAATCACAAGAGTCGTGTCTGGGTTCGTCTTCAGTGGTGTCAAAAGCGGCTAGCGGGCTGCCGTCACTACAGCACAATGCTTTCATTTAGGCTTTTTAAAAAGGCACAAATAATGAACTCTAAGACGCAACACACATGGTGTGTCCCACAAGATCATGAGTTCTAGAAGAAACACAAGTTTTTGTGACATTTAATAACAAGAACGTAAAATGATAGTAAAAACAACACAACAACACATGCGTCCACACACACTTTCACTCCCACACACTGATCGTAACAAAGCTGTCTTTATCCACGGCCTTCAGTCAGAGAGCCCACTGAGATCCAACTGTAAACAGACTGGATGAGTAAACTCACCCATTCCTCTAATCAGGCTGTATGTTTGACCATAACACTGTGAGGCTATGTCCACATGTGATACATAATGTAAGTGAAACACGACTGATGTCCTGTCCGAGAAGAGGCAGGTGGAATTAGATCATCCTGGACACTTTTACAGTTACTGATGTCATTTACATCATTTAAAACAGATGGACGGCCTTAGAGTAAAAAAAATCCACACTGTTCAACTTTTGTCAGTTTCCAACACATTTCTCTCCACATGAGTAAATGTAAATACTCATACTCTCTACTCTGTTTTGTTTAAAATCAGTTTCTCCTTCTGATTCCCCAGAGCAGACTTCCCACTGGGAGTTAGAGTTTATGTTTGACTGCAGGACAGACCAAAGAGATGGGAAGATTTCCCCTGCACAGACGATGACATCTAAAACAAAGATTCTGTGCTAACATCAGTACAGGATCAAGGCCTCAAAAACCCCCCCTCTAGGAGCAGTGGGAGGAGAAAGCAGGGCTCGCCCACCTAACTTACTCTCTTCCAAAGCCACTTTTATACAGCCTGTTCAAGGTGGGAATGTTGCATCATTAATATCAATATACTACTGGCTTAAAGGGAAACGTTGGTGCTTTTCAAGTGGATTTCCAGTCACTCTTGATAGTATATGTAGCCCATTGAAGCAATACATTTCTGAGTGCATGCTACATTGGCCAAGAAATCTAACTTCCGCAAGTAGTACTTCCTGCATCCAGCGTTGTCATTTGACATAGTTTGAACTACAAGTGATTTCAGCTTGGATTATTAGCTTCCTCGTCTGGGTAACTAGGGGGCGTGGTCTAGATGCCGCTAAAAGACAGAACTTCCTTGTTCTCTTCGCTTGGATTGCAAACTAGCTACGTTTCCAACAGCGAAAATGGCATCCCAAAATAAGTCTGTGTGCAAAGGATGTTATGGACGAGGATCCATTTTACAGTGTTTTTGCTGAGTCGTATATCCAGCCGTATTTATTCAAGCCAGAGTATACAGAGTAACATTCACGCAGAGAAACAGTTTGAAGCCAACAAAATAACGAGTGTATGTTGGACGCCGGTAACTGTTTTTGCGTTTGCGTTGTTGTTATATGGAAGCCTGTTCTGCCGGTACGTGAGTATGTTGCTGCTTTGTGTAAATTTACTTGAAAGACATGCCCTGAAGGTAACAGTATAGCTACGTGTGAAAAAGGAATAGTCAAACTGCAGGGAAAACCACTTGGAGCGGATAAGCTCACGCGCGATGCATCCTGGTACATGCAGGCGCTGCCAGGCTCGGGTCCACTGGCGGCTCCACTGGCAGCGCCGCTGAGAAAACTCAGCTTTCTCTGTCAATATCTCTCTCACTGAGGAATTTACTGCTTCAATGGACTACATACGCACTCTTAGAAAGAACCTAAAAAGGGTTATCCTATGGGGACAAGCTGAAGCTGATTGTTCTAGTTAGCACCTTTAATTCTAAGAGTGTATCATCAAGACCGGAGATTCCCCTTTAAGTCCTCTGGTCTCTTCTCTCAACACAAAAAACATCTTCATTCTAAGGAAGTAATTGAAATGTGAATCCACCAGCATGACACAGTATCAGAGGCGTTTTCTTCAACAGGATTACCTGTTTGAATGAAGGATTAATAGAAACTGGATGTGTGGATGTATTTAAGGGGTGAACACTTAAGCAAAGCAAAAAGCTTTAATCCCGTAATCCTATAATACACTCTCACCTCTGATTTTTATTGACTCTTACATGCCGAAACAAACATCCAGCAATTTGTTTGCTCAGTGTTACAGAAAGCTAACACTTTCAGCTCTGTGCCGTTTGCTGACAAAGACACTCAGATGATGCCATGTTAATAAATAAAATGTGTTTTTCTGCTTTAGTAAATGTATTTTTGAGGCAAAGGTAATTCATTATCCACCATGGGTGCTACCTAAAGTGTTGGGATTTTATTAATCATCTGTTTCTTATCATAATTCTCACTTGGACAGATTCCGCACCAGTAGATCCAATAATACTGAGAACTTCTTTTGTTGTAGCTTTTCCTTCGCAGCAGAGTGACATACGGCAAGGCAGTAGAGCAAGTAGCTTAACTTTTATGAGCTCTTTCTTCATAAACAATTAATGTGTCAATTACACGGGTCAGGTACTTGGTGAAGGCACCTGACAACAACCACAGCTAAAAGGGAGGATGTCACTCCTTCTGTTGGCAGTCTAAAAGGTCTTTCAGACTGTCCAACACAAATATTCACGATCCGCGCCGAAAATAAAAGTGTTGCACCGTCACACAATCATCGATCATGAAGTGACAAGTGAATGAAATGGCGGAGCAGTGGAATAATCAAAAGGTTATCGTAGTGGTATGCAAAAAATGTTTTGCTATAATAAACTCCCACTCAGCTCTACACACTGAGACGGGCTCGTTATTCCAAGAGTCCAATACTGTGTAGGATAGTTACAATGTATACAATTGCATTTCCTATAGGCGGCGCCAATGTTATTGTAACAAGTGTTAATGCTGAGCTTCATTGGTCTGGTTTTCGTCATTCATGACTGGACTGAACAGAGTCTAAATGTGTTTATCATATATGAGTTTGGCATATGTGACACCTGGCATTTAATACGAGGCTTAATAGTCAGTTTATAATGGTCAGTTTATAATACCGCCGGGGCTCTGTGGATTTCTCATCATTTCTTTGTAATCTTTATTTTGTTTGTCAAACAGGACACTGTGCTGTGAGACCAAACAGACCAATCGATTAATATCCATCTTCTTGTGTGATGTGTTAACGGAATTAAGACATCGACGTCCTGTCATGGTTTGAGGGATTCTGTATAGATGTTTCCTGTTTTATTTTGTATTGCCAGTAACTTTTCCCTCCAGTTTTGATTGTTTGATTGATGTGCCTTGTGTGTGTTGTGGTTTCACTCCCGCAGTGTAAGTTTGTCTTGGATTACGTGTCTTGCGTTCGAGTCCCTTTCCCAATGTGATTCCAGTGCTTGTGTTTCTTGGACTCTTGCTTTTATTGTACTTTGGATATTGTCTGACTCATTTGCTGGTTTTGGACTGCTTTACTGGTTTTGATCGCTGCCTGTCTGACCATCCATGTAAGCCCTTTGTCTAGAATTAATTGCATCACCGAACTGCACTACCCTGCCTCCGTTGTCTGTATTTTGGGTTCATCCGTTGAGTTCCTGCTGGACACATAACACGTCCGAGAAAAAGTCATTATTTTATCGATTGACATGTTTTTAAATCAACATTCGAAACAGCTGCAGAGGAAAGAAAACCTGCACAGCGAAATACGAAAGCTTCGGTGTGGATAGGCTCATAGGGACAGATGGGCCTGAATTTTTAAACTGACGTGCGATTTATTTGCGTTTGGTCTGAAAAGGGCCTTAACTGTCAGGTATAGTGGCAGGGGTCTATTTACACTATCAGTAATTATGGGATGCTTCACCAAAACCGGCTTCTGTTCCATGTGAGGGAACCCAAACACTTTACACATGGAGGCGTTAAAGGCCGTTTTCCAAAAAATTTGACACAAAAGCAAGGGAAAATATTACCGTTATTAGAGAGCCACATGTTGGTCATTGTATGGGTTGCCACTGAGTTGGACCACAAAATGAAATTAATAAAACAAAACAAAAAACAGAAGGTTTTTCCTCCCCCCATTCACAACATGCTCTTCTTTTATTTACTAAATTTCAGAGTAGTTTCGATAAGAGCACAGATGAGTACTGATAAGCAGTACCAGTACTGGTATCAGTAAAATCCTAAGTATCCCTATGTAACACAATACAGCTGTTTGAGTGACCTAGGTATAAAACTACATGACTTAATCACTAATCAAGGATTAGTGGGTCAACTGTGTATTGACGTTGTTCAACTCAAGTCAGCTGATGTTATCTCTCTGGAAACATGCAAACTCATTTGTGGAGCGAAGCGAAAACAGACCACAAATCCACAGACGTTTCTTATCACAGTGAAATTTGCCCACAGGCAGTCATAAAGAACAGCGCTCTAATGTTCTCTCAACTGTTCATTGTTAGAATTAGTTTGATACAGCGCTGACATATCGTTTTTGTACTAACTCCAAACACGCCTAGTGAGAAATCCTTTAACCTAACAAGCCTTCAACAGCACAAACCTTTTTAGCTGCCGTCTCTTCTTCTAAAAGAGCTCTAATATACACCAGCCTGGACCAAAGGGGATAAGGGCAGATCTAAAACAACTGTAGAAGTTATTTTGTATGAAGATGTTAGAATACTAAGATCAAATCTGAGTGGCAGTTTACTACTTTGTTACTGTACAGCTCTGTGTGGGTATTCCCATGCATCAAACTGTGGGAGTAAAGAAATACACTTAATAAAATGTCTAATTTACATCCACAAATGATCTTGTATCTATGTGTAGCTCATTCATCCACGCAACTAAAACATCCCGTTTCACAGAAAACGCATCATACTAGCTTCTGCACACAGACCTTGAGGCATTCAGAGCAGACACATAATTACAGTCATCAAAAGCTAAACGTACTCTCTCATTCTTTAGAGTGACAGAGCACTCGAGCTCATCTAAACATGAAGCAGTTACTATACCGTATGTGTCCTACTTTACTCCACAGCAGTCAATGCCATCCCAGATGAATGCTTCAGGACATGGTAAAAGGTCACTGGAAGAAGGTAAAACAACATGAAGCAACAAAAACAGAGACCTTACTGATGACTAACCCCCTGTTTGTTAAGAAGGAAACAAGAATCTTCCAGGGAATCAGAGGTGAGATACTTCACAGGAAAGAAGGATATGAAGGAAAACACCAGACTAAATGCTTTGGCACCCAGTGATCATCACCTGAGTATTTAAGCTTTTCAGAATAATTAGGCATCAGAGCGGATTACCTTTATTTGTTAATGAGAAGTCCTTTCATTCCCGAGAAAAGAAACCAGAATAAGTTATAACAGAGCGGGTTCACCTTCCTCTTTCAATGACGCAACTTTGTTTCTGCCAAAAGAGACGAAATCGCCAGAAGACCCTGAATCTTGGCAGTCACAAACTGTTTATCTAAAAACCACCAGCAGAGACAGGGGAAGTGGAGCGCTCACTCTTCAGCTCCGATGAAGGATGCATTTATCTTCCCTGAATCAACCACGAAGAAGGAAAGACATCCTTGTTTTGCATGTTTCTATTGTCAGGGATTCCCAACTCACCAAGACTGAATCACCAAAATATGTCAGAACCAGTGAAGCACAACTTGTACAGCAAGTGATCAGTTGAAACCGGCAGCCAGAGGAGGAAGAATCCTCCTTTGTTTCCACTTTGAGATGGAAAAAATGCCAAACATGAATGAATATCACTTACAGTCGCTCCTCATCATCTCAGTGCAAATCCATGCTGATCCCACTGACAATCAGAAACTAGTTCTAGCTCACATCCTCATGTGCGGAAATTACAAAACAAAGTAGCAGACACCCACTTTATTTAAATCTCTCTTCATATAAAGTGTTCAACGGTAAATGATCTGTTCCCAAGCATCAAGTCATTAATGAGAATGAGTTGTTCATATATCTCATATTATTAAATAGAAACATTACAGAATGCTGCAGTATATATTGTTTGTAGAGACAGTATGATGTTTTGAATTGTAAAGAAGAAAGATTATCTTTCATTTATTTGCTCAACTTGGAGTAAATTCATGAGAAACCAAACGGAGCAATAAGAAATTATAATTCACACTTAAGCAGCTGGCCTTGTTAGAGGGAGACAGATGAGGTGGAACAGTGATCTACCTGTGTAATTAAAATTGATGCTCAGCATAAGATAAGTAAGGAGCCCCAGAAGGATCACAGATAGAAAAAATATTGAGGCCATGAAATGCTATTGAAAGCCCAAGAAATACTATTTTAATTAATTTGTGGCCACGAGATAAGTGTATATAGAGAGAACCGCTTAAAGGGCTAAACCAGCCAACGCGCAAAGACAGATCTCTCTCCATAGCCTTCATGACGGGAGGAAGCCCGCAGCCAGGGTTTAAAGTTGAATATTTTACTATCTGTTCTGTCGTTCCTGACTACTTATTAATCAGAATGACGTCATCCGCCCCATTTCAGCACTGGGGTGTGGAGAGGACGCACATCCTCACATCCTAAGCGGTTCTCTCTACGTACACTTACCGCGTTAATTAAAATGTGGGAACGAGTTAATTAAAATGTGGGAACGAAGTAGTATCTTGTGGCCACGAGTTATTTAAAATGTGCGAAAGAGTTAATTAAAAACGTGGGAACAAAGGAGTATTTCGGTTGCCACAAATTAATTAAAATGTGCAAATGAATTTTATCTCGTGGCCACACAATAGCATTTCGTGGCCTCCATAAACAGGTTTCTTTCTATCTGTGATCCTTCTGGGGCTCCATAGATAAGTGCTTGTTCTAAGTAAAAGATGTTGGCTGACCTATAATGGGGGGGGGGCGGGGCACATAAAATGTCAAATCTGTGTTTTCTACACAAAGACTGTACTCAGTCAGCCTGCCTAAGTATATCAATGCACTTTTTCCATCATTTCATACTCCGTCTCTCTCTGCCGCTAATTGGTTGTACTTTGAAAAGCCAGCAAACGGGGTAAACATCCAAATCAGTTCAAGTCCGAGCAGACGCCAAGTTTAAAGAAGCTCCGCCGTGAGAAGGGCGTCACTGCCCCCCTCAGAAGAAACAATGGCTCAGCCACAGCTTATCCATTTACTGTTGCTGGATGCTCTGCGAAAATTATGCCAGGAGAGCTCTAAAAAGAGATGATGGAGGACGAGGCAAAGTAAAGAAAGTAATGCGAGTCTAGTGAGATGTGGGAGATGGAGAGGGAGGTTTACTGTAAACTAATGAGAGGAACGTTAGACGGCAGTGAAAAGACTTTTACAACTCACTGAGAAAGGATTTAGTGTGAAAGGTAGAGATGGGAATCTTAACTATGGATATTTTATTCAACTGATGTTCCCTCTCTCCTTAACAGCAGATGAGCATAAAAGGACATTATTTTGTACTGAGTTACAAAACAGATCCACAAAGAGAAGCCAAGGGAGTTCAGTCAGCGCCTGGAATTCTGGTCTTCCCAACCACCTGTGATGTCACGAGACCATGTTGTACGTCCAGGTGTTAAGCTGAGATTTAAGGTGAGCACAGAGAAACTTTCCTCCTTCAGCAGAGAACAACTCGACACAAACATCATTCTGCAGAGTGACGCTCAAACATCCAAGTGAAGGACTGCACGTGTCTTTCTCGCTCTCTGCATGCTGTTCGGGGCGTCTTGATTTTAAATGCTGAATTAAAGTTGTAGTGCTGTAGGTTTTGCAGATGCACCCCCTCTAGACAATGCAGCGGAACAGTGTCTCCAACCGGCCGTTTTTGCCTCTTTCTCGGACATTTTAAAATGCTTCCAGGCCGCAGACATGTTTGCTGCATTTCTAAAGCGCGCGCCTCTCACTCTACGCTGGTTGCAATTTGATCGCGTCCCCAAAAACGTCGTTATCCCTAAAAATAACCTGGAAAACAAACAATAAGCAAACAGGGACGTCAACAAAAGCATCATGTAAAATGACGTACCTGCTGAGTTTAAACTAAATATTCTACAGAGGTACTTTGACATTTGTGAACCAGTCGACATCTGATAAAGAATAAACAAGACTAAGAATGAGACCAGGCTTTCAGTGCCAACTTTTAACAGTTTTCACTTCTGCTGAATGCAACAAGTTTCTCCAAAGACAGAGTCAGGCATTCAGCGAGTCAGGTTCCATGACATGTAATCAATGTGTTTAGTGTTACGGAGCATGCAGACAGATGGCAAAGAAATTGATTATGCTACAGGAGTGGTTTGAGGAGATTCTATGAATGTAGTTGATAGTTCCTTCCAGTGATGAAAACTTAACGCCACGGAATTCCATTGTAACTGACAGCAACTGACCAGTTGCTCAGAAGAGCACTTTTTACAGCCACCACTCAAGCCAGCAGGGGTGGAGTGTTTGACCCTAAAGAAGACTATTGGCTGGAGTTGCTCTTTAAGACTCACTGATTTCCTTATGTCGAGTCAAACTGAGCAGCTGATGGATCACTGCGTAGCTTCTGTCACCGCTCCATTACCAAACACTCACAGTTCCTCTTAGAGCTGCTGTACGTACAGTCTGGAGAGCATCATTACTTACTGCTGACATTTAATTACAGAAGTAGACAGGAGAGAAGACATGGAAACTAATTCTTTCTCGTCCTCCATCCACCCCTTCTTCTCTTTGTCCTGCTACCATCATCTCTCCTGCTGGCTAAAGTTGGCTCTTAACGCCTGTTTCCCACCACACTGTTTCTTTCTTCTTAATTCATCCGCACCTATCACACACACCCACCCTCTCTCGCCCTCATCCACCTCACACACACGCACACTCCACACCAATAAGACTCCTTGTCAGCATAAGAGCAGTGCCAAAGAGAGGCCAATAGGTCAAGACTGTGCAGACATCGCGGGTCAAAGTGAAAAGAGATATTAAGGTATTTCAAGTAGGCTTAGAACCATCATTAAGATATAAAGTCCCTTATCTGGTAAGTTACTCATGCTAACTGGCATCTGTCACCGAACTGTGCATGCACACACACACACACAACAGCATGCTGAACTAAGTGGAGTTGACAGTCCAGCAGCCTCCACATGTTCCTGCACTACTCTGCTGAGGAGACTCTCTACTGAAGCTGTCAGCTGCTCTCTCTGTGGCACACGCTGCTGCTGCTGTACATGGACACCGCTTCTCAGCTCAGCTCATCACTGACTTTATTTAGAGCAAACCCAGCTCCAACAGCAGAAAGTCACAGGCTCCTCCGTGTCATGTCAGCTGTTTTCCCGAGGAGAAGTACGCTTGACATACCTTCATGACTCGAGTCAGCATCGGACGCACAGAAGCACAATAAACATCCACGGATGCGGTCATTTCCCCTCTCAACTCCGGCGTTTCCTAGTGGAAAACGGCACGACATGAAATGAAAAGAATGAAAACGATCCCTTGCCTTGAAATCCAAAGAGGAAAGCGACGCCGGGGATCCACACGGTGTGTATCCAGAAGTAAAGCATGGTGTCCTTTAAAAGCTCCGCGCTCTTCCCGGCCAACGCTCCGTCTCCGTCTCCGTCTCCAGCGGCTAATTTCCGGAAGAGCAAGCGCTGCAGAGGGCTCCGAGCGGAGGATGAAATCCCAGTCTGAACGGTGCCGATGAACCCAGATCTGGAGAGTCTGTCACTGCTCCGTCTGCTGCTTTCACACGGACAGTAGCGACCCCTACCGAAACCCATCCACGGAGAGAGAAAGACTGTGTGTGTGTGTGTGTGCGTGGTCGGTGCGTTCATGCAAAGGCAGCGTTTCACGGTTCAGCAGGACTAAGCACAACACATCCAATACATTTCATTCAGCACCACGAGCAGGATCTGGAGGCTCTCAGACTTTCTGCCTCTCAGGAAGCAAAACGTGTGTTTGCTCATCAACAATTTGTCACTGCTTTCTTCTTTGTCTTCACTGTTAAATATTGAAACTCAGGTGAGGAGTCAACAGTGATACTAATGCCTGCAGTCTGGAGATATACATGGTTCACCAATATGTCCTCACAAAAAACAAAAAACATTACACATAAAGACACTTTATTAGTTCTTTTATCAGACATGAAAACTGTAATGTTCACTGACACTAACCTTGTGTGGTTTAAAATACATGTTGGTACATTTCTTGACTTTGTTGTCAACTTTCCCTTCAGACAGAATGCAGGAAACAACCAGCCCCAAGTATCTGCCTTTCTTATTATAATAACTTGAACTGAGGACAAAAGGTGAGGCTCATAATGGAATATTTGCACATCAAGAAAAGTTATACTTTGGTGTGAATAATTTGAATGCCCGCATATTCGACTTTTGACAGGCAATTAAAACATAAAAGATGTCTCCACTGTAGAAGTCCTTCTAGTGTATCTATAGGAGCTGCTTCATCCCGTGTGTAGTGAGCCAATATCCGTTAAGAGTTCAAAGTGAAGAGAGTCTAGTTGGTCTCACTGGAGAGAGCCAGCTATCTGTGCGCATACATGTGGGGTGTTTTACCACAAAGAAATCCTGACAGTAGATTTATTACAGTTCCCACAGAGCCACACCAGCTGTTACTTTTGTTTTTATATTTAACTCCAGCTGCACCGGGAGCATCTATGGAAGACAACACTTTCTTTCTTTTTTTAATAGTAATACACTTCTACTAAGAACGGAGGGTGATATTTTATCTCCAAACGTGCCGACATTAAAGCTTTAGCAAGTGTCACATTCAGAAACATCCTCACACGTTAATGTTAAAGCAGACACCTCTACTGTAGATGCATATGGCATCTCCAAACCTCACCAGATTCGCACTGTAATGATCTGGAGGTGAGGATAACAGCAGCCCTGCTCACATGGGTGAAGAGGAAACAGATTAAATGGAGTCAGCTGTTCGGTGTTATCTGTTCACTACCATATGGTGTGATTGAATTATTGGCTCAAGTGACGGGTGTTTCATAAAGAAGATAATGGTTCATGAATCAGTGCTAAATCCTAATATATATACATATATATATATATGTTTTCCCTTCCCAACACAGTGGCAGCCCTGGCCAGTAAACAGCAGTCAGCAGCGGTGGTAATGATACGTTCTATGGAGGAGTCTACTTGTTTGACTGATTGTTAAGTAAATGGCAGCATAGTTGGTACTCACGGAGATAGGCTGATGACCTAATGCTTACAATAATCCAATAATATAATCGGAATGTTTATTTCTAGCCGTTTTCATGAAACACGATAGTACAAAGAACTTCACAGATACAAAAGTGCACCTGTTTGTTTTTGGATCTTTCCCCTCACACAGAAGAAACAAGCTGCTGGGAGCTACATATTCTATTATTTCTGGATTTTGTGCATTTGTGGTCTCGGTGTTTCCTTTTAGTTTCCATCTGTGTTTAGCTTCCACCCACGAGGCCGTAATACAAAGGTGGACTGTATTTGGAGGGTTTATTTACATTCCCCACCGGTTTCCGTTGCACTGCTCATTTGTATTTTAGGCTCAGAGGAGAAGAATACTGTTTTCATTATAACGTGCCGGCAGCAAGAGAAACAAGGCAAAGGTTAGATGGAATCCCATCAAAACAATCTGATGAAAAATAATAGTTTGCTGTCATAGTCAGAGAAGTGAGACTGTTGACATGTAAATGCCTTTTGCACACACACATTGCATGCTGTCATACATTATTCATACTACACAGATGTGTGTGTGTGTGTGTTGGTATGTGCCTTGTAACATAGGAACATTATCGTTACATGTTTAAGTGTAGTAACAGAATCATAATGCCACATCAGTGGACACACTGGGATCACAGACCATCTCACAGCCCACTGTGTGAATTATAAACACAGTATGGCAGCACAAATCATTTGGATACCGACTGACAAGTAGGCAGAAGAAAAATCTGTGTGAGAGAAGGCTCCATGCAAAAAACTGCATGAACATGCAAAGCTTCCAGCAGACGACCATTTGTAATGAGTCATTTTTTGTGTGCAGATGGTAGAAAATGATTTCACATTAGCTAGAGTCATTAATATATCTGCAAAAAACTCAAATCTTACTAATGCTGGAAGAAGACATTAACATCACATGATGCAAGAAATGAGGCAAATGTACACGTTTATTTCTCCTGCTTTTACAGTTCTCCAATCAGAGCCATCACCACTGCAGGCGAAAACACGTCTTGTTCATTCAGCACCATATGCTCTGTATGTGTGTGTGTGTGTGTGTGTGTGTGTGTGTGTGTGTGTGTGTGTGTGTGTGTGTGTACAAAATAACGGTTAGTATCTCTGGTAAAATCCTGGGGAGAGTAACATCCGGTGGCCTCTAAAGTCTCTACAGTAAACTTCACACTTATTATCTCTGCCAAGGAGATTACGGTTTCGGTGCTGTTTGTCTTTCAGCAGAATTATGGAAAAAACTACTGGCCCGATTTCCATGAAACTTGGTGGAAGGGTGTAGCATGGGCCAAGGAAAAACCCATTAAATGTTGGAGGGGATCCGAATCACTGGTCTGATACACAAATTAACATTGCGAGATAGGTCAGTTTGTAACTATGGCCAAATAAACTAAATGTGTCATGCATGCACGAAGCCTTGGTAATTAAAGTGGATGCTGTGCTGCGACTAAACATACAAAAAAACCTAACAGCCTCAACAAACTGTAGAAGCAAACGCAGCAAGTATGTAAGAAACAAACAAACAATCTGGGATGTGCGATAATTAGGCTTCAGCTGGGAACAACCATATTTTGACCCACTGTAATTCTAATATTTTGGAAATATATCCAGACATATATAGTGGTTGCGTCTGCAGATTTGCATATCCTAGAAGACTGGACTACTGGCTGAGGTCTGCGCTCTCCCAGTGCCCCTCTTTAAAGGGTATATATAATTCATTTAGAACAACATAATGTAAACGACTCAATCTGAAGATGTTGTTGGTTTTCCTCTAACCTGATGGATGATGGATGTGTCAGATTGCTCTTTAAACACCAGCATGGCAAACTAGAGAGCGGTAGGTTGATCCATCCTCTCAGTCAGCACCATGGACAGAGCACAGAGCTCTACAGAGAGGACTGCTGTTCGCACTACATTAACAAACAACTATCAATAGAATATAATGCCCTTTTTACTTTGTTGCTGCCATTGAATATCTTCAGCATTACTTAAAATTGATGAAGTCACTGTTGCACAGTTAATAAACAATTACTGGTGTTATCGTATATTTTCGTTCTACGTTATTTTTATGCTTTAAAAACAAAGTAAGTTTAATTTAGTTATTGTTGCTGTTCACTTTTTGCCCCCAGTTTCTGAAAGTCCAGTTCCCCTGCACTGCAGTCCTGGTCACAGCTAGCTCCACTGTTGGACCGGGGGTGGTGGAGACAAATATAGTTCTCCTTCGATGCACATGCTCTATGACAGCTGCTTCTTTTCACCTGCCAGAGAGGAGCTTTACCAGGGTATAATGTAATCACACATAGTTCACACTGCCCATACACAAAGCTAACTTAGTAATTGTGCTGGTGAAAGGTCAGAGGGCTGCCAAAGTCATTATGATTCTTCCTTTGAGTACCATGAATATCTGCCAAAATCCAGAAATCCAGTTCTCAGAGATCTTTTCATTGACCAAAGTGTTGGTTCCCTCCCTTGCCAGTTACTGTAAGATGAAATAAGTCTGAAAGTGAAAGTTTACTGCTTGACTTCCCATCCATCAAGTATCAGGACACAGCTCGGAACAGATCTTAATCGATCTAACTTGTAAATATGACACCACATTACACAGCACTCTCTCCACTCTGAGCTGTGACCTCCAGAAGTGGATCATTTACAGTAAAGTCGCAGATACTCTGTGGTACTTGTACTCTGATGCTAATGACTCTTGGAGCTCTAGTTTCGTCTGCTGTTGGTCTCTGTCCTGAATAAAGAGCTCCTCTGTCTATTTCTAGTGACTCCCTCCCAGTGGTTTCCATCACACCAGACCCCCCAGCTGATTACCTGCGACTCTGCGGAGAGCGTTGATTTATGACTGTTTTGCTCTGATTACACTTGAGCTCTCTGCTGCAACACTGCAGCCCTCAGCTGGCATGCAAACATGTAAAAGCTTCCCTAAAGACTTTGGTTTGATAACAGCTTGCCTCTGACAGAGAGCCAAATGTCTGTACAGCAGAGCACAACTTTCTGGTTCAGATCCAGTTAAAAGTGCGTTAGTCTCTGTCACTGGGTCCTTCTTCCACAGAGAACTAGATATCATTGCTAACAGAAGAAGTCCCAAATACTCAGACAGGGAGAAGGGAAGTGAGATTATATCTAAAGAAATTTATTAATTACGAGTTAACAGAAAAACAATAATAAAGAAAATGCTCTTTCCGCTTTACTACCTCTCCATTACAGTAGTTCCCTTGCTGTGAACAGAGAGCCACCAGCTGCAGTGTCTATTCATAGAGGAGTTGGAGGAGGAGGAGAGATGATCGACAGCCAGTTAAAAAAAGACCAATGGGATTTTGTTGAGACTGCTGGCGTCAGTGTTCAACGGTCTGGAACAACAACGACAGATTAAGAAAAGAAAACAGCCACTGAGGTGGTGGATCATCACTTCATGGCTACAATCTAAAAAGACAAAATCAAAATCCCTGTACTGTCCACTTGTCCAGTTCTTCTCACTTCAATTAGAACGTTTAAATAACTCTCTATCATCAACCCACATATCACTTAACACAAAATCTAAGTCATTTACAGGCTGCCAGAAACTTTCTGCAGGACTGCAACCATAGAAAGGTGTCACTAGCATCAAATGAACATGTGGCAGAGCTGTAACCATAGAAACATCTGCAGCTACACTAGCAACATTGGGAAAAAAAATTAAGATAAGTGGATAATTGGCCTTTTAATAATTCTGAAATGAAGACTTCGCCTGCACTCTTTGTTATAATCTTTGTCTTCGGTTACCAAGGCATTGACAATACAGCTGACACTGCATCAGCTGCAGTGTGGGAGAGGAGCTTGCAATGCTGCAACTGTAAATAAATAAATAACTGCTTAGTTTCCATGTGTACTGAATCCTTAGTTCGTGAGAAATGGACATGACAATGTGGCTTTTTAATGTGAAAACAAGTTGCTCTGATGATGAAATTGGCTAAAAAAGGAAGCAGCGCCAGAAGAACCACCTGGCATCAGAGATGGACATACAGATTGCGTGCTCACACATCACCAGCCTGAGAACATGTGCACCCTCACATCTCACTGACATCAGAACTGGTCGAGTTGAACTGCATTTTAAGATGCACGTGTAGGTTCAGGATGGGGATCAGAAGAGAACACAGGGAGACAAGCAGACACAGTCTAATAACCGGCACAGTGATTCTGGATTACAAATAGTTAGATGGTCAAAACATCCGAGAGTGCTATCAAAAGAGAGTAGATACTGAATATGGATGAAGGGACAAAGGTGGTAGGTTTACTTCAGTCCAGCCAATCCGGCTGCTGAAAACATAGCAGGTCTGTTCACAGCCAACTCCATTAAGAGGAACAACAAGAGTGAAGAGTGTAGGTGGAAAAACGCAGGATATTACTTCTAACAGAGAGAAGCTGAGTACTTCGCACAGAAAATGAAAGTACCTCTGAATGACAAAGAGAGTAAAGAGAGGACGAGGAAGTGGGTGGACAGAGAGACAGCATATTTAGTACAAATCTCACTGGTGACTCAGCGCTGACAAAGAAAATCTCTTGAAACTTGTGAGGACAAGGAGTAAGAACAGAGAGAGCGTGGAAGAGAAACTTTAAAATCCAAAAGTGATTCAACAGGATTAGTTAAAACGCCCTGATACCTGTCTTCAGTGATCAGCCAGTGAAAGAAAGTGCTCTCCGAGACTATTTCTTTACAATGGGGTGAGGTGGTAGTCTGTACAAAAACTGTGAAAGAGAGGGTGAATCTTTTATTTTACTATGGTTTACGAAGATTGGATGACTAAGTAGCTCTTTTGGACAGTTTAATAATTCATCCGAACAAAGTATAAAGTTCTTTGAGTTTGAGTCTCTGCCTCGGCAGGTCTTTCTTCCTGTTGCCAACCCAGCAGTGTGTTTGTATATGTCTATGGTGTCATGCAGTCCATCCAGGGTGATCTGATTCACTGTTCCTCTGAACTCACTCTTTTGTCCTAAAATCAACACTCAACCAAATATCCAACACAACGCTGCCCTGCACTTCCCCACACGTCCTTCTTCAAACACTGTGGTTAACTCTCAAGTGATTTATGACACAAGCAGTTAAGTCTGAGCTGAATCGTGTTCAAACATAGTCAATAGAAGACAAAACCTTGACTGACAGAGCGTCTCCTCCTCCGCCCCTCTCTTTGTCCTCCTCTGTTCTCTCAGCTCTACAGTCAATGGACTGGGTGGTTGCTAGCTGGTGGATCTGAAGTTATTTTCTTGTTGAAAGAGAGGACATCTTGTTCCTGCAGCACGTCCTCATACCTAAACGACAGAATAGCTCGTTTACCAATAACTCCCCAAAAGATATATGGCCGTTGAGTACCAGCAGCAGGCGTACCGAACCTTCGTCGCCAGGGTAACAATAATAAACAGGTGGTTAACGTTGTGAAACGGTCACAGTTTGGTTGCGTTTAGGCACCAAAACTATTTGGTTTGGTTCAGGGAAAGATCATGGTATGGGTTAAAATAAGTATGTTAATGAGCCTATGTAAGTTACTTTGTTGCTCTTTATACTACCTCACTTGACTTCCTCCTTTGCTCCCGTCATCATTACTACGGCCACTAGAGGTCGCCACTTAACAATAAACGTAAAAATGGTTCGTAGGAAGCTGCTTGCACGGCCGCATTTCGGGGAGGATGGTCTGTGTTCCTGACACCACTGATTGACAAATGATGAGTTTCCATTCAACTGAACTGATGTCAGACCTGCTATAGGATACTTCCTTTGGGTTTGGGTTAGGCAGCACTGAGATGACGTTCTCAATCAACTGCACCAGCACAAAAGAATAAACAGCAGCAATTGTAATTCATCATAATTCAGGCAAAAATAGACTGAACCACTAAGCTGTGAGGAGCTTTTTCCATTGTTCCTTATTTATCACAGGAATCTGAACAAGATAAAATGAACGTGTGATTCTGATGCTTGCAAATTCATTTCTTTCTTCACATTTCCAGACTGTGTTGGAGTTAGTGTGTAGAGAGAATCTTTCTTGTTTTGAAATGCCAGACATATACTGAAAATCTGAGTACAAACTTGTGACCTTTTCGAAATTCCCAAATGAATCTGTTCCTGGGATTCAAAATATTAAACATGAGCCAAACTGTTCAGTGAGACAAAGGAGCAGATGGTAAAAGAAAAGAATAAATAGGAGGAAACGGAGAAGGGTGAGATAAGGATGACAAAATACTTTGTCAATAGAAGCCTAAAAATTATCACTCGTTTTCCAGCACCAATTAAAACAAGTAGCCAAATCATAAAATCCCATCTGCACACAGACTTTTTGAAACATTGAAATAAAAGAAATAAAAGAAATGATGAATGATTTTGAGTCAAGATGAGGAGAAATGATCAAATTATCTAACACATGACAATCTTCACACCTGGAGGCATTAACTACATGTAATCGCCTGTGACAGTTCCGAACGTTTTCAGCAAAAGTATCACCAAACCGCCGTGATGGTTCCTATTTAAAGCGCTCTGATCAGTCAAAGCAGGACAGTGACAATGACATGACTGCAGGAGACGTGAAGCTCTGTCCTGGTTTGAGGGACAGAAGATGGAGGTCAGTCTGTCTGTGGAGTCTGGTGGACAGGAGACAGAGAGAGCTGAGGTCCAACCACTGACAGGACACAAGAGAGCAGCTCCAGCCCTCTGGCTCTGACAGAAGACAGGTTGGGAGTGAGGACAGCTGTCCGGCTTTGGATCAGCGATGAGAGAACATGAAAGATATGAGAGGACAGGACCAAGGACTGGACACCGAGGGGACACCCATCCTCCCTCTGGCTGACCAAGAGAACAAACACTGACTTCACAGCGTTGCAAAGTTCACATCATGCGAGGATGTGCTCTTCATTTAAACCGAACACTGCAGGGTACTGGCCTACATAAGATACATTTACATAGATCTGTTTGTTATATTTAAAGGATTTAAAGGAGCAGTGTGTAGGATTTAGTTGCATCTAGTGGTGAAATTGCAGATTGCAAACATTTGAATACCTCCCCCTCCAAGCGTGTTGGAGAAACTACGGTGGCCGCGAAACCCGTTTTCAAGTGACTATACACTAATGTGAACATACTTAGAAATATTTCAATCCATTTCTGCCAACAGCTCCTCCTAAATGCTCCACACTGGACCTTAAAGTCTAAACTTCAAACACCTCAGTGTGATCACACACAACACAGACTCTCTAGGCACTCCTGATGGAAGTAAGAGCCAATCTAATTTCTATTATCAGCTGGTTTAATGTTCATTTTCCCCATTATGAGCGGTCATCAGCTCACCATCTGCTGGGCCACAGTGTTGATCAGCTCAGCAGATGTGTTGTGATCTAATAGGATCAGACAGGTGTGAGACACACGGGATAAAAACAGCTCTGCTCCAACCACAGCAGCTGACCTGGAAACAGTACACGCAGGAACCCGCTGTCTTGATGTCATGAACACTAACAGAGAGACACACAGCCATGTGATGCAGCTGCAGGTGCACGTGCTGTTCTTCCAGCTTGTCTTAAAGGTTAGCATAAAAGTTTACGCTTGACCGTAGAAAACGAAATGTGAACACGAATGAGAATTCCTAAAATTGCTCAAATCCGTCTCTGTGACAACTGAGTGAAATTCATCCGCCCATGGAGACCATGTGAGGTGGTTGGAAGCTTCAGAGTAAGGCAAGTAAGTGGACCTTGCGTCTGGAGCCTTTTGTCAAACTATACTGGGGTCGAGAATGGACTTTTGTCATAATGGAATTCAAAAGTCAGGATTCCTAAGACGTTTGTAGACTTCTAGCAATTTGTCCTGAAATGCACTGAGAAAAATACCCCTTTTATTCAACATATTAAAAACTCAACAGGTGGTTCCACTTCAAACTTTACTCAGCTGTATATGTGAGATCTGTGTAGCTATGTTTAGAAATAGTACTTACGATTTAATAGTTCCCAACTTCTCCTTCCTCCACCCATTTCTCTCCCTCCCTATATCTGTCCCCATGCAGATTCACTCCTTCCATACTAATCCAATACTGTCTATCTCCCTTTTACAGAACATACATATAGTACACATGCAGCAATTAGCAAAGATGCAGACATTCAAGATAATACATTGTTTCTATGTTTGGTAAAGTTCAACATGTACTCGTTCTTTCACAGGCAAACACATGCACCTGCACCTGTCCCCACTGCTGCTCTCTGCGTCTGTGAAATCACTCAACGCCACTTTGTTCCTCCAAAATAACTGTGATAATTAATTTCTGTCAAACGATTTGTCCGCGCACTGACACGCGCACACACACACACACACACACACACATCCTCTACCTGCTTTGTGGTTATGTAAGGAGTGTGTGAAGTGTGGAGGCGACCGTCACAATGACTGACGTCTCCTCTCTGCTTGGTTCCGCTCAGCTGCCTTCTCACTGACTCTTCATAACAAAGTGTTGGAGGTTAGAGATCTATTTACCGAAGCTAGAGCTTTTAACAGTCCACATTATGACAACCAGTGACAACTGCACAGATGCAGACGAGTGTCAACAACCTGAGAAAGCAGTGAGTTATCAGTCTGAGTCTTCAAACCCGTCTGAACTTAACAAGTCAACAGGCTGAGCGATGAAGCTCTGTTCCACTTGAATCTGCGTTCTTCAAAATGTTCCATTTGGAGGTTTTAGTGAATGTGAGAGGACTTATTATGGACTGATGGGGACACGAAAACACTTCAGTCATTTCAACCTGCAGCCAGCAGCCAAACACTGATCAGAAGGCCTCTTCATCTCTCTGAGAAAGAGATGCCGTCCAGCTCAGCCGCTGTACAACTCTGAAGGGTAATTTACTGGAACACTGCTGTGATGGAAGTTGACTCAACCGCATTACAGAGACCTAAACCCAAATCACATTAGGGACTTTTAAATATTTTAGTATAATGTTTTGCACCAGCGCAACAACAGTGAACACACACAATGTCCTGGAGAAGAAACAGACAAGCTAACATAGACAGTCAGAGTACAAAAACCCACCTACACTCATACACACACACACACACACACACACACACGACTGTGACAAATCAAACTGTGTCCATCTGGTGTCTCAGTGGAACATCAAGTGTTGAAATGTGTAGGAGGCTGCTGTTGTTGGTGGAGTCACAGATGTTATATTAACAAAACAAAAATTGGAGTGGGATTAGTGTGTGTGTGTGTGTATGTGTGTGTGTGTGTGTGTTTGGGTACTGTAAATACAGTGTTTATTTGTGATCCTTTATTGAATCTGGTTATGTAAAATATAAATACAATGAGTTGTTTTCAGTTCCCTCGATTATATGACAACATCTTAGACAAACAAACACATACAATTCCCGTTTAAAACATCGATGTGTTAGTTCAGTAATTCCTGGACAACCACATCATCAAGAAGATCCACGCAGCAGTGTTGATCAAGGTAAGGGGTCCCTATCTGGTTGCTACCTAGTTGAATTGTATGGCTTGGGTTGGACTTGATTTAGCTTCAGCTGCTGTTGTCCTGTCAAACATGGAGGAACACATTTTATTAGAATGCACTTTAAATAGTTGTCTCCTACTGTATATATTCTCCAGGTCTGAAATGCACTGCGTAATGTGAGAGGGAAGACTCACATTCACAAACATACTGTCTCTTCAACAAATAAATCAAACCTCGTATTTTCTGTTGATATAGGCCTCTGAGTTGCAGTTTACTGAAGTCACAAACATCTACAAAAGGTAAAACCAAACACTCTAAGCTGAGTAAGGACAGCAGCCCTTGAGATAGGCAAACTCTCCAACAACAATGCATTTTAGCAGCTCATCAGCATCGAAGGAGTTGGTGGGACGGGCGAAGGAAACAGTAGAGACTGTAGCAGGAAGACTCACTCCTCACCCTGCCTGCTGCCACTCTGTTCCAGTCAAACTTAAAATGGGAGAAGCCCCTCCAGAGAAGTTTATGGTTTGCAGGTTGGGGGCCAAGTGATACTCACGGTGGTTCAGCTCCTCTAAGGTCATGTCAGTTAGCATCCTGTTATATATACCAGCTATAAAGTCATCTCAGGCTTTGAATAAAAGTGGAGCAGCGGTGTTGCTCCTGCCACTGTGCAGGGGAAACCCTGTAATTCTGAATTGGCTCGTCATGGCTGAGCATTAGCGTGCAGATTGCAGTGAGCTGACAGGTTGAGTGGCTGAGCCAATAAAGCCATGTTTGATAGCAAAAGCTGTGTGAAAATGTGTACAATATTTTTTTTTTGAAGGAATCTGCATTGCCATGTCAATGTCGCCATACAATAACTTAAGAGTCCTTGGCAGCACTATAATTGGGTGTCAAATAATACAACTTTAATATGGGAAGACAAAATGATTCACCTAATCTGTGAGTGTACTCACAAATGTGCAGACACATACTGCAATGCTTCTACCACACACACACACACACACACACACACACACACACACACACACACACACACACACACACACACACACACACACACACACACACACACACACACACACACACACACACACACACACACACACACACACACACACACACGCAGGCACATGTTTGGTTTTCCCTTGGTCTTGGATCTTTTCCATGCGGTGAAAAATACCCCTGGTTATTGTGAGCTATTACCTATAAGGATGAAGGATGTGCCATTCCCTTACTCCTATAGCCTATCTTAGAAGTGCTGCCATGATTACTGCTTGGTCGGACTCCATGTACTGTATTTCTAACCCTTACAAGACCGACGCAGCAATCATACAACCATGTTGAGTTTTCTGATGATGTGAACGTGCACAGGTTGTCAACGTGGGAATGTTTCCCACCTCGCCCATCGATAGATTCCTTGTGACGTGAACATGACACAATCAGCACAAGCTTTAATCAGCAAAACTACCGCACAGCGAATTATGGGACACTGGTGCCTGCAAATGATATGCTTGTGTACTAATTCAGCTAAACAGAGCTGCACTTCTTAGCTGCATTTCTTCTCTAAAATGGGACATGTCCTAGCACCAAAAACAGCAGGTGTAATTATTATCATTAACGGATGGCTGTGTTTGAGTCCAGCAGGACAGCAGTGAACTCATTAGTGACACCTGTGTTTTTCCTGATTTGCCAAGTCAAAATGTGTCCTGTTAAGAAAAGTTCTACAGTGACACCGCTACAGCCAAACTGCTCCCAAAGTAGCAATTCAGGTTTTCACTCATGTCTTTCTCTGTTCATTGTTGCCTTCGCACTCCTACACTCCGACCAGTCCCTGCAGCTCTGTCCGCCTGCATGCTGGGTCACACAGCGCTGTCACAGGGCTCCCAGCAGCACAGGATGTCATTATGCAGCATACATGACTCAGTTCACACTCAGACCAGCCCTGTTGGCATCCACCAGAGCTGGAAGCTACAACATATTATCGCATTCAGTGCTACGAATACTCACCAGCTCAGCATGACCACTCATTAAGAGATGAACAGCACTGCTACTTCAATATTATTGATGGAAACAGATTAAAGAAAACACAATGAGTGTTCTAAGTGATGATAAAATGTGAGAGCAGTCTACTTCATGTGTTTTGTTTGGTCACTGTGAAGACTCATGGCGTAGATGATGATGGATGTTAAAAGGAACAGATTGAATGTTTAACACAGACGATGACCAGATATGAGATTAGGGCTGCAGCTGACCTGTGTTAGTCAGCCATGATGCTTCACATCCCACTATACACACAGTGCATCACACAAGTACAACAGCCGCACAAACACACGGCAAGAGAACACTTCCTTTCTGTAAGATATTGCCACTGGCCCTGAACAAACAGAACTCTCCAAAGTCCAACCTGCTCCAGTGTTTCAGCCTGAGGGTTTCTGTATAAAATATGAGCATCCAGTAGATACTGCAGTCTGATAACACAAAGCCTCACCTCTCAGCTACAACACAAGTCCAACGCTCTGGTGGTAACAAGGCTAACACAGTATCTGCTGTAAAGGGAGCTGGGGATGCTAAAAAGCTAATCCAAACAACATAGAATAAACAACAAGCTCGTCACACTCAAACATCTGAAGTATTCCTGACATATGTTCCCCCATTGCCATCCCAATTGTTTTCAATTAAGACTGATAACTGAGTATTACCAGATACAATTTCAGAACCAGTCATACAGTACACGATATCCCTATACACAGTTTTCACTTCACAGTTCATGAGCTCAGAATGTTGTATCTAAATATATCTCATTGTATCATACCCTTTGTCAATCTGTTTTGAATTCAAATTCTACCGTGTTACAGTAATTCATTTGTTTTTCTGTAACTGTGCCTTTTGTCATACAGTACACATCAGTTAAGCGCATCCATTCTGCTACAAGTACCAAGTCTGACTGAGCTACAGTTACATCTTTAACGACAAGCGATAGCATTCAGAAACCGCTCTCCTTTTCACAGCACATATTTTTTTTACCAGCGCAGCAGGAAAAGCACAAGTGTAATAAATAACATCACTAACGACTGCATTCCATTTAGGTGAGTCAGGCCCCGGGCCCTGCCATAGTGCTCACTAGTTCCACCCGTGCTCTTCCTGCTTTGACATAGGAATGATGCTGCGGTATTTAAACCCTGAAACTATGCGACGAGGTCAAAGAACACCTAAAGGCCTTTAGCAGAACAGTAACACTGTTTAGAAACAGAGAAACGACACATGGGGAAAGTGCTCTCCTAACGACATGATGATTTACTGCAGTTTTACATTTAGATTCAGGTGATGTGCTTGACCGTCTGTCTCTGCATGTGCAGACCTCTTGTTGACAGAAGAACAAGCCTTTGGTCGTCAGCGAGATCACGTTTATGATGAGGAACCACATCTGTTAAACAATTCTTAGATGCAGGGAAATGTTGACTTTTAGAATCCGGTGAAACATAACATCCCCGCTGAATGAACCCATGAAATCAACGTTTCACTGAATGAAATAGTGAGATGCACAACTCTGTTGGTGGGGAAGACGCTGGATGATGTTCTCCCATAGCAATAAGACGATCATGACTAACAGATTAAGACTGACATATTCAGATGTGCCATTCAGCATCCCTTAGCCAGTTGTTTAGGAAGCTGATTGGTCAGGTTTGGTGCCATTTAAGTTTTTGAATGTGAGGCTTTAAACATCAGCACCATGGAAAAGCAGGAAACCACAGAGACACCTGGATATTTACACCTGAAGTATATCAAAACCCACAGAAGGGCAGAGTGGAAAGACGGAAAGAATCTCACTTTAAATATTTACACATGGAGAAGTTTTCCAAGTTCATGCACACTAAACCAAACTATTAAACATCTGCTCTAATCTACTCTATAAACTTTGAATCTACAGCCTTTAGCAAATTAAATTTTTTTTTAAAGTATGCAGCCTATGGTACACATCAGCAGCCTTATCAACATTAATTGGATACACACAGCTAATTGGAAAGCATACAAGACTGGCAACAAATCCCACAACAGGGAGTGAGCTGGCATTCAACGAAGCACGCCAGGTGGCCAGCAGCGCTGTGGAGCACACAGCAGGGAGGTGGAAATAATGCCTCCACGCATCAGCAAGTCCAGTGGTGGCCTACGCTTCTCCGCTGTGCAGTCATCCCTGTGATGATTATGCTGCACAACAGAGCTGTCTGGACAAGACCCCCCCCCTTGCATGATCGAGAGAGGGAAGAGGAGGATAGTTGTTTCAATTCATATCTCATTTCATACACAGGCTAACTCAGTGTGGTTTGCATGGACACCGCAGACAACAAAAAGGATTCAACCTGGCCTACGTTAAATATTCATCAATCCCCGTCTCATCCACCCAGACCCACACACACTCAAATATATAATCTTTCTCAAACAACGCATACGTGAAAAAGCACAGAAAGCGCTGGTCAAAAGCCGAGGTAGAGAAGCGGCATTTGAAGCTTTCTATTAAATGAGGTCCACACTGGGGCACCTCTGAGGTCATCTGGCAAGCTGTTCCAGAGACTGCAGCATTAAATGTACAAGAAGCTTCCACAGACTTCACTTTAATCCTTAAAACAGGCCTGTGTGAGATGACCTGAGATACCTGTTTGGTCATAAGCACTAAGCAGGTCTGAGAGCATTTAGTGCTTTAACAAGAAGCAAGAAGCCGAGCCTTGGAGTCAATTCTAAAGTCTTATAGAAGCCGATAAAGTGATCTGAGAACAGGTGTTGCATACTGTAAACCTAACACATCCTGAAAAGCATTGTAGTAAGAGAACCTGCAAGACACTTGCTTTCAGCAGATTCTGATGGCACGGCAAACGTTCAGCAACAGGAAAGAACAGGGCCGACAGGATCACAGCAGATTTACAGACTGAACGAACCAAATGTAATTATTACTGCCAGACTAGCTGCCTCTTTAGTTGGACCAACAATGACATAAAGCCACTCCTTCTCAGAGGCAACAGGGAGCCCTCCTGCCCTCAGGACATTATTGATCTCTGGAAAAAGCTACAAGTTGTCAGATGAGATATTTTTGTACAGCTTCTTCTCTTCTCTCAAACCTCCACGGATTGCAAATAAAAGAAATGCTGTAAAATAGCAGAAGAGCGGTTTTATTGCAGAAGAAGAAATGGTAACAACATGTATGTGGCCAGACTGCTGAGAGTCTCCTCTGTGGTGGGAAAGACAGTAACCCGATACAGAATCCCCTTCTCTCCACCTCTTTGAAAACAATGTCACTGTCCCTCTCTCCTCCACACAGACTGACAGGGAATTCAGTCGGCACTAAAGGATGCAGAGGGAGGGCTTGCTGCAGAAGAAGAGATGTTCAATTTGTTGATGGTCATTAAAATAACCTCAACATGCAGGTGGCTATAAAACTCATAACACAGGACGGGTCATGAATTGATCCCCTTCTATCAAACAGCTACACATCTTAATCACAAGGCAAATTACTACCAGACCTGCAGGTTTATTCATTATTTGAGTCTACTACTACTGATTTTACACACACACACACACACACACACACACACACACACACACCCTCTGCTCTCATTAACATTCATACTGTAGTGTCTGTGCAAACCACTACTACTAAACTGCTATATGAATATGCAGGGAGTTTTCCAGTCGATGTGTCTAAATATTGGATATGTGATGAAGTCCAGAGGTCTTGTTGTCATTGGTGGAATTTAAGTCTAAATGCACATTGAGCAGCTCTAAATACATGTAATCCAACAGAGCCCAGGGGCGGCAGCATTAGAGAGATGAAACAGACCCTGAATGAAGAGTTTGCACACGACTGACTGCACATAATGAGACACTAATGTGTTTCTCGAGCAGGCTTAAAAACGTTAAGGCATATTAGCAAATTCTATTAAATATAATTATTTCCTTGCGTTGCATTTTTGTTCTCAGTGTCTAAAAATTGAATTCCCATTATCTACAGTGATACCTTGAATGCTGCATAGTGTTTTTAAACATAGGATAACTCATGTTAAACAGATGCATCCATTTACAGTATGCACAGGACAGTGCAGAGTGTCACGTATGGAACTTTCCCCCAGAGGAAACCTGGGGGGGCCCCAAGTCAATACAAATACACATTTCACTGATCATCATCTTCTAAACACCGAGGTGGGGACCTTTTCTTTGCTACATAGCTGTTAATGTACATTTCTGGGCTAAGCAGTAATCCCTATAAATAGCCTGACAGGGAAACTGGGAGCAGGTTATATTCTGTGTGTACATTATTTGAATGTATATGAGTTGAAAAAGGTTAACTGCACCTGAACAGTTCTTGTGAAAAATGAGTTTTGCTGCAGGAGGTGACAGATGAATTGACGAGACAGAATAAAAATGAAAATGTCTGTTCCCTGTCATGACTTGCATGAAACAACATTTTAGAGTCTCTCTCTCTCGACGTGTTTCTTTATTTCCCTTTCTGACTTCTTTATCTGTTTTCTTTTGTTTTCCCTCTCTTTCATCTCACTTGATCTATCTCCCTCTATCCATCCTGTCTTCTCGGAGTGTTTTTTTTTTTTATCAAATATAAACCACATTTCCACCGCGATGTTTATGCATGTGGAGCAGTTTCTCCTTAGAAGCTTTTGTTCAACAAAACACTGTAAAATGCCCCCCCCCCCCAATTTTACAGTTTCTCTCATTTGTTCTTCCGTTCATTCAGTTCTTTCTTCCTCCTACCTTTTTCCTTTTCTGCTCTGGGCGATAAGGAAGGTCGATTCAGCTGCTCTCTGAAGGTTGGAGCGGGAACAGCGTTTCTGAGACTAACACTGTGGTGAACCTGATGAGTATCTGAAAAGGGAAACGTTGCTGTTGTATCTGGCTCTGGACTGAAAAATGCTGAGGCTGTTAGTCTTTTGCTTTAGTGGAGCAAACACCAAATCCCTGCACCTCTCAGATCCTCAGATTTGAGAGGAAGTCTGATGAACAGTAAAATGTTTGAGAATTAATTTTTAATCAAATACCTGAGGTGCATCCAGAATAATTAAGACGTTTCAACAACTGCCCAGTGTGCAGATCCTAATGGAATATGGGTAAACCGTTATTTTGCGGCAGTACGTAGAAATGCTTTCCTTACAACTCCTGAAAAATCCTCTGGTATATTCTCGGACACTCTTTACCTGCTGTTAACGTGAGAAATCTCACACTGTGATTTGATGTAGTATTTGATAAACATTATGGTCATTACTCCTTCACAGAATCAAAAGCGATTGAATAATGATAATAATCACATTAGGAGGGAAATTGTTGAACTGGATCAAATCCTCATTGATCTCCCCATGCACATTTGCCTTCACAGCTGTCACCATGTTAATGAGTGGAGTGGGCTGTGTAGCAGTTATCTGAGTGGATCACACTTTCTTCCTACGCCCAGTTTCTAGCACCCAAACACACCCCGAGTATCTGCTGTTCTTTGTCTATTTATCCCTTTTCCCTTGATGTTTGTCACCAAACAGAAATGCAGCATGAAATGATTCAGAGTGGAGCCACTGAATCAGTCTATTTGCCAGAATCACTGCCTGTAAGGCTGAAGAGGGAACAGCTGTACTTACTCGGAGACCTACACTTATGTATGAAAACAAACGCCGCATGATGTACCGATTCAGAGAGAAATGCGTTCCTACATTTTATACGACAGTTTTACATGTGTTGCTATTGTTTCTGAGTGCCACCGGTGTATGAAGAGTAACAAAGACATTTGAAAATCAAGTGAAAATAACAACACACGCGTGCAGATGGTCAGGTGTGTCTACAGTAATACAGACGTGCACAACAGCTGTGAAAAATATCACTCATGACATTCACAGAAACAAAAACCCCATGTTGTGAAATACCTTGAATTCAGCAGCAGTAGCAGCACTACTCTGTCACGCTCATCTAGTATCTAAAGTGGGTCACCTGTGATTGTCAACAGCTGACACTTTGTTGTTTTTCGATGTTTTGTGATACAGGTCCTTTGTCCTCTGGACCACAGAATCCTGCTGCTCAGCTGACAAAGGCCCAGCGCTCGCCCCTCCAGGCAGCTCAGAGAGGACCTTCACTATGAGACAGCTGTGGCTAAACAGCAGTCATCCCAGAGGCCTACAGAAGCGACTGCAGAGCAGAACTGTGTGAGCCACAGGTGAGTCTACACCAGCTGTCCTCAGCCATTCTCTTGAACTCTTACGGTGGCCTTATTAATGAATCTTAAATCCAGGTCACAAAACTGAACCGTCTTAAAAATTGTATCTATTTTGGTATTACAATATAGGTCAACAACTATGAAAATAAAAACAAATTTTATCTTCCCTGTGTGTACTGAAAAAAAAAATTCCCCTTCTAGCTGTCTGTAAGGATCATCATGCGATTGGTCTGTTAGTAGGTGATGATGTCGTGTTTCTCTCCTGGCCTGCTAGCTGCTGTGTCTCTCTTAAAGGTGGGGTTCTCATCCAACACACATCTTTTTGTCAAATACAGTGAACATCTCCGCACGGTCCGCTAGCTGTCCGGTGTTTGTACACAGCCGTGGCTCAGTAAATGTGTGTCAGGTGATGTTAAATGACTTGCCCACGGACATTCAATATACTTTCTAGTTTGCCAAGATGTGCTGTTGTTGTGATGTTTCCTATAGTAGCAGGAGAGTTGTGAGTGTCGCTGTCTGGAGCTGCTGTGCTGGCACTGGCTGTTAGCCACAACTTCGCTAACGTTAGTTACAGTACCAGTCTAACGTTTGGACACACTTTCCCATTTACTTGAATGAGAAAGTGTGTCCAAAAGTCTGACTGGTACTGTACATTACTTGCTATGCCGTTGATCGCTCTATATCATGGTATTTGTCATGGTACTAGATTTCCCCAGAATCGCATACCCAACGTTTAACCTCTTTGTGCATCACATCCACCCCTGAAGCCTCTCCTGACACTGTGGCCAAACCCACAACACAGCCAGCATGACCCTCATCATCACAACAGCAGAGCCTGTCCACATCTGTGGCACAGCAGCCAGCTGTAGGTGAATGTGTGTGAGAGGGAGAGCAAGTTCGGGCATTTATGTTCTCAGTATGAGTCTAATTAAAGTTGACTTCTGTGTAGAGTACTACAGTATGATTAGAGTGCTAAACACTGAGCATTATTCACAACCTCTCTGACAGGAGAGAGGCAAGAAAATTACAATGGAAGCAAGCAGGGAAAAGCTTCACTGAATGTATTCAGCACTTTTTTTTATTGGAATCTGTGCAGGTATTACAAACAACATTCAGTATCTTCATCTACAGAAACCGTTCCACAGGGTCAAAGAAGACACACAGTCAAAGAGGTGAGCCTCTTTGACTCCTCTCGCTTCCTCTCTTCAGTGCTGCTGAACTGTACAGTGTGTTTAACGGGGCTATGTGTGGTTTTTTCATGAAATGAATCTCTTTTTTTATTGCCTGTGTGTGACGGGGTTTTAACCTCAAATAAAAATGAGCCATTCGCCGGCTTTCTCAGTCTACTTTATCGACCAGTATGCCTATTTCTTTGAGAAGGTATCGGGTCGGATTTTCCATGAAATCCATTGGTTTGTGTAGGCTGTGACATTCATGCGCCCTCCCGAGCCTCGCGCCTACTGATTCTGCGCTCCACAGCTAGTGACACTGAGTCCGCTAACACCAAAAAACGACCGGCTCCCAGCACAACACAGACTCCAATGCAGACGCCACGTTAGGATAAAAAACAAAAATATGTATCCCATCAGGCCAAACGGGTATCAGATCGGCATCGGGGTGAAACATGCAAAGCCTGTGAAATAATTATTGTGATTTTGTGCTTAGTTGGCTCAAGTTAGATAAAGTCACAATATATTTCACATGCTTGGCAGTAATTATAAGCATAGTGATGCAGTGCAGGGGCAGCCAGCAAGATAATCAATCATGGGTTTGGTGCTTAATATTTAGTTTGAATTTATTGTCATTTTACAATACTCCGGTACACAGCTTCTTCACCAGTGACCCACATAAAATACAATAATGCAAAATAACGGCGCAGGACAACAACACCGTGGAAAACCCGTTCAGTAAGTTGAATTAACGTTACTTAATACAGTCTAACTGTTATACTAAAGTTGCAACAATGCTGCAAGAGACCACTGCAAACTACACATGGCCCCTTTAAATCAACCAACAGCTTTGTGTAGCAAACAGATCAGAGCCATAGAGGAGCGGTCTGTCGCAGTTAGTCTGAAGAGTTTATAGCACAGCAGCCTGAGCAGCTCAAAGGAAATGAAGAAAGGCTGGGATGTTCAGGAGAAATAGGACTGCCTGGAGGAGTTCAGCTGTCTGCTGAAGATGCTTTAACTCCACTAGTAGTTTATAATAAGGCCAAAAGTCATTCTGGAGGGCTATGACCCTTCCATATGAGAGACTCATGAAACCATTACAGAGCTGGAGAAAGATGCTCACTGGAGAGTTCATTACTTTAGCTGAGAGAGAGAAAGAGAGAGAGAGAGAGAGAGAGAGCACATTGTGTTTACTCCAACAGAGTGATGTGAAAAGCGGTTATTATGAGTAGCAATAATGGTTGTGGTAGTAGTAATAGTGGAAGTAGAACTACATACACATTAAGACTGTGATATTCAGTTTGTCGAATCATCAAAAAGGGAGACAGAGGCTGGGAAAGGCTGCAGCTGCAGCTTTACTGCTATCAAGTATTCAAATGTTTCAAGATAACTCAGTGTTCCCACAGAATTGATTTTCACTTTGCAGTAGGATTTTTATTAAACCAATGTTTGCCTGCATATGCAATCTATTCTGCTCCAGAAAGAACATAACCCTTCATTATTTTTCAATTCAAAGACCGTGAAGCTCAAATCTCAATTTGATCTCTTTGCCCCACAAACATGCATGCGAAGTAAGTGTCATTCATTTTTTCGGGTTTATGACCACAGATGGTTTTTGTACAAACTATCAGTTGTTTTTGCTTGTCCAGATACTATAGCAGTACTTCCCATTGTTTCTGCTGCAGTTATGAGACCTGCTCTCAGAATTGTTTGTTGGGTTTTTTGTTTATGCTCTCAGAGATGCTACCAACCTTGCAAAGGCTTCATTTAGATGTATTTCTTCTGATAAAGAGGACATTTTTCTTTGCCACTGTCGTCAAGCCAAGTGCTTGCTCATGGTGGGAAATGGTGGGTCTCTGTAAATAAAACTATAAAGAGTACGGTCTAGACCTGCTCTATAGGACAGTGTGATGCAATGAGATAACTTCTGTTATGAATTGACGCTATATTACACACATATATATATATATATATATATATAAAAATTGAATTGAATAGATATCAAGAATGAATTACAGAAATCACAGTAGGTGAAAATCATGTTGGAAAAGCTGCCCATTTTCTCCTGTGTTTTTACTTACTTCTCCTCTGCCCTTCACATTACATTTATCATTCAGATGTGTCTGTTCTTGTAAACAACATGACAGCGATGGGGACAGCCTCTGTGTTTATATGAAAGATCGTTGTTGATTCACTCTTGTCTCCAACATCAAAAGAAAACCAATTCCAGCTGATGTGCAAGATCAGAAAAAGCTGCCGTAGGCTTTCTTCGGTGATCGGGTCAAGCCTTGATATGTCACTTAAGTAATTGGAATCTTCAATATTATTATTTTTTTTTAGATAGCATCATGTCACCCTGCGACTGCAGGACTACAGTCTTTCTGGACTTCTGTGTTTTTCACCGTGTAGTCTGTAAATAGTTTACAGTAGACTGTGTGTACATGCTCATCTTACTCAGCCCAGACTTTTTTTAATCACCATTCATCATCTACTATTTGTGGGGTCCTCGAATGAGATTTAATTATATGAATTTAGATGAAATATTAAAAAAGGCACGTTTTCAAGATCGTAATGGCTGTTATCCTGTTAATATAAAAATGTTGGAATTCAGAGATCTGACCTTAATGCAGATCAAACATAAGTATGGGGGGTAAGAACAACACTAAAAGTGTGAGATACAATCACAAAAAAACGACGCTATTTGTTAACACTGTGGATCAGGACTTGTTTATTTATTTTTGCACATTAGTATGTCCATAGGGCAAACCAATACAGCGAGAGACATAACTACTTGTATAGGTATTTTTATTTTTATTTTTAATAAACGTGTTTTAAAGATCGATATACCTAAACATTACAAAATTAAAATACGGTATATAGAGCGGACATTCAACGCTTTATTGACAACTCGATAAAGCCGGCTGGATAGCTTCGGAGTTAGTGAGACCAGTGACCGTTGTAAACTATCATACCATATCCTATATATTGTGAATTACAGCTCGTCAGAACACGTTTACTCAAGACATTTATTTTCATCTTCATTTTCTCTTCAAGATGAGCCCAGCACGATCAGATGAGATGGTGGAGATGAGTATATTCCTCATTTCAGCGAGGACAGCTATGACACAGTTTGCACACTGGGGCACTAACAGAAATGACACTGTCTTTGTGTCTCATGTTTCCAAGACATAGGATGGCTATAAATAGTACGATAAAAAACACCACTGTATATCATATGTTGTGGCTTGGATACCAAACACATGACCAAACACTTAGTAAAAAAGCAAAAACAAGAGGAGGGTGAGGTTGGAAGAGTGCTTAGCTTACCTAAAAACCCAAAGCACAGGCGTTTGCAGTTGGACTACCTGTGAAATAGAGGTGATTTTGAACACAATGTGCAGGCCCCTCCAAACTGGTAGAGGAAAACTGATACCATGCAATCAGCCACAGGTATATCCTCACTTGCACTATACCTACACTTACGGACTATATACCAGAACAATAATGTGGCGCGATGTTCGTGTTTGCAAATTTAAACCTGATGGTATAATGTCAAAACCAGGTAAAAGCAGAATACAAGCATTTACCCAGCCGGTCCCAAATAGATTTAGTGATTTATATTGGAAGCATCAGTGCAATGAACCAAGACAACATTTGCAGAGAAGTCAGAGTCAGTCAAGATTAACATGTCTTAGAGTATGGATACCTTTTTAGAAAGAACGAAAAGGATTCAAGCCCACACCAAGACCAAGAACTTGACAGATTGGTGTTGACACCAAATAGTTACACCCCTAAACACCATTAGAGAGCTCATTAAGCCTGAACATTACAACCATGCAGTAAGTGCACTAAGACATACAGCTGGCTTAGACAGTGAAACAGGACATTTTAGACATGTCCATCTCTTGCTCGCAAAATTGGTCATAGCTTGCATGCTCTTGGTACCTTTGTTAAATCTGAAGTATTGAAAAAAACAAGACGGGGAAGAAGCGCAAGAGGACAATGCGTTTGCACAGCTGTATGAAGAGGGTTGGGAATACACCATAGCAAGTCAAGCTTCAACACAACCTGAGTGGAACACTCCACAGCTCTTATCATTCTCCCTAGATGTTCAGTCTTCATTCTTTTTTGTCTGACAAGCCGGAAAAACTCCTCTGATTGGGCAGAGTTGACGAAGGTAACCGTAGCCCAAGATATCCTGTTCAACTACCACAGACAGGCAGAGGTGTCCAAGTCATACCTCTCTACATAGGTTTTCAGAGACACTACAGAAACACACGTGGATGTAAGCCTGGCCCTCAGTGAAGTGGAAAAGAAGCTATGCAAACATTTTGTTTGGCAAGTAATCAGAGGAAAGACACAGAAAAAGGCCTGTTCTCTTAACGCCAGTGGAGAAGGAATCACTTGATGTGCTAGTAGCCAAGTGAGGAGAACAGGGATTTTAAAAGACGTACATTTGTTTGCACGTCCCAATTCTATGTCCCACTACAGAAGCTCAGACTGCATACGACATTTTGTCAATGTTGAAAACCCCCAGGCACTCACCTCTACAAAGCGCATGATGCACATTTCTACCCTTTCAAAAGGTACTTAATCTCAAAGATACAGAGCTCGATCAACTGGCAGAGTTCCTCGGACATGACGTGAGACACAGACAGCTGCAGGCAGTGCAAGGAACTCAGAAAAGAGGTTTCAAATTCTCAAATAACTCATGAACGCAAGCCACCCAAACGTCTAAACATGCATTGTCTTTACCACTAAGGAGGTCATTGTCACTTTCACATTTGTACATAACGTTCTCTCGTCTTCACAGATGAATACAGGACGGAGACACAGACCTGCTGCAGGCAGGGCAAGAAACCCAGAAAAGAGAGGTTTGGAATTCTCGGTTAACAGTGCTGCAGAAAGGATACAATGGCGGGCTGTTCAAAATTAAGTAGTCATTAAATGTTGCTGACTTTTCAGGTGTGACCACATAGGTAATACTGGTAAAATGTTTTGTTGTAAGGTCTAGGGGATTTAATTACCACTTATGCCTAGTGCACACTACAGGACTTTAAGCCCGATTTGCATGTTAAAGAGCTCGCCGACAGGTCGGCCTGTGATCGAGGGCAATTCGGGTGAAAATCAGCGGGTGATCAGCGCTTGCCAATCTTTATGTGTGAACTACTCAACGACACATTAAAGATGCTCGCTGACGCGTCGCCGACGCCAGAAAAATATCTAGCATGCTAAATTTTTGGAGCTGTCGGCCGACTCGACGTTCTGTGGTGTCACGCGTGAGAGCAAAGCATGACAGGCAACATGTTCTTTTTTTTTTTCCCTTTTTCGGGGTTCAGAACCCTTTTTTAATTCCGCTCACTTCCAAAAAAATCTTGGTACATGCTAATCTGACAATTTTCTGTATATTTATGTGTACAGTGCAAAACAAACAAAAAAAGGAATTTGTACCTCTACAAAAACAAAATTTATATAAAGGAGGACCCCACAAGTGTGACAAAACAAATATTATGTATGAGGGAGGAATACCCTAAGTATTCCCTAAGTACATATATACATAGGTTTTGGATTTCCTCTATGATGCAGCTCCTCACAGGGACAAATGCTGTACGGAGGAGATTGGAACATATTTGTTGAACAATTTATGTACTGCACAAGATCAGCAGTGATGTATCTTTATCAGAAAATTGTTGTTGTAATATAGCTACTGTAGTAACTTATTTCTAAAAACATAATTGTGTTCCAGGTTAAAATGATGTTTTCAGCCAGTGTCATGACTTGTGATTTGACAAGCAGGTCTTTCAGTATTAATCAATGAATCATCCAGTTCATCTGTTACTGTCTGTCTCTCTCTAAAGTCCAAATATTTAAACATTTGATCCTGTTGATTTTTGTGATAAATCGATAGCAGACTGTTAATTTAGCAGGTGATATCGCAAGCAGATGAGGTTTTTAATGCATTATTAATTTCTTATGTGCCATTTTTGGTGATCTTGCGTATAAATGAGCATCTGCAGTGTAAAAAGACAAAACGCTGCTGAGAGAGCTTATTTCAACATTCACTCCAGGTATGTCTTTCCTCTCTCAGCTGACAAGTCATGTAATGTAAGAAACACTTACACCTTGACAGAAAGATAGATTTTTTTTTACTGCTCTGGATTTCAATTATGGAAACTGAAGCCTAAAATGCAGAGAGGTCGATTCCCTGATTTAACAGGAATCACTATTGCTGCTGAATTAATTTACCATAGTCAATTCCTGTTTTAATGGAATGCATGACTGCTAACTAGTGAAATATGTGAGTGCCATTTAATACAGGGCTATCAGATGGATGTTGACATCTGTAGTTGGTAAGAAATACTTTTCAGCATTCAGCATGTCAATTTATTTAAAGTATTTTGTATCTATATGTCATTCTGTATAACAAGTCTCGCAAATGTCAAATAAATGTCTGTATTTTTCAGACTGTGTTTGTGTGTGTGTGTGTGTGTGTGTGTGTGAGAGAGAGAGAGTGAAGAAGTGAAGTAATCCCCAATATTTGCTGCAGGGACAGGATTTGTTTCCATCTGCACCCAGAAAACTCCTCCAGCTTTTTACACTACCATGGAAAGTTACCAACTGCATCCAGTAGAATAATACGGGAGACCTGTGGGCATTGTACTGTTCGGGAAAACAATGACAGGCCAACAGTGAAGCTGATAAACTGTAAACTGACTGAGCCAAACATTCTAAATATCTGCTGCTTGTTAAGGGGACATGAAGCACCTCATGAATCCATAAAGCAGCTTATATGCTTGTATTCTTTCACTCACTCGTTGATATGTTCCTTTTAATAAGTAACATTTATTGATTTCTAAGTTAGGAATATATGATTACGGACTTACATAAATACATTATGCCCAGCCTCAGACAATTTATCTTCACAGCACTGTGTATCTATTTAAATGGAAATTATCTGTTGCTCGGGTGATGATTTGTTACAGAAAGGTCCTGTAACACTTTATCAGAGAAATAAGGGAGGTTTCTTTTACCTTCAGGCAGACAAAAGTTAGGTTCTACTCTTTTCTCTCTGCCAGCATCAGACTGTGTCTTTCTCTCTCTTCCCCTATGCAATGGCACTGATTGTTTCTAAACTTCTCATTAAATGTGAAGTAAATGAAGTGATCGAGACAGGGCCTGTCGCTAGTCACAGACACATAACACCTGTAGATAGAGGAAACCAATTTCCCAGAGTGCAGCAGATAAGCAGTTCATTTTCTTGAGCAAAGCTGAGAAAAGGGAAAGACAGAAAACAATTTGCCCCTCTCTCTTTCTGCAAGGCGTAAAGCGCACTGATCATTTTCATTTCAGCTTAATGCAAACACTCATCAGGAAGGGAGCAGCTTTGAGGAGGAACTTTGGAAGGACCGACAGGGAGAAAGACACATTCCCACAGAAAACACCAGGACTGATCCTTCTGTTAATCCATCTGTCTGTAATGATGATTTTTTGCCCTCAAGGAAACATGAAGTACATGAAGGATATACAGTATTTCATACTCATGGATCTCCAAACATTTGAGATACTCTTATTAGCCTCTCAAATATTTTACAATCAACAGCAGTAACAGTGTAGAAATAAAGCTCCGTGCCAGTTTACAGGAAGAAGCTCTACCCATCTTCTTAACCTGTCCTATGAAGGTTTCATTCCGTCACGGTGAGTTTCCCTCCTCAGTAACCCTGCGCTGTGTGTTCGGTGTTTTAACTACCACGTCTTTCCATTGCAATGTGTTGCTGTTTCACCTTCCTCGTCCCCAGCACCACCAGTGTCTACACCCTGTACATGCTGGAAGATGTCCAGAGCTCTGCAGTTTGTTTTTGTGCCAACCCCTTGTGAGTGTGAATCCAGGCTATGGAATCTATGGTATTTATTCAACTATTGTCGTATGCTAAATGCATGAATCTTGCCTCCTCTAGGCTCAGGTGGCTTTCCTGATTGACACACTCTGTTTTAGGTACCGTGCAGTCACTACTATGGGTAAGCAGAGTTGACTATGGCCTAATACAGTCAGTCTTCTGCTGCCAGTCATGTGCCTTGTTGGGCCCCTCCTAACCACACGTGGGGAAAAAAAGACTGTGGCCTAGTTGCAAGGGGCAAAGCCTTAACCGTAGGCCTGACTAAGAGACAAAGACCACACAATAGAGTGGCACCAAGCAACACCTTTAATTCACACTGAAGTGTCAGATTGGAGCGAGATCCCATTCGAAGCAAACACAAGATTTCAGTTGAATCTAAAAAACGGAATCCTATTGGACGAGTTGCGCAAGACGGCACATGGCTATGACGACAGACAGACAGTCTTTAAAGCCTGGCGCTACACTCTACTCCTTGCCATTCCACAGTGACTCTGTTTACGACAGTAGGCACATCACATCTTTCTCCACAAGAAAAAGCTTTTCACGTGAACTTTAATTTCAGTAGGAAGAGTCGCTACTCGCTGGATGAGTTAAAGACTTTTGTGTGTGCTTTAACACTTTTGGATCCCAATTGTTAAACTCTACATAATGATCTTTGCCTGCAGACGAAAGAGACATGGACTGCCCGTTTTCGTCATGCAGAGCAAACCGCCACTGAGCCCCTCTCCTTACCGACGTCGACTGCTGGTTCCCTCTCGTCTGCCGTTTGAAGGAACAGCTCCGCCACCGGACCCGCTGATAACGTGGACTCGGCTCGTCGGCATCCGAGCTTGAGAAACTTCTCCTGGATAATACGAAAGCATCAATCGCGAGCCACGAGCGATTTCCAAATAAAAAGGTTTGTGTCTCGGCAGAGATAGATTTTATAACAGTGTGTTATTTCCTCTAAGATTCATTATTGTGAATAGTGTTTTGCCTAGTTCCGAGAGTGACGGATTATGTGTTTTTCTTTGCGTTAACACGTCTACTTTGTAGTGACCCCTCACCGTCAGGCTATACTTGTGTTAGCTTTAGCCACTGTGGAAGCTAATAACTTTCAGTCAAGTAACACGGCTGTTGACTGAAAGTCTGCAGCCAGATTACTGTGTGGTGAAGGGACAATCATTGCGCTTTTCTACGGCATTGCTCCTCAAATCCTTGTGTCTTACTTTGTCTTTTCCTTTCTCTTTTCTCTCCACTAACCCTAACACCTTTACACATACATTTACCCCCTTAAACACATCTCAGATGGCCCAGATAACGTCCAGCTTGTGACCTTGAGGACAGACAGAGCCCGTTTCCCCCTTGTTGCTCTGACGGTTGGTGAATTTCAAGGGCTGCTGCCATTTTGGTATCGTGCGTGACGATCACCCACGTGGTCACGTCTCTCTTTTGTCACACACACACACACACGTCCTATCTGCTTGCGGTTTGTTGTATGCTTATTGTGTTTAGATGAGACGATTGTGGTTGTTGGCTGAAGTTATTGATTGTGAATCAGTGCTAAGATTTAAAACATGCTATTGTGTGTTTTAAAGAGCAGTTGTCTGTGATTATTTGTTGTGATAATAGCTGGTTGCGACGGTCAGTGCTCGGATTCCCCCCTCAGTGTCCATTATTAATGTAAGATAATACTTTAGTTATTGACATTTTTAGGCGGACAGCCACCTTTGAGACGGTCTTCCACATTTGGTTATCAGTCCCAAAGTGGTGATTTTAATAATAATAACTGTTAATAACTAAACCTGCCCTACCTGAATCCCAACACCATCTTTGTCTCAATGGAAAAAAATTATGACAATGAGCTCTAAAGAAGGTTTATTTGATGATAGTGGAACAAGGTGAAACTTTTACAACAAAGATGGAGTTGTGCTTTGCATATCCCTCCACTGCTTTGGAAAAATGCAGTAATGCAGCAGTGATGGACTTGGAATAAAAAGCCACCTGTCAGAAGACCATAAATGCTTTACTCAGAACACACATTGTTAAAGTTAAGTTTCCATTAGATACCTGATGGAACCAAAAAAAGTTGAAACTGATTTCATGGTCACCACTGCTGTAGTAGACGTATAGATGAGATGCATCTCTGTATAACTGCATCATCAAAAGACAACACTATGTTTTTCACCTGGAATCAAATATATACAATTATTCTGTATCTATCTACATCATTTATTGATTGGTTATCCTTATCATTGATTTGAATATGTTATTTGGTAATTCATACTAAGCCTTTGCTGGTGTTATGACCATTACAAACTGAGCTGAAGTCTTCTTTAAGCAAAGATCCCAGTAAGGACTTTGGAGGAAAGACTGGATCTTTGTAATGGCGATTATAACACCTGCAGGAGGAGATTCTTCTTATCTCTATGACTAACTTGTCATGTTAATTAACAATTCACACTTCACAAGTTTTGTTTTTCTTTGCATATGATTTCTGGGTAAAAAAATATCTCTGTAAATATAATTTATTCCCAAAAAAAAAATTTGAGAGAGAGAGAGACTGTCGTCAAGTCTATGTCTTTTGCTCCTCCATTATCAGGCTCTTCTATTTCAGTGACAGAGCAGCACTCTCAATGGGCAGGACTTGGCCAGGTCCATATCAGGGAGGCTGTAGGTAAGGCCTATTGAGCACAGCACAGCCTGTGTTGAATGAACCAGCTATGGAGGCTTTCACGCGGAGGCCGACTGGAAGAAGCAGATTAACTAAAGAGGTTGTTCGTGTATTTCATGAGCTTCAGCTAGGAGCTGATCATTTCAATTTTCCACAACCTCTGGCATACAAGTATGTGAAGCTGTTTTGTGTTTGTATTGGCGTCTGCTTATTTCCATAGGAGGATTTAAGGCTGTATCTCACTCCCTGTATATCTCCTTTGTTGTCTCTCAAATCCATTTATCCTCCAATTTCAAACAAACAGGAGCGATCTGTGTGATGTCTATGCCTGGATATTTTTAAGCTCCTTCTCCCTGCTTGTTTGTGCTTAAATCACTGCCTTGTTTTCTTTAATACAGCCTCCACACAGTGTGATTATCCTATATTCACACTGAACAAGCACAGATACAAACAGACTAGTGTCTACTGTATAAGTGCTCTATGAACACATGAATGATGGATGATCTCTGAACTCACCAGAGTTCAACATGTGGAGGAAAACACACATTACTTTTTAAAGAGCACCAGCTCTAGCAGACAGGAGAGAAACAATGTGTAGTTGAGTGAATATCGAAGAAGAGAGCCACTATAAACTCCAGTAATAGACTTTACAGTGTATCTTTCACAGACATAATCTGATTATTAGGATTATTATCATGAACTCAAAAGCTCTGCTTGTCCTTTATTGGAAGGCAAAATCCAACACCCTAAGCTTACACCTTTATCATTATTATTGGAACATGAGTCCGGCGACCTCACGAGATTCACAACATTGCGCCGCACACTGTCAACATCTGTGTGGGTGTTCAGCGGTTGCGTAAACAGAAATCATATTGTGTGTAGGAACAGAGAAAATCAGCTGGTTCCATTGGTACTGTATTTTTGGGCAAGTATTACCATATTGGTTAGAGACAAAGAAAGAAAAATGAGTGGGAGATTTTTTTAACCCACAGGGCTCTATGTGTCTCCATGGTTTGTGATCATCTCAGGAAGGACAGCCAATGTGTCAGTAATCGAAATGTTCCAGTGTGTAACATTTAGGAGGAGCTATTGGCAGAAATTGAATATAATATGTTTTCATTAGTGTATAATCATCTGAAAATAAGGATTGTTGTGTTTTCATTACCTTAGAATAAGTCATTATTATCTATAGAAGGGGCGGGTCCTCTTCCACGAAGGTCGCCATGTTGCACAGCCATGTTTCTACAGTAGCCTAGAACGGGACAAACCAAACGTCCACCGTAGTTTCTCCTAAACGCTTGGAACGGGAGGGTGATGCGAGCGGTATTCAAATGGTTCCAAACTGCTATTTTACCGCTAGATGCCTGTTCCTTTTAGCGTTTGGCTGTTTGATCATTTTCACACACACCAGCACATTCAGAAACTAAACGGAAGTTTCAACCCCCCCCAAAACACTGTGCAACACCAAATCAAAGCACTCTGACAGCAACTAAGAGATTATATGGATATACAGTGTACCACACACAGTTTGGATTATTATGGAGAATATTAGTGGAAACCATTTCTCAGTGATCTGACTCAACAATCAGTTTGAATTTATAACATACTGTCAAGCCAATCTTGAAATGGCTTTTAATTAAATAATAAAATTTCACATCTGTCTGAAATACAAGGACAAAAGAATAGCAGATAGTAGAAAAAGTAGAGAGAGAGAATGTCAAACGAGCAGTATGTTCGGTTCTGTCTTTGGAAAATTCATACGAAGTTGGTCCACTGTGCTGGATGGAGGTGAGGTGTTGCGCTTGGGTCCTCTCCCTGTAAACTGGCTTGACACACAGTTTCTGACTGAACAACGTATTTGAGGAAACCAAGAAACCATTCAAAGAGCTGTTTAAAATATTCAATAACAAATTAGTTGTTTGGAGTTGAGCCGTGCGTCTCCTCTGATTGGCTAAGTCTTTTCAAGTTTGGGCAGATGTTGAAGCATAAAGTCCCAAAGAAACCTGACACACACGGTTTGTTTGGAGACAGTGCTGTTGTTGTTGTGCAGTGATTTCAAAAAACAACAACTGATTATCACTGCATCATGTTATTATATATTCAATGCCACAGATTAAAGCCTACACTATTATCACTTTTATTTTGCTGAAGTCAGATGTGCCTTAAGCAAAACAACAGGAGCTGCACAGTCCTGGAACTTGCTGATCTGTATGGAAAAAGTAGAACCAATATACAGTAACCAACTGTGCTGTGAAGGTTTGACACCATCTGAATTTACAATATCATCCACTATGCTAAATGAGACTATATCCACTCTTTCCTGCAGTTACAAATATGGGGAGCTGTCATATTGCTGCATGAGGTATTCCTCCTGCAAGGGATCATTGCTTCCAGATGCTAAAATACGAGAAAATAAAGAAACTCTGTATACTAGACAGTGGACGGTAAGAAAAACAGCAGACGGTGGACATTGTGTAAAGGCTCCAAAGCAACATATTTAAGTCACACACAGTAAAGCAAAACTGACTTTTCTGTTCTGTTAAAAAGCCAAATATTATTATTATTGGTTTTTTTTGATGTTGCAATGATCTTCACCTTTAAACAAAACTAATTGGAGCCATGAAGACAGAAACAGCTTGTGACTCTCTGCTGCTCAATGCATGTCATTACTGAACACTATGCGGCAGGAGGACTGCTTAATCATAGCGATATATAATACTGATGCTTGAATCTTCCACCTACTGTCTGTATCATTCACACACACATACACACACACACACACACACACACACACAGTCACATCTACAAACAGACAGAAACTACACAAAGCTCTTAATCCCCTGGCTTCAGTGAGAGAGTTGACAGAGATCCACCTGGACACAGACTGAATGAGTAAACACACAACCATTCCTCTCCTAAAATACACATGTATGTGTTACCTACTGTGAGCAGGGCCTAACAATAACAGAGATTTCCATTAGCAAGAAAAGGACACTCACAGACACTCATGGCACCAGGAGATGTTGAAGTGACACATGAAGCTTTTGTTTCAATCCATCGATATCTCACAAAGTCAAACTCTCCCGTGTTCTGATATCCAGCTGGACGCACAGTGGGAGGCACGAATGCAGCACAACAAAAGCATTGAACAAAATGTCAGCTTGTGTCATGTGGAGAGGGTGTAGATTTGTTAAATATAGATAACATTTTTCTCTGTTATTTAGGGAATTTAGAAAAGTCAAGCCAATAGAGCCAGTGGCATATTTAGAAACTTTCCCTGCATAATTGTACTGCAGATTTATGAAAAAAATTGTGAAATAGAAAGTCTTGAAACATTGTCTTTCATTGTGCATATAGAGACTATATGATCCAGGAAATAGCCTCTGCTTCATCCTCAAATCCAAAACTCAAGCAACTGCAGAGCGCTTATTTAATTTTTTTTTTGCAGATTATTTATGTTCATTGTGCTCTGAGAGTTTTTTTTCTTTCCAGAAGCTAAGAGCTTTGAAACCAAAATACTCTGCGGGACTTGGAGATCTCTTCTGATGTTATATTTTTTATGACAACACAAAGGTTCATCTGGAGATCATCCGGGCTCTAAAAATAAAAGAAATATGATCTGAACACCCCTATATTCTGTCCAAATCAAAAGCCTAAGTAAAGGGAAATGTGACATTCATTATGTTCCTTACTTTTCAATGAAATTCTTAAATGCCAAAGGATGATAGAATAATACATTATAACTGGTTGTGTTTACCAGCCTTGAACCTAAACCTGACCAACACAAGCAAAACAACATGGGGTAACTGAGTCGGACAGGAGACCTCACTGGATACAAAGCTTCATTAGAGACATCAGAGATCAGACATGTTTTTCCTTTGATATTTCTGTGTGTAAATTGTAATTGTCCTAGTTTGGGTTAGTCAGGGAAATCTGCATCTCATGTTTGATCTTCACCTCATTAAAATGCATAATGCGTAGGGTTTTCCTTAAAAAAACAATGTATAGACTTATACAAAAATAATTCCTCTCAATCATCACCAAAGACCCAGTGTGTGGTGGTGTCAGTATCTGCAGAGACGCAGCCCTCTCCCTGTGTGTTCTCATTTGAAGTTGGGACGTATAAAAACGTTGCGACCAAGTTGCATCGCTGTTTCCGTCTCTCTCCTCTGCTCTGTGTGCCATGGATGCATCTCCAGTGTGGTCACAGCGCTAAAACAAAGCGTGGCGATAGGTCTGGCTATGCGAGACCATGGCTGTATAAAGAGCTGAAGGTCTGTGTGTCTGTTTGAACGAGGGCGGGGCTGAGCTACACACACACACACACACACACACACACACACAGGCAGAGCAGAGGCGGACAGGATAAAGCGTTCCAACCAGAAAATAACGTTTTATATCTCTGATTCACTGCTTTGTTTTCTCTCTCTCTCTCTCTCTGTGTGTGTGTGTGTGTGCGTGTGTGTGAGGAACATGACATGCAATCATTTGCTTTCACAGAAGTCACTTTAAATGGCTCTCAATAGAAGGTGTTCAGTAACGTAAAGATTTAGCACAGGTTTATATTGCTGTAATCGAGTCAGTTCTATATTTGGAGTCTCACAGTGACACTGAGAGCCAGAGAACCACCAACACTGACAAATTCAGAGAAAGAGAGAAACTTTACCAAATATCTGATACCTTCAAGTGGAAGAAGTGAATTTGGGATGGAAGAAACCCGGCAGGATGCCAGCTGTGTGGTTAATGCTGAATTTACACAAAACTGCAGGTGTGGAAGAGTGTGTTGATTTAAAATTAGAAACCACAACATCATCTTGTTGGCTGTCAGGCTGTGTATTAGCAGGGTTCTCATTTTCAATGTCAGAAACCAAAAAGTCAGCCCCAAATCTGGCATCAACAGGACACTGACAAGTATTCTGAAAGAGTAAACTATCTGTCACCCTTCACCTTTGTAGCATTTTAACTCCTTGCACTTATTCCAGTTCACCCGAATAATATATTACGTTATCCATCCATAAAGGTAAAACGCAGACCTGGAGACTTTTGGAGCAGAAACATAATCACATTTATCAGAGGCTGAATGGCTGAAGGCTCTGCACTATCTAAACAATATATTTGCCACTTTAATAAAACACAGCAGTCCAACAACTGTATTACTGTGGGGCTGTTTGACTCATTAAAAGAAGCAACACAAAGCAAGGAGCACAAAGACTTTACTAATGATCTTCCCCTATCCCCTGCTGAACTCTATATACTAATTTATTAGACTTACAAAGTGTAATTTACATTAGGAGTCATGTTTACCCTGATGAACAATGAAATAATAAGCAAGAAAAAACAGCACTTTTCAGAGTAAAATATTCTATATTATCTGTTAGCCAAAGGTCTTTGCAATGCCATGTACAGTATGATCTGAAACTGATGGAAGATTTAAATTGGCACTGCTTGCTTCTGACTACACCACCAGCATTTGTAGCCCGTTGATTTTCAGTAGGACCAAACCTTGTAATTCTGATCTGGGTGCAGCTCTGCTCAACACTGTCAAGTGTGCCTGTAAAAATCTTCACCACCACCACCATAAAAGGACAAGAGGCCTTTTCAACCACCTTTCATGCTGAACAACAAGGACAACACAGGTGGTTCTGGAGCCAAACATGCTTTCTGTATAATGGAAGAATTTTCTAACTGGATGTGGATGTGATGCAATACAATTGAAACACCCGTGAAGTCTTTGCCTCATATGTTTCTGTAAGTTTGAATCCCTGACAGCTAAAAGATGTCAGACTCACTGGGGCTCAGCCTTTACAGCACTTCACCTGTTTAAAGCTGCATCCAGGGGAAGAAGACAAGGACACTTTTATCCTCCATCTTGGGATGTAAAAACTAAAACATATGACTCAATAACACCTTGCACTACTGAGACACTGATGCTACGTTACCTTCTTTCTGTGTTGGACTGTGTGTGCTGACTTCCAGCCAGCCAGTCTGGCCTATGAAATATGCAACAGCCAAAAACACATCACAGGGTCAAATGTCTAAATCCAGCTGGGCAACTGAACAGATGGCTGTCTGGCTGCATTACAATGAGGACATAAATGAAGGAGGAAGCCTGGATGCCCAAACTCTGGGAGCAAACAAAGATTAAGGAGGGCTGTAATAAATGTAACACAGGGACACTCTGTTAAGTTGTTCATTAAACAACTATGCATGTAAGTATAAAGTCAGTTAAAAGTGATATATGGCTGATTAATCTAAATGTTCTTCCTGTCCCATATTTCAACCCCTCAGCCCGACATTCACTAAACATGTAAAACTGACTGATGGATGATGTGTCTTTTTCCTCATTACAGCTCCATTAAGCCATCTGCAGATAGACTGAAGCTAATTTAAAAGCACAGAAGAAAACTCAGACATCACAAGTACAAGGCAGAGTAATGGATGACTTCTTCATTTATCTTTTTCCAATTAACTAATGAAATGTGGAGATACCGAACCGTTCATACTATGTATCAAGGAAAACTCCCAAAAAAGGAGTATTTTCATTTTCTTTTCTCCACTGAGTTGACTTTCATGAAGCCCCTCAGCCGGCCTTGTTAAAGGATGACAGAGTGGGTGGAGCAGTGAGCTACTGTACCTGTGTGATTACAGTGACACTCAGCAGATGGTGAACACTTACTGAGGGAAATAAGTAGCAGGGTGAATTATCCACATAAGACACTTGAGCTGAGCTCAGTTAAGAAGACAAAGCCAAATGCTGGCTCTCATTACCAAATGGCCAAAATGCTGCCATTACATTTAAAACATTACAGTTACTGTGAATCTCTGTTACTCTCAGTACATTTGAAGCTGGTGGTGTTGTTTAAATTGTGACTTTAGAGATAACTGGAGATGAATGCCCTGATGAGATAGTGATCATGGGACATTAGCCACTTTTTAAATTAATTGAAAAAGCATTGTGTAAAGTGTTTCAGCCAAAACTTTCTTAAAAGTTAGAGACAGTGAACATGATTCATGTTTCATAAAACCAAGCCTCCTTTGGTTTTGAAAAGGTCAGTCCACTCTGTGGTATTTAGGCACGACAGAGCTTTTTTCTTTCGTAATGAATTCATTAATTCAAAGCAACGCCTATATTAATATCTGGGAGGTGTAATAATAAACTACAATAGAGCCTGCCAGTCCTGTCAACAGGAATCATCATAGTACTGTAACTCTGCTCTTACTATACATGGACAAAACTACAAATACACAGTTGTACAATCATCACTCAACTCACTGGCTACAGGCACAGTTGGACACTAAGCAGGACTTGTTGAATTTTCAGGATTGCCATTTGTGCCACTTGTACGAGAGAAATAAAACGCCTCTCAGCATAAGAGCATCTAGCGGATTTTATTTTTGTATTTTCTACACATTTTACTTCCTGGCTGACATGAATAAATCTACGCAGACATATACATACACCGTACTGTAAGTATTGTATTGTACTTTACTTCAAAACTAGACTCACCATAACTGACAAGAGAATTGAAATGTTATTTTGTCCTTGTAAAATCAAACTGCATTCCCATCGTTAAAACTGTACATTAAGGTGAAGACAGTTATCCACACACCATTTACCAAAAAGACCAAATTAATGCTCAGTGAACTGCATCATCCCTTCTCCATAATGTAGCTCACAATCACTGGGCCATCAGAAAATACCTGCATGTGACTCCCCTTCACCGGTGGGTAACGTCATTCTACGGGCGACAGAACAATCCTTACCACTACACGTGGTGTGTAGGCCAATGTTCAATATTTTGACAGATGGTCCACAAATGGGCAGACAGTCCTTGGGGCAGTTAAATTGAGCGGCAGGCATCTTCAAAAATGTAAACAACTATCACAAAGATACTTAAGAACTCCCTCAGATCAGAGTTGGGTGTGTACTCCTCTGTTAAACATGAGGGGAACAGATTGTCTTGGTTGAGTCATTGTTGACATGGCACCAGCTGTTCTTCTCAAAGACGGCAGACTCCACAGCATTAAGCTCTCCATGTCAACCTGGCAGTCATCGAATGGAGCAACAACTCAGTCATGTCAATTTGTGCCACACAGCAACAGTCAATCTTTCAATTTGTTCAGTGAGAAGCAGATAAAGCCCTTGATGATTTTTGGCGGTAGGGCTTCTTAACACTCATTTCACTACCACATACGCTCTCTATACCCTGTTCTCTTGCCTGATCTGACCCATGGACAACATGGAGTTTCACATCAATGGTCACGCATTACCTTACATTTAGTACAAAAGACAAACATCCACCCTAGGTTACCAGTTTATAAGTATGGCTATACAAACTAATGTAACTCAAAGCACGTAGCCCTGAAATAAATCCTGTGTGTGTGTGTGTGTGTGTGTGTCATACATTGGGCTGACAGGCACAGTGTGTGTTGAGCTTCAAACTGGAATAGAGAGGATTTAACTCCTCTTGCTGACAAGCTGGCCACTTGTGATTCCAGCAGACCTGATGACATGATGAGTTTGCACTGAAAGTGATTTCCTGATTACGACCAACTGAGCTGCTGATCGATCACTGTGTTTCTTTTGTTACAACTCCATTACCAGCACACCGGTTAGGGCTGAGCTACTTACAGTCTGGAGAGCTTGATGAATGCTGACATTGAATTACAAAAGTAGACAGGAAACGGAGAACTGATTGAACCAGAAGTTCTGCCCTCTCTTTATCACTTTCACTTTCTCTTACTCTGTGTTTCTGCAGTTCTCTGCATCCTCTTATCGCTTCCTTCTTTATTTGTTTTACTTGAAGGGGCAAGATGATTATGAAGCAATGAGGGATTACCTAGTAACGACTCAGTATAATGCATCACTTTACTCGGGGATGTGCAAATAGAGTAACTAAAGTTTAAGTAATTAAGTAAGTTTAGTAATTAATTAATAATTTCTAGTTCTGTGCCGCTCGGCAGTTTGTTCAGACTTAATCAGGAATAACTCATGAAGAAAGTGGCCAGTATGTTGATTCACAGATGTTTATGAACTAATAATGACCTATTGATTAATCAACATAGTATCTCCCAGTCTGTTCTCTATAAACTCATCATTAGTCCAGAATTTGGAGTTGTTCAGGAACTACTTATTATCAGTTCATCCATTACCCTGATTCGTTCTCCACTCGTTTCTAAGAAACTACTCGTAATTTTGTGTACCATATTGTGAAGTGTCACTGATTAATTTAAGCTCTTAATGCATAATGCAGTGTTAACGCTGTTCATTTTCTGCCAAATGCCACACGATTAACTGGACAGGATACCTGCTGTTTTTGACTCACATGTACTAGTCCTGTTATGTACCATTCAGTGTTGTGCATCAAGTCCGTTGTTGTGACGTTATTCTCCAGTTGATTATGTCATAGTAGACATTTCTGTCTCAGATCACAGAGGGAATGTCATTTGGTTTCAGTTAATGTCAGCTGACCCTCCCAGAGGCCAGTCTGTGGTGTTCTATCAATATTTAAGACTGATCAAAGGTCAACTCTTAACCTTTTAAATACACTTCACACACCCACACACACTTTTCACTTCCATTGACTAATATTCAATCTTGAAACACCAAATATGCCTTTGCCCTTTTTTTCCCTTATACCTGTATGTGCTGAAGGTATGAGCTACTCAATGTTAGTGGAGCATTATGTTTTGAAATCTGTCAGCAGAGCAATTTACAGCTAATTAACGTCAGATTAAAATGTGGCTGTTCAGTGATCTTATAAAAAGTGTTCTGTAAATAAATTACATCTGCTTCACAGTTGACATTACAGCAGGGATCATTTAAAGAAAGAACTAAAATTAGTAAGACACTTGGGATAAACTCTAAAAATTTGTTAGCGAGTAACTCCACACTAAAGCATGTGGATGGTGGATGGTGCTAGGGTAACGTTTATTACTGGTTGGCTGTGGTGCCTGAACAGTGGGCTGGGGGATAGCATGAACATCCTGCATGCTACACCCTCCAGGTGAGGCTCCTTGCTGGCAGGTAAAAAACAAAACAGCCGGCGACCCCAGTGTCACAAAGGTGGCCCATGTCTGCATTCTTAGGTCAACAGTGAAGAAAGCGGTGGTGCAGAGGGGCTTTATTACTTCATCCAGCCCTCCTCAAATTCAAAGTCTCATTTGTCACAGCCATTCTCCTCTCAGCACAATCGATTTTGTCACCTATTGTGACAAAAGGTAAAAGAAAACATGGAAAATTAGACTGCCATTCTGGGAAATTAGTTTGCAGAGGGTGAGCAACAATAAGAGACAGAGCGCTGTGATGTAACATCACTGTGTGCTCCTCCATGTGTAACACATCACTTTCTATATTGTTGAAGGTGCTTTTGAAAGAGCAGCAGCACAATTGGCCAATGATTATTAAAAAAAAAAAGTTGTATATTGAGCACTGAAGGACAACAGTTATTATCCATTAACAATCCATTACTATGGAAATAATTAGCTACTGACAGTGATGTTGCTGTGCTGCTTGTGGGTGACACAGCACATCGTAGGAAGGGTGTTCAGAGCTTGTCTGGTAGCGATTCACTGAACAGTGTTAGCAATTAAACAACAGTGAAGCACAAATACACGGAGACCTCTGGGTTTGTCTTTTTCAGCCAAAGGGTCGACTATAGCAGAGCTGTCAGGGTACACCGCACGAGAACAGGTCCTGGCTACTGAGAAAAGAGATCCGGATGTGCAGAACATTGGCACTTTGTTCCATAATCGCCAGACTGGTAACACATTTAGTCGAAGTTATTTTCCAATGAAATTATGAAACATATTTGGAGTTTGATGGTTCATTGTGGATCTGTGAACATCAAGACAGAAGCAGAAATCCAAAAACGTTCCTGATTCTTCTCCAAACACTGAAAAGAGAGATTCCAAACAGTCGTGAACAGTTTCTCCACTGTTACACTTGGCAAGGTTCAGAGCAATTACACTGTACTGTACCGCCTCTAAATGATTCAAGCGTGGGATGGTTTAGGAGAAGAACAAGAGGACTGGACATTATCTTGGGTTCCTCTCAGCTTAATTCTTCTAACTTTGTTTTTTTTCCAAACTCCCCTTTTCAGTTCTTTTTCATTATAATCTTGATTAAGTTTTCCAATTTTAAACAAAGGTGACCAGCTTTTGGACAGAAAAGTGATGGAAGCGAAAAGTTTGAGGTGAGTTGAAATGAAGTACTGACATCAGTAAAAGCTCATCTGTAGAACAAGCTATTCGTAAATACTGATAACTTTAAATTAAGAACTGAATACCTGCTGCAGGTTAAACTATTCTAACGTGTTATAGGCTGTGGATTCACATGTACAGACTATTCTCACTCATACGTTCAGTGTTTTTCACAGAGTTCCACTCTTTCATTTCAAAGGTCAAACGGACAGAGGAACAACCTACTACATGCAGAGCAGCAGCACACATGACATTTTCTACTATGAATATAAGAACTGCAATCTTCAGAATGCAGATTACAATCATCATCTCTTCTTCCTCAGTAGTTTGTTTTTCCCAGTTCAGCAGGTCTTTCGACACAAACACGCAGAAAGAAAGAAGTCAAAAGTTCAGTTCAGAAATATAAAAGTCTAAATTACAAATTAAAACTGTAGAATGTGGGTAATTAAACATTTATTACAATAATGAAAAATGTAACACTGCTTTGATTTGAATAATTTGACAAAGCCGGTTTGCAGGAGAGCACAATGGCTGTATGAGGAGCTTAAATCGTGCTGATGATTTGTCTTTTGACAAAGGCATACTTCTTCTCATCGAACTCTCGCCAAGAAAGCAAATAAAACTATTCCTTTAAGCACAATGCTGAATATTAGGCTGTTTCTGTTTACTCCGCTTGGACGATAAACTGGTCAGTAATGATCACTTTGTAGTATTTTCCACTTGTCCCAGGTAACCTGGAAGATGAAGTCTCTTGGTTCTACACGTCCGTGTCTCCAGCCACTCGGTTGTGCATTGAATACCACCAAAGAAAAACACCCAGGAGGTTTAGTTCAATATGTGAGCTGCTATTAGCTCTTCCAGTGATGCATTAGTGGTGCAGTATTGACACAAATTCCTCTGCGTCTCAGCTGGATCCCTCCTTGGTCTATGTGCCTCCCATTTGTTATTCAATACACATCCTCAAAGTTAATTTGTGATAATAGAGTCATACCACAGCAGGCAATTGGATGACCGGCCTTTAAAGCCTGTTGATTAGATGACTGATTATCGACTGATTACTCCCAATCTCCTGGTGTCATCAGACACAATTAATAACCTCTGTAATGAAATCTCTGAGTATGTGTGAGTACTTGGGTGATGGCACATCATGATGACGACAAGTCTGATATTGTTTCATGGTGTGACACTGATCAGCATTATCTCAAAATGATTTGTATTTACACGAGAATGAGGCTGATATGGAAATGAAAAATCAACTAACTGAAGGCCACTGGAATACCTTCAGATACATGCGCCACATTGTGCCATAATGTAGCCTTTGAAGCCAGCATGCAGCAACATGAGCATGTTAGATGAATGAAATGTTTCACAAGCAGGTGTCCTACATGTTTAGCTGATTCCAAGAGTTGAAAGGGAGTTACATCGTAAAAATGTCCACTAACTTCAAGTGTGTTCAACCGCAGGCTCACACAGGCTATCAAGAACTGTGAGTTTACAACTGACTACAAAACGGAATTTTACTCATGTATCAGAAATGTCACAGAAGCACTACAAATGAAACAATGTTTAAAATACTCACACTGGCGCGACAGAACAAATACTGTAAATAAGTGTGCTGGCATGTTATTTGCTGCGACATATTTGGATGCATTTGGAGAAGATACATCATTATATCCATTAAAGTGGAAGTGCAGGTGAAGGTCTCATTCTTTTGGAATAGCTGAGGGGTCTTCCACATCTAACCACTCCAACACAGCAGTCAAAACAAAACATCTCATTAGTGCTTTGGGACTGTGAGACTCATTAAGGGAGATGTGACGAGATTAAGAATCCAATGAAAACAGAACTCACTGACAATCAGTCTTCCCCTTGCTGTCTCTCCCTGTCTCTGTGTCTCTCACTATGAACTCAAGAAGCAAACACGCCACTCATTAAAACTACAAAGTTTAATTTGTCCTAATTAATTGGATGACTCCTCTAGAAAAGGGCATCCACGTGACCCTGATGAACAGTGAAATAGCAGACAACAAGCTTCAGTCAGATTGAGGAGCAGCAGTGCAACATAGGAGCCTCGTCCTGGTGTCAACTGCAGAGGTCCTATTACTAAATGCATCTTTTTATATTCCTCTACACACCCTCACCTCCATCCCATAAATCATCACAATAGATCTTAATTCTGCTGCAATAAGAAAACACATGAATAGATAAATAAAAAACACTAAGACACTAACACAGAGAGATTTCTTCCGTGTGCTCCGAGCTGACTTGAACTGACCTCACTGTTTCTCATGACGTCACTGCTCAGAATATCTGTTGCTAATCTTAGAGAAATCATTCCAAGGTAAGCAAACAAAGCTTAAAACTGAGGGGAGTCAGCAAACATGAATGTTAAGCAGTGGAGTTGAAATATAAAGAAGACAGACCGAAAATACAAGAGACCAAAGAGAGATGGGAGTGGCTGCAGACTGAACTAATGAGTGGAAAGTTAATAGGGACTGAAAACATCTGAACATCTCACTGAGGCTACGTCCACACTACTACGTTTTAGTTTAAAAACGGCATTTTAAAACTAAAACGATCTCCGTTTCAGCCCCGTTTCCAAAATAATCTCCATGTAAACAGGAAGCAGGACAAAATTAATGACACAAAAACGGAACTGCTCTTCACAAAACCCTCCTGGATAATGTTTTTATTAAAACATTGTCGATAGCATTTTTTGTTTGTTCCACCATTGTATTTTCAAAGTCCCTTTGTGTCTTTCTAAAGTTCGACAGTATCACATCCATTCCGTCAATGTACAAACTCAAATACTCCACAATATCATAACACATACTCCAAGTTCACATTTGCTATGATGCCCTTGGCCCATATAACGTTAAATATTGACGCGTCACAAAGAATCCATTACAACAACGGCCATGAAACAGTACTTGTAGTCACGCAACACTTCATCCAAAGAATGCTTCCGTTTCTGTTGATGTAGTCTGCGGATTAGCGTTGTGGCATAACTTTACCGTGTGTTTGTGAGCAGCTGACGAAACGATACTTCACTTCAGGCTCTGCACTCGATGTGTTGATGTTCCTTCCACATCTGGACATTCAAAAGTTTTCCCGCCATTCCCCAGAAATCACAATGTCATGATCCCACCCAGCACTAGTTCTAGCCAAAACATCATGTCAAACAGTCATGTAGGACTGATAATGCCGCTGGATTTGGGATTTGTCACAAATCGCTCGAATGGTAGTTGCAATAGTAGCATTATAAAATTATAAAATTTAACTGCACAACAGCTGGTAGGCAGCAAGGTCAGCAACGCCTGTAATTCGTTCTCCATGTTTAATTAGTCATGCCAAGCATTTTCGATAACCCGTCTCAGGCCTGTTTGTTTTCTTCTGGAAAAGGGACACGTGATAGGGGCTTGACGAATCAGCAAAGGACACGTCATGTCTGACAAGAAGCGAACTTGGGTGGCCGCGTCATCATTTCCAAAAGCCTCTGTTTTGGGCCGTCCAGACCAAAACACAACCCCAGTGTTTTCAAACAAAAACAGGGCCAGCAGCATTTCCAAACGTATCCGTTTTAGGGGCTCTAAAACGCCGGAGTAGTGTGGACGCTAGCTGCAAACGTAGCAAAACTTAGTACATGTGGATGTAGCCTGAGAAAACACACAGGATTAGAAGTAGTAACAGGAATCATAACTGTTAAGCTTTGTTTTGATGGCTGCTTAACAGCGGGACAGCGGTGTTCCACCAGATATTCATCACGTTTCCATGAGAGAAAAATGGTAGAAACTGGAGCATGGACTGAGCCATTAAGGTCAATATGCTGCAATGAAAAAGATACAGAAAAAGAAACCAAAAGAGTTCAATAGGTGCCTGAAATTCTCTCTCTGGTGTCTCGGAGCTATGAACGAATTTCTTTCTTAATTTTTTCTGCCTGATTCATCATTCACATCTTCTCTCTTTGCCTTTCCAAATATTCAGCAGCAGTATCAGTCAATACTGATTTCAAAGTCAACAATCAGATGAAACACAGTAACTATGAAATGACAATTTCCAGAATTAAAAGTAAGACTCCTTTAACGACGAAATGCTCTTTAAAAATCCTCAAACGGACTAACTGGAAACTTCTGACTGATGGGGTTTTCTTACTCAGACTGATTTTATCATTGAGTCCAACTGAGTTGCCTCTGTCACCACTTCATTACCAAATATTTACAATTCCTCTTAGAGCTGATGTACTTACAGTCTGGAGAGCATCATTACTTTCTGCTGACATTTAATTACAGAAGTAGACAGGAGAGAAGACATGGAAACAAATATTCCTCTCTACGACTGAAGCTCTCTTTTCTGCTCCGTTTCTCATCACCATTTCTTGTCGTCTCTCTCCTCTCTTATTCTTATATTGCCACACTCAGCTGATGCTGGCAAGCAGCCAGTGTCAAAGTGTCTAAACCCTGACCAGATTCTTTCAAGGTGATTGATATTCCGGTTAGTGTGGTCATGTAGTAGACAAAGGGATGTAACTGTCTGACCTTTCAGCTCCTTGAGATGGGCCAGCTCAGCTCTATCAGTGGAGCCATGATTAGACAAGATATACGTATGACAGGTGAAACAAAGCAAAAGATTTGTGTGCTTTAAAATCAGACTGTGGATTTAAGATCACAAATATCTAAATATATTCAACGTTTTTAGACAAGTGGCATATGCCTCCGAGACACAAGTAAACATACTAAACAGTAGGATACAAGAGCTACCTAACCATACAGTGAGCCAAAACCCTGTACATCAGGTGACAAATGATCAATAATCCATGTGTAAGAGAAGGCAAGTACAGGTTCAGACACGGGAAGTGTGAGGGGTGAGCTGTTTTTACCAAACCTGTCGATATTAAAGCAGAAAGTGCCAAACTGAGGATCAAGTCTGTCTCAGGAAGAATGACGAAACATCTTTGAAGAAGAACAGAAATCTCTCTGGGATTCATGAGAGATACAGGCTTGTACGTGGCACGTGTTTGTGTGTGTGTGTGTGTGTGTGTGTGTGCGCGCATAATATGAGTCCTAAAATACTGCTGTTTTTAAAAAGCAGCACATCTTAGGATGTGGAAATTCCTAATAGTTCTAGTCTTGTTAGTATCTTGAGATGTGCAGGGATGACAGTTAAATAATTGATATTAGTTGTGCAGTCGTCTCAGTGTCACCAACTATAAACAACATTCTCTTGTTCATGTCATTCTCATTTTTGTACAGCAACACTAGACTTGACATTGACCAATCAGCTCTAACTTAACTCTCCTCCAGTTTGGCTGCCAATTGGCGCTGCAGCTCATTAGTAGAGAAGCTGTTTATGTGTGAAGACACCAATGTGGTGTGTATGCAGAGGCAGAAATTAATGTTTACCTGTAAGTGGGGAAGAAGGAAACTGGAATTTGGTTACTAAAACTGTATTTAAATTAAAAAATAACAAGACTTGTGTTCCTGATATATTTTCCATTATATTCTGTGTTCATGATCATTTGTTTTCCTTTCAGTTTCCATCTGTGGGGCTTCAACACATGAGTCCTTATGGTGCAGGTAGACTGTGTAGGAAAGTTCATTTACATTCCACTCTTGTTTCACACTGCTCATTTGTATTTTCGACTCAGAGGAGAGGGTAGTGTGTTCATTTATAATGTGCCAGCAGCAACACAGAGGCAGAAACAACACAAAGGCTCAGTGGAATCATCAAATAAATATGCTGAAAAATAAAGTTTGCTTCCACAGTCAGAGAAGTGAGACTATGCTGAGTATTTGCTCTTAGACACTTCAATAGTGGGTGACTCACTTACTGTACACAGCATAAACACATCTAATTTATTTAGATACAGATGGAGACGTAGGCAGAAACCTCATTAAATCTGTTCTCAATCATGGCTCCATGCAACAAATTGGGTTTTACCAATATCAAAATCAAACAGTTGACATGAGATTAATTTAAATCTACCCTCAAATTTAGCATCTACTTAAATGTATAATTAACAATTCCACTGAATGTTATGGCAACCATAAACCTATCATGGTAGATGAAACAAGCACCTCATTACACTCCCTCATTAGGCAGAAAATTCATATTCACCTTACATGATCCACTCCACTCGTCTCTTAGACTGAACACAAGATTCAAAGCTTGTGACCCCTGGGTGCCTTAATTATTTCTACATTTTTCAGCCCAGTGTTTCTGTCCTCCAACTAAGCTTCTGCCTGGAAAAAAACTCCAGCTCGCGATGTACAGTAAGATTGTCTTGACTGCTGTGTGTTTGTGAGCTGTGCAGATTTCAAACTTTGTGACTCTTTAAGGAGAACTTCAGAACCTCAGGGCAGGCTTCAAGTTGTCGGAGATTTTTCTCTTAATGCTTTATTTGCTTGTGAGAGTAGGACCATAAAGTTATTGATAATTCTGAAAGACTTGATTGAAATGAACACTTAGCTTATCCCTGGATCAAACCTTCGTCTAATTGAAGACAGAAGACATGAGGGAAAAGAAACAAGACAGCAGGAGTCAGCAAAGGTGAGAATACGACACCACACCTATAAGCTACACATCTACCTTCAATGACTCTGCATTGGTTTGTCTCTCTCTCTCTCTCTCTCTGCTCATCTTCCCAACAATCCCAAGACAAGAGTCCTCCATTCTGCTTCAGGCGTCTCATGACCCATCAAAGCTGCTGCCACTTTATTCTGGAGGTGTAACCAACAGAAAATGGTCAGACAGCTCCTGCTGAGCTTTTATATAAGTCTGATTATGCTGAAGAGGAACTGTGACTGACAGAAGGAGATTTACTGTTTTAGGCTTCTATAAAACTTGTCAGAAGCATCTAATCCTCATTCAAGGCTTTACTTCTGGTAAATGAGAGCAAAATTGACATGTAGCCTTACCATAAACAGCAGGGAGGCTCACTCTTAAACAAGTAAAAAGAGCAGATTGTGGGCTACACAGGTGGGATTTTTAAATAATGTATTAATGCAGAATGAAATATGGAGGAAAATTACAATAAATAGTTTTAAAGTTTTATATTGAGATGCACCCTAATGTACATTCCGAGGAAGGCAAAAATGAAGTCCAAATCTTTTGAAGTGAATTACAGATAGAGGGAGCCATGCTGGCCATTCAGCTTTACATCAGTCTGTGGACAGTAAACAGTCTTTTGTACATGGATCAGCACAATGGACACAGGCGGTGCACGACCAGAGCACAGATATGGTTCACTGTGAAAACTCAACTCTGTTTCACAAACGGCCCTATTTCAATCACAGAGCTGCAAAGACAAGCACAAAGTGGTCGGTCTTATGTGCACGGACTCAACAGGCGTCTCCAAGCAGCTCCCTGCTATTTTGGCTCATGTATGTGCAGAAGTGCAAAATACAAAAGGGCTGGTTGAAGGTGGATATAAACCACAGGGTGTCGTGATGAATAAATGTGCTCTCAGCCAGTCACATTACTGATCAAATAGCTCTGAAACAGATCTTCATGTTGCATCAATCAGACGCGACTTCCGTATTAGTTTGCACAGCAATGCATTTAAAGAATAAAACATAAAAAGCTGCTTTTGCTAAAAAGAAAGTAAGAAAGGAGGCTGTGATGCACAGGATTAATGAGCCTCAATAATCCAACATCTTCTGCATAAACAACAAAATACGGAGTTAATACCAATCAGTCTGGTGTGTGTTCTACTTACTGCAGCTGTCCTATTTCTACATATTTTCAGGTCTTACAGAAACACCTCTTTCTTCAGGCCTTCTGTTGTAAATAAATGAGATACAAAACAACGAGAGTCTGCAGCTTTCTAGAAATCAGTAAACTGACCAGATGACAAACCGGGTAGACTGAAGAATCTGTTGCTCCCCCTCCTTCCTGCACTCATCCTCATTCCTGTTGTTTAAATGTGAGTGGTTGACTTTGAAGTCGTTTCGCCTTAAGGAAGCTAAAATGCAGTAACAGGAGACAAGATGGTGGGTGTAACACAGAACTTCACTTTAATTTTCTCCCCAAATGGATTTCATTAAAGGGTGTTATTGCACTGAGAGGGAGTTTTCTATTACACAATCACACATGGGAATGCTGTTGAAGGATTGTTTCTGCCTCACGTGACTTCCCAAGTGTCGAGAAATGTATGGAGAAAAGATGTTATAAAAAAAAAAAAAAAACCATAATATTATTTATATCAGCTGTGTGGTAGTTTTACATTTGAGCATTTCAAAAACAAGATACTTAAAGAATGCTGAAGAATAATTTCATTATACAACAGATAGGGTGGTTCTGTTGTTTTTATAGCAAAATACCTTCTGATATCATTTTCTTTTAACATCTCAGCTCCTTCCCATGGTTACAGAATAGTCCGATGAACACTGTAACAAACATCAGCTATGTATACTGTCTGGTGCTGGTTTGAAAAGACTCCTGAGGGAGAAATATGTATCAGTCAGTGTTCATTTCTCAAATACGCTCAATCATCAAAAGGTTATTACATCTCACGATGAAAACGCAAAACATACTGGGAATATTAGAAATCTATCAGAACAGAATGTACCCGTCATCAATCAGTTGGTTCAATTCAAACTATTTTCAGTGATACTGCCGGCCTGAAAGGAAAACCTGGGGACACAGAGACATGAGGAGAGAGTCTAGTAGGGCGGCAGTACGACTGGTCAGTCAGTCACACATGTTGTGAACGAACCCCCGAGTTAAGCTCATTGTCTAAAGCAGCACTGCTACTTGGGTTACCTGTCACATTTAGAGTCACTATTACATGTAAGAACAATTACCTTGATTAACTGAACACAATACAGAGAAGAATCATCAGTAGTTTTCACATGTCTCAGAGCCAAAACACTGTTACAACCCTGATTACACTCCCATCTTATTCACAAGCTCTGTTTGCCCTCCTCACTCTTTTATTGTACATATTTCCCAGAGGCAGGAGGATATGTTGGTATTATTCTGAAGAGCTGATGGTAACTAAATCCACAGTAGCTGATGAGAGATGAATATGAATTTATTTATTTTCCCTTTGAGGGGATTTGATAAGTCAAAAAAGATGAAGATTTTATTGTATTTATTGATGATACATGATACAAGACTGTAAGACCACAAGGACACATTGAAAAATGCCCATTTCTTACAAAGATATTCAGTTTAAATGATGTAAAATAGAAAAGCAGTAAAGATAAATAATAAAGGTCAAAGTAACTGGATTAACACCAACGTGCTGCAACATGTCAAACTGGCCACAGTCCACTGTATGAAAACTCAAAATTACTAAAATGAGGCAGTGATTAAAAACTCTCCATACCTCAGGATGAATTACAGCCACTATTCAGGTTTGGACAGACCGACTCTGAAGATAATGTCACCGTCCATCACAGCTGTGATACAGAGTGAACCAGCATGACTGCCTGTCAAGGCCTCGGCACAGGCATAAGATCCCTTTATATTTCCCAACTTACAGTACGTGTGAGCTGGCAGACAACCCTGACTGAGGGAGTGAGCTGCAGTTACACAGCGCCAACGCTATGCACCAGAGCAAGTGACCAACTGATGGCTGTGAATCAAACACCCCTCTTCCAAAGTGTGTGTTCTTGTGTTTTATATGCACCCAAGTTACAAATGGGACTATTCAGATAAGAGCTTAAAGCAGCCAATAAAATATGTAGCACAGGAAAGACAAAAAGGCAAACAATATGACAGAGGCCAATGAAAAGTCTATTAACAACTCAAGAAATACAACTACATGACAGAAGAATCAGAAAATGATGAAAAGAAAATTATTTTAAAAAAAAAATATATATATATATATGAAAAAGATTTCCTCAGGCAGGAAATTTCAAAGTAAAGGTCTCTGACTGCAAAAGCCCGGTCACCTTTACACAATGATCTAGGGAAAGCTAAGAGAGTGCTGCCTTGGGAACTCACGATAAAAAGGCTCCAAAGGTTTGAGATGAAACTTGGGGCTGAACCATGTTGAGCCTTTACAACAATGAGATTTTTATTAGATCATTTCTAAAACAAAAACAATAATCCAATGAAGCTAGATTTGGGGCTAAAATAGTTCCGTCACTAGATTGTTATTACAACTCCAGCTCCAGGACTGTTTGGTCCACTACATCTGCTTGGAGAAGGTGATTTATCTCAAACAGCCACACCTGTACAAAAGAATACATTAATGGGAATTTATAACTATGTGAAAACACCGAACGGGATTCTTTATTTTAAGATGAAAACCCATAGAATCAAAACATGAAGAAAAATGTTTAAAACAAATACAATCTACTTTTTTGCTTAGGTTGGCTATTTTCTGTACTTTACCTCATGAACATCTTATCAGCCTGCTAGTCTAATGTTTAATGCATAATCAGCTCATTGTCACTGCTCTTGGTTAACACTTAAAACATGTCTGTCACTTTTTACTTAGAGAGGAGGAACAAGAAATGAAGGATCAAGTGTTAGAAGCAGAGGAAAAAAAAAAAAGAGTGGGAGAGGAGGAGGTTGAGACCAGGATGAACAACTACTGTACTGGCATTACTGGAACAGATGCCTGCTAATGCCAAAAAAAAAAATCATCACTCCTATATCAGAGATGCAGTCAAAGTAACGACACTTATTATTGCATCCCATCTGTGCACACAATTTAGAAAAATGAATAAATGATGCATGATTCTGATCAAAATGATGGGAAAAATATGTTGTGCATTATATTTAATTAGCACTGGGAACTCGGGAAGATAGGAGAGGACAGGCTCAAGGAATGGACACTGAGGGGGACATTCATGTGAGGCTGTGGCCTTCAGTTCATTTGAAGAAGAGCGTTCTGCTATTTTCAAGGGAAACCATGTACGTCCAAACTGAAAACACCTCAGGGCACCACAGAGTCTGAAGACTCCCTTAATGGAGGTAAAAGCCAATCTAATTTCTATTATCAGGTGATTTAATGTTCATTTTCTCCATTATGAAGGACCATCAGCTCACCATCTGCTGGGCTACAGTGTTGATCAGTGATCCAATAGAATCAGACAGGTGTGGAGACACGTGGGATAAAAAACAGCTCTGCTCCGCTCTGCACAGACAATGTGAAGGCACTGGTGCAGGCATGGGATCCACACAGATATATCAAGGTACACTGATCTCCTTCCACCTTTTAATCATTCATCAGAAATCTAATCCCACTTGTTTGATCCCACAGACTCTATTTTGTAAGAAAGACTAAATGAAGAGTAGACAGAAAACCATGTAGTCACTAATTACAAACACTAAACTATTTTCATTAAAACACTGGTTAGAGAATTTCAGAGTCAACAACTTGGGGGTATTTTACTTTGTAAAATATCAGTGAAATTTCTTCCTGTTATGTCACAATACCTGTGGTCACTAATGTTCACAGATTCTTCTCTCTGTCCCTGAGAAAGTTTTATTTCTCCTGCAAAGTGTGAGGTGGTTAGCTTTGAAGTCTAATGGAAATCTCACTTGAGCTGTCACGGGCTGAAACATTGACAAGCGGTTTAGGAGGAGATCTTACCTAAGTTAAGTTATATCCATAGAGCACAGCGGAAATACTATGACGTTGCTCTCATTCTTAGATACTACCACCGTTTCAATGAAACTACTTCAGTTTGAGGTACCAAATTGTTGAAAGAAAAGATAAAATCACAAATTACTCTCATCAAAACCAACACTGAAGCATAGAGTGCAGAGAAGTGAGGCTGTTCCGTGTTCAAACTTCCAAGCACACCAGTGTCAGGTGTTTTCCTTCACCTGTGGAAGCTAAAACAGCTGCTGTGACATCACTCATGAAGGCGTGGCCAGAAGCGAAACATCCGAGTTTCAGTCCATAACGAGCACTGAAGCTGCAGTTCTCTGCCCTGTATTGTTTCAGTGTTGCCAGTCTCCTGGGTGACTGTTGTTTACAGTCAGGTTTTACCTTTGTTCTGATTAAGGCCAATATGATCCGCCTAAATAAAGCGGTTTGAATTGATCCGCAAGTTATTATACACAAAAATGTAAAAATGACTCAGGAAAAAACCATTTCATTTCAGGCTCAGGGTTTGTTTCTTTGCACCATTTGACTGTTTTCTATTTAATATGATTAATAAGTGACATGAATGTTAACTGACAGTGCTGATGGAGGCAGATTTGTATTACAAATGTTGAAAATTACAACAGAAACTGAATATCAACATTAATAAAGCCTAAGAAATACAAAGACACTGCAACTTCACAAACATGATGTTTGTGCTCCTATAATAATAATTTACTGTCCACACAGTCGCTCAATCTAACACGAACATCTTGAAATGCAGTCCTCAAGGTTTCGGAATTTCCAGTAATAATGTGGTTAGTCTGGATAGAATAATGCACCGCTGCTTTATTTTAGCTTCCCCGACAGGCTAGATGGTAATCAATGGTTTGGTTTTGCAATTACGTGTTTGTGTTTTGAGGCCAGATGTGCCATGACTCACTACCATAACGCACCTAAAAATCTAATTCTAACTGTTCATCTCGGAGTGGAATATTCAGCTGCTGAAATCATCCTTGAATTCTTGCCAGAGTATATTTTTGACCACTTTGCAGCAGAACCAACAGCGAACTCTGTCACAGCAGAGCCGTTTAGACACAGTAACAAAGAGGCAGACAGACACACATATAAAGCTGAGCACACACAAACACTCTCTCTGTGTCGGTAACCTTGAGATCTGGAGAACCATGAAATCAAATTGCATTGCACTGATGTCTCAGTGGAGCGACACATTTTGTCCGTGTGTTCAACTGTGTGGGAGGCTGTTGTTGGTGGAGTCACACATGTCAACAAACCAGATATAAATTGGATTTGTATGTGTGGGTTTTATTTTAGACAGAGAGGTTCAGAGGTCATTAATGTAGACCATTCCTCACAACAGCAGAGTGAGAAAAAATACAGGGACCCATCTGTACTGAATTTCAACACACGGCATGTGTGTATCACTTAATATCCACACGCACATGTTAGTACGTGTAACACAGAAAGACCAGATTTGGCATAACACAGGAGTACATGCAGATGAAGAGCCCATTTGAACACCAGGTGCAAATGAAGTGTGATTAAGCAGCCTTTATCTGCTCAACGTTGCTTTTAACAACCTCTCACCCTCTCTCTCTTATATGCATTAATCTGCAGCGTTCACTCACACATCCTACTGGGCTGCAATATTTAACAAGAAGAGTGGATTTTTTTCGGAAATGTGTAGACAGCAGGAAACTTCTGACTCTTCCGACAGAAGGCATTAGATGCAGATTGAGTTAGTGTCATGTATGATTTTGTTTCTCTGTCTGATATTCTTTTAAATTCACAAGACGAGACCGGACTGAGGAGAGGGAAGTCAGAGCTCCACCAGCAGAGTGGGACAACAGCTCCACAGCCGTCAGTCACTCTAACGTGTGATTGACACCAAGGCTACATACTACCACAGCACACAGAGAATACTGACTGCATGGCAGTGAGTAGGAGAGAAAGAGTCTCTGCTGTTTCACATCCTGAAACCCACAGATGTCAGAGCAGGACTGACACATCATACAGCACAGTGTATACTGTAGAATGATGGGAGCAGACGATGTCTAAAGCAGTGTTATTTTGTTTTTATTTGTTCCTATTTAAAGAATGTCTACAGCTTTTGGGTCAAAAGATTTTCTTGTCTGAAAGCGTCTTTTGGAGATGTCTGAAATTAATACTCTGATAATCCACAATCACACAACAGCTCATTAATAATGATTTTACTTTTATGATTAAGCATACTGTTTATTTTTCCTGAAGTTCTTCCTTGAGATCCTCCAGACCTTGTGAATGTGAATATTTCATGGTGAATATCAAATAGTAATGTGACTTAGTGAGTGGCTTATCTCAATGATATAATATTAAGAGGAAATGTCAGACCACACAAGGACTGAACTAAAGGGAAGCTTCTCATTCAGGGGAGTCAAGTTCATTTATTTATTCCACATCCGGAAGAGACATTAGAAGCCCAACTAATCAATATCTTCTAACCAGACCTATCTGACAGCAGCACTGACACTTCTCAATGTAAATCAAAAGCTCTTAAACGTTTCTTCTCCTCGTGATTAGCAACATGACCCACTGATCGTCAACTCATTGATGAGATTGTATAGAAATATTAATTGAAATTTGGATTTTACTGTAATACGATTAACCACACAACCCTAAGACACACAGGATTCAAGCCTCTCTCTCTCTCACCCACACACACACAAATATAATGATGGTCCAACATAATGTGCATCTCAGTGATAAGTGCTGGAACAAGTCATCCATCTGAACAGCAGAAATACACCTGCCCTTTTGATTTACAATAGGTTAAATAGATTCCATTAGGAAGAGTAATGGATGGCATCAGTAGGCTACCTCTGAGAGGTCGGGCTGGAAAATCCAGAAAATTGACATTCGAGTAGCCACTTAAGTAGAAGAAAAATAGAAAATATGAGAAAAGTCAGCAGTCCTCCAAAGTGAAGAAGCATATGGAAGATGGCAAAGCAGAAGGAGAATAGGTAAAAAGAAGCTTGTGTGGTCTGGCTGCTGAGAGTCTCCTCTCCACTTAGGAAATAACATACCTGAATCCTAATCACCTTCTTCTCTCTGCTCACTTCAGTTTTTGTACAACTACCACAATGACACGGTGCCTCCATCCTCCACACAGAAACTGACTGATGATGGATTTGCTTTGCTGCACACAGATTGATAGTAACAAAGGCCACGTTGAAGTTTACAAACAGGAGAAGAAGAAATGTTCTAACTGAGCACGAGCAAACACATACGTCTGAGTAGATAGACAAAATACTGTGCTGATAAAACAAAGACTATTGCATTATTCACAAGACATTAGCAGCATCATAATGACAAGTTGGATAAATCAGCCAACGGAAGTAAGCGGCTGTGTGGAGATGAAAATGGCCACTGAGCTTCTCTGTGCTTCCTGATATCACAAGGACTGAGCTGGGCAGAAAATACTGACATTACAACAACTTTGAACTCAATTTGTATTCCAACCACAATGACATGAACCCTGTAAGATAAACAAAACACATTATTGTCCTAATTACATGAAGGTAAAGAAAAAAAGAGTCGGGCCACAGCATGGGAGAATCCAGTTCATGTGTCCTATAAGATTTACAACGGTCACCACAGTGCTTGTTGTCATCAATACCAGAATATATCGGGAGTGTCAGGCGAGCTGTGTCACGGGTACAGCTGCCTGTTAATCAGCACTGAGCTCGGAGGGAGCTAGCAGAATATGGCGGTGAAGTTATATTTTAAAGGTGGGATATGCGATTCTAAACCAATACATGTCTTTTTGCCTAATTCATAACAAATATCCTCCGCTAGCTGTCCGTTCAGTGTGTGCACTGAAAAGACTGGACCGGGCCACACAACACTAGTCCAGCCATGGTTTAGTGTGTCAGGTAACGTTAAATGACTTGCCCACGGACATTCAGCTTCCTTTCTAGTTTGCCAAGATGTGCTGTTGGTGTGATGTTAGCTATAGCAGCAGGAGAGCTGTGAGCGTCGCTGTCTAGAGCTGCTGAGCTGCTCTGGGAAACCGTCTCGTCCTCTCTGGCTGTTAGCTTCGCAGCAGCAACTGTGGGGACAGTTTGCTGACCCACAACCCTTGCTAACGCTACTTACATTACTTACTGTGTCATTGTTCGCTCTATATCATGGTATTAGATTTCTCCAGAATCACATACCCCACCTTTAAATAGAATAATTAATTTAAAGCAGCTCTTAATAAATATAATACAACAGAGCCCTGGAGTGTTAAAGATGAAGCTGACCAAGCCAAATGAGGAAAACATTTATTTTTTTTAAAATGATGTTTTCTCCCTATATGCCCGTCGTGCTTCTTCTAATCATTCTTATCTTTTCTCTCTATTTCTGTTTCTGTTTCTTTATTGCTTTTCTTCACATTTCCTTTTATCTGTCGTTATCTTTCCTTCCCTGTCCAATTGCTCCACCTCTCTCCCCCTCTGATCATCTCTTTATCAGGTCTTAAACCACTTTCCCACAACACTGTTTATTCAGAAGGACCATTTAGTCTCAAGATGCCAAGCTTTTGCTCAAATCCATTTCAACATCTTCCTCATCTTTTATGTATGTCGTCTTCCATTAATTCAGATCTTTTCTTCCTCCCAACGTATTTTCTGACTGATAAGGAAAAGAGATTCAGCTTCTTTGAGAACGTTTGAGAGAGAACAGAGTCTCTGTGACCAACGCTGCTGAATGTGATAAGAATTTGGAAAGGGAAACATTGCTCTTGTACCTGGCCCTTGACTGAAACAGGGGGCTTTTTCTGGGATCACCATGACAGCAGGTCCATAGCTACAGTACTGTATTTTTCAACCCAATACATAACAAAAGCATATTCTGTATTATTATTATTATTGTTGTTGTTGCCTGTTCAGATCTGACTCTGCAGCAAAGCAGCAGTCTCAACCTCCATGTCCCATTGGCTGCAGTTCACAGCGGTTTAGTGTCAGGGTCACTGCATCTCTTCAGTTAACAATGGAGAGCTTGTCAGGCAGCATTCTGTGGACTGGACACAACATCTGGTACACAGAGTGCTTTACATAGCCATAAGTCTGATGTCTGGCTACATAATAAGTCTGTGTTACAGAGATCACACTCCTTACAATCCTTCAAAGAGTCAACTAGATAACAGTATAATGTGAATTTAGATCAAGCACAAGCATAAACATGCACAGTCACACACACAGCAAATCCAATTTCCACGTATGTGTGATGTGTTTCTTTGGTGAATTACCATACAAATAACCGCCGCTGCTTATCAAGCTTTGTTTAAGAAGCCACGACCGACCGAGCGAAAGACAGAGAAAGACAGAACACCTTGCTTACTTTAGAAGGTGTATTATACAAGTATTATATATTATACTGTATATAGTCCAGAATTATACAAGTAGTTCTGACCAAGCAATCTGATTGGTCAACTAGACATTTAGAACGTGCTCTAATCAGCATGACAGGACACCGTGCTCATCACTAAAAATATGAATCCCCCATTTCTATTAACTTGCTTTAATTAATATAATTTATGGTGTTGTTGGATTGCACCTTCTCATAATACAGTTGTGTGGCTTCCTTGTGTGCGGCAAGGCGGAGCACAAACAGTTTTGTGACCGATGTGAAAATGTTCTTTTAATAACATTGGCAAAAAAAAATTTTTTTTAGAGCAAATTGCCCCACAATACGAGTACATTTTTATTAAATCTTTTATTGTGTTGGTAACTTTTGTATAATCGCAATATTAAACTCAAGGGTAAGTGCCTCGGTCCTGAGTGCATCACTGAAGTGACAATAATGACGTTAAAGCACACTCTCTCATGTAATATTGCTTAAACTAAAATCTACAATAGCTCATCAAAATTTGACTTTTTTTGTGTGAAATACTTTTATGTTCACGATGACGGTGTTCTGACGTGTTGTCTATTCTCCTCTTGGTCAGCAGTGTAAACTTCTGGTTCCCATGCCAGTAAAGCCCCATCTAATTGAATTGGTACAGTTAGTGTGTGAACAGAACAATGATTAGTTTGTACTCACACAAACAGTCAAGAAACCCCTAATAAAAACATATTCATTCTTGTTATTATTCCCAGGTTTAAAAGGGACAATATGTAAGAATTGAGACTACTCTCCAACTGTCGAATTCAGAGAGCGGTCTATGGCGTTTAATTAGTGTCAAAACCCGCACTCTTAAAAAACAGGCGCGTGTACGAGATACAAGCAAACAGAACAGTATCCACAAGTAGAAAACTGCACGCATAAATGCACTCTGGCAAGCAAAGGGCTGTGAGGAGCGCTCAAGCAACCCTCTCTATACGCTCACTACTACTCAACACATGCGCGCTCAGCAAGTCAACTTATGTGGCTTTGGAGGTTTTTTCTGATTGGCTGGCAGGGCCACTTGTCTCGCCTATCGTCAAGTCTGCATTCAAAGATGTAGGTGAGTCTTGTTGGTTTGTCCCTTCTAAATTCACATTTGGCTGAGGAGCCATCTCATGAGGAAGACTCGGTTTATGTAAATATACAGCATAAAGCCTTAGAGCCATGTTTAGAGATTTCCCCATATTGCCAAGGACGAGAAAACTAAATACGCTAGCCTATATAGCTAATGTTAGTCTTGTTATGCAGTGTGTCCATGCTTCATAACTTAAACACTTGCAGATGCATCCTCTGCCTGGACTGAAATAAAAAGCAGTCAGATTGTAGAAATTAGACTATCACTGTAAAGTTCACTGAGAAGCCCCCTCCCGGGGCCCGGTAAATTCATACTGTGAGCCAGGAGGAATTGGTGCTATAACGTCAGTCAGTCATTATCTTTCGCTTGTTCCTGTTAGGGGTCGCCGGTGATTGGAGCCTATCCCAGTGACTTTTTGGGCCTTAGGAGGGGTACACCCTGGACAGTGGCCAATTCGTCGCAGGGGGTGCTATAACATTACATATCTAAATGTTTCTGTGTAGATGCTACAGCAGCTTAGTAATGTAGAATGTGAACTGTTGAAATAAAATCCCTCACGTCTCCTGTACTGACGCTATGGTTACCCTGCTCCCTGGCTGTGCAGCTGATGCCTGCAGATCCTCTCATCTCAACTCAGGACCTCCTTCAGCCGTCTTCTGCAACACTCAGCATTTACAACTGTCTTTATACTGTTAATATATATATATATATATATATGTTAAGTTAGACAAATTTAATAGAATTCAGTTTACACACTAATACAGTATATGACTGATATTCTAGCCTTCTTGGTGAGCGTTTCCACCAAGGTACTGTAGGTCTTCAGAGTGGGGTTGCAGACCAAAGCCCCATTTCCTAAAGCCATCCGAAGGCTTAGTCCCATTGTAACTCCATGGACTAAGACCATTAAGCCTAAAGATGATTTGGGGAAATTAAGCCCAGTCTAGTAATAATTAATGTTGCAAATAATTTAATAGGACAAAGGGAATGAATTCAGAAGGTGTACAGTTTTATTTTTTTGTTTAATAAGGAAAATAGGTGTAAGAATATTTCCTTTCTTGGCATTTTGTGAGATAATTTTGTTTCTTTATTAGATCGCACAGATTTTCCAGCTGGAACAACTTGAGCTATATAAACTACCATTTCAACAGATAGAAATATTAAGGACTGACATGATAAAACATAGAAGGGGCCTTTACTCGAAGAAGCTAATAGTGAATTCATTGTGGTGTAATTGTGTCTTTTCAGATCAGAGGTTTAATTACTTTGTTTGTCTCAGAACAGATTATGACAGCAGGAAAGAAACAGATTGACTACAAATGTCTTCATGTCATGAGACACTCCTGGCATTCAGCTGCTTCCAAAGAGGAGTCTGTACACTGTCAGAGTGACAAACTGACTGTAATTGTTCAGTGTACACTGAGAGAAGCAGGATACCGGGCTTAGCTTCCACCAGCCTTTTACATCAGTGAAACAGTGAACCAAGGACACACTGTCAGAGCTGCTGACACAATTATAGCCAAGAATTACAACATCCTGATGTGGGAAATAATTTCCATGGACAGCTATATCTGCATTATTACACCAACCTGCTCCAACACAAAGTCTCATCCACTCCAGTGCTTTCTCCAGCACATATACTCTATATAACCTATTCCAGGTGAAAGGTGACAGCAAGGAGGCAGCTGTTAAATCTGCTGTCACAGAGAACTGAACTGACCCTTATATTTCTTTGACACAATAGCTCCACTCTGTTGGGAAAAGAAACCCTCTTTCAAAATTGTGCTTGTTCCTGTCAAACAAAACTATTTATTTTTGACATCAGCAATTTTCCACAACCCCCATCTGTTATGTAATAACTTTAACTGACAATATATTATTCCTCTGTGGATAAAAGCACATTTAGTTACAGAATTAATCAACAAAAAGAATGAATTTGTAAAGTCTACAAATAAATGAAAATTGTTGCTCGCAGGGTGCTAATTATTCTCTACTTCTAATCGAACTTGTTCTGTAGTTGATGTGTGGGGGACTGCTGACCTGAAAACACATAAGTGACAACAGCCTTGATTTGCATTAAATAGCCTTGAAACACTGATTTCAGTTGTACTTGCATGTCAATATGTATACAGTAAAATTTATTCTAGAAAATCCACCTTTTATTCTCACCTAAACAAGGATGAAACACACAGCACAATGCAGTCTACAGTATATACAGACCACGTGCTTTGGCCTTTCGTGAATGGAGATGTTGGCCTACAGTGGTGGTCCTGCTGCTGTCTCCCTCCACTGCTCTGAGAGGTTTGACTGAACGCTCCTTCTCTCTGTCTAAGGGTTTAAAGCTACAGAGCAGCTGCCAGTGTTGTACTGGTTCTTATCTGACTTACACCCTGCAGCAGGAGTCCCACTGCATTTGTCACATCTGATGACTCTTCACTTGTCCACACAAACCTGAGAAATGAATGAAATGTGGCTCAGTACTGAGAGTTATAACTTTCAGTATCGAAGATGAAAGGTTCAGTACCAGAATCTGACTGTATGACTTTCAAAGATGAAAGTGTAACAAATGTTTTAAAATACAGCAATAATGATGAAAATGAATGGATTTCATTTGAGACATCTCTAAAGAAAAAGAGAAAATATCAGGTTGACTGAGTTCAGCACTGAAAAACATTTAGAGTCCGGATCGTACCTGGTGGCAGGGTCCTCGTACTAATTTCAAAAGGTGTCTACTGGTTAGATAGTATATAATCAAAGATCAAAGTCTTAAATCACTGGTGATTGTGTTCATAAAACATTTTCATTATGTAGGCTATTGAATTCTAATTATCTTGATTGCATATTGGGTTTATTAAAGTTTTGTTCATTTTGGTACATCACAGCAACACTTTGTCTCACTGTCTATTAGTGGCAGCAACAAGTGATCTGCGAAATTATCACAAGGGTGATGTCGCCCTGCATAAACCAACATGCCTTTTCTTAATGCAACAGCAGTGACACCCCCTGCCAAAAAAAAAAACCCAAAAAAAAACATCAACACCTTTCCTTACACTACCATAATTACATGCGTTTTCAACCTTCTTGCACCTGTCCGACCAACCTTGGACAGAGCTCGGTGTGTAGAACAATAAACAAGCAAAAGACGGATGGGAAATCCTGTGCTTCTCTTCTTCTGACCCGGTAAGTGAGTAAGTATCCATAATTATTTTTCATTCAGCTTAATGAAGCTATGAAAGCTCCAGAACAGCAGAGTTAGAGCACCAGATTTGTACAAATGTGTTGTTGACGTCAAGACTACTTTACTGTTGTACAAAACTTGTAGTTCTCAACTTGGATTATTGTAGTTAAGAATTGTAGGGACGAATTTGCTTCGCTGCTGAGACAGTGTGCGCCCGACCGGGTGCATTAACCAGAGGATCCCTTATGTTCAACATGGAGGTATCTGGTCAGATCATCGATGGTGGTACTTTAGGAAATGAAGTAGTGTGAGAATCCTTTCTTTGGGAAAATCAATTGTGAATTTGACCCGCTGAAGTGCAGAGATAAATCTCTGTCAAGTGGAGTTACTCAGGCCTTCTAACCTTTCTCCTCAGGATGCGGACTTGTGTCATTTCTTTCTCACTGTATCTTTCTCTCTTCTCAATTTATAGCCCTGACCATGTTAACGTGCAAAATATCAACAGAGATCTGCAGCGTATAAAAAGGCAAACAAAGCATCCTGCCACAGAAAATGGTTCTTGATTCCAACAGAGTTCTAAAGAAAAGATTCTATTCATTTGTTTATATTTAAACAGACATACATATACAACATGGAGGCTGACACAATTAAACAAATGTAGTTTATAGCACTATACTGTAAATGTTTGAACCATGTATGTTTTAATTTTCTTTTTGGTGAAAAGTCCTGTCAGGACCTTGTTTAAAGTGTCACTTGCGCTGACTAAGAGATCAAAGTAATGTGATCTTCAAATCATTAAGATTGAAAAATAAACACACATCTGTTATTTCATTCAAATGAATATTCATTGAGATGCATTGGCATTTGGTGAGTGGAGGTGGTGATACCTGGAGGAGGGGATTCTTCTCATTCTCTCTGCCACACTTCATTTGGCCTCTAATTAACACTTAATCCAAAGGCTAAAAGGACCTCACACCAAATGAAGCATTCAGTTCAGCTCATTTAAAGTTCTAGAAGACAAACGTGCATGACATTAAAGCGCTTACATGTTGAATAGTAACCTCAGCTCATCATTCTCAAATACATTCTGATTGCATATATAAGGGTTTAGACATTAGGGGTTTCTAAACAAATGCATTTTTTTTGGCATAACCTTTGTTTCTCTTCCTGTAGTTATCACCATCTCAAGATGCTGTATAAAGGTAACATTACCATTCAAAAAGGTACTGTACGTTTAAGTGTTGTACTATAGGAATGTTAAATCACTCAATTCTTGCTATGAATAGAGAGAAAGCATATTCATTTCCACATGCTGCTCATTATATTTAACCATCACACATTAAAAAAGGATTCAGCAAAGTATTCAAACTTCATTATGTACACATGGGAGCCATATGCTTCCTCACAGCCCTACACAATGCTGTTCCCTACAAAAGTCTCTCTGCAGCCCGGGTGTGTCTGAGTCTCAGGAGCTGCGAGTCTGCAGGGAGTTAAGGCCAGCTCTTCTCTCTGCTCTGCTGCGAACAGCCAGGCTGTTTCCTGAGGCCTGTGACAGGACCAGATGCTCCTGTTTACATGATCGCTACAAGCTCCTTCCTACCACCCACCCGATCAGAAGGCTGCACTTGGTGAGGACTAAATGTTTATGTCAATGTACGTAAGTGTGCATTTATGTGTGTGTGTCCTCACATCTGCACTCATGCAGGAAGCGTGTGAAGTGATGTTAGTCAAGAACAACTGATAAGTGACACAGCTTCCAAGTTGAAATATTATTTGAAAAGAAAACTGTACAAGCATAATTAGCAGCAACTTTTGACCATGGAAAGTGTTTTTGAAAAAACAGGGCACCACCACTGTATGGTTTACATTTTATGGTCAAGCAATGAACATGTCCTCTTTCAACAATTCATGCATTTCGTCATCCAATAAGCATCCCATATCAGTACCTGTACCTCTATCAAAGAAGGAAAAAATAAAATAAATAAAATTCTAGCCTATATTCACATGGACTTCTGTGACTGTGTTGGATTGTGTGTTTGATGATTCAAACAGTGTGGGGTTGCAGAACGATGATCATAAAGGTCTGTTCCACGGAAGAGCCTAACATAAAGACCAGGGGGAGTATGTAATGTTGTACCATTTCATGGACTAATTGCTCCATCACTCACAGCGCAGAGCAGCAGAGAGAACAACTGTGAAGACGCTGGACTCTATTTCAACCAGACAAAATCATTTGGACTCAAACACCACAGTTGTTTTCAGTCTGTAGAACTGTCGGTGTGTCTGTGCTAAAGATGTGCATTACTCTTTAACTGGAGACTAGCACCAAAAGTCTCCTCCGTGATGTTTTGACTCGTCTGTCAGCAGCCAGTCAAGAGCGGATTGATGTCGGATTAAAGTGTGGATGTTTAGTCATTCTGCTTTTTGACAAAGAGTGGGAGAGAAAAAGCCAGACAGAGACACTCCATGTTCCAGCGTTGGACTATGTGCAAAGGACAGGAAATGGTATTTTATCTTCCTTCTCTTTGTTTCTTATTCTGTGTATCGGCCTCATATGTCTCTCCTGTTTCACCTTTCCCTCTCTGCATCTGCCGCTCTCTCTCTCCAGTGATAAATAGATATATCAGAGCAGTTCCATCTCACTTGTCTCATCCATTATGCTGCATTCAGATTGTCTTTTATAAGTAAACCTTGGTTAAAGGTAAAAGAAAAATGAGACTTGGTCGTGGTAATTAGTTTGAGGAGGAGGAGCGGTGAGTGAGATAAACTGTTTGAGGCAAAGAGGAAAGAAAATGAAGAGAAAACGTAAGAAGCCTTAAGTGGGTTTTTTTACAGGGATAAAAAGGGATGAAATATAAGCGAATGCCTGAAACGATTACTCAAAGAAGTCAAGTGCACAGATAATAATCACTGTTGCTTCAAGAGCCGATGGTGTGTATTGACCACACAAGTTGAGAGTGGAGGAAAGAGAAGCAACAGGCAGTAAAAAGCCATAAACTTTGGGGGTATTTCAATTTCAAAGCAAACACGATTCTGAAACACAATAAAGGGTTAGTATTTAGCTATGACCAGCCCAACTAGATTAGCATGTACAAATACTTTTTAGTGCCAAGATGTCTTTCCTAATGGCATAGCACATATTAAGTTAAAGGATCCGGTTATTCTCGTGTAGCGATAGTGTTTTTCTCACCATGTGATAACAGGTATGAACACGTCTCCAAGCAGAAAGGAAGAAGCAATGAGTGAAATCACCTGCTGTGGTCTGGAGCCAGAACCAAAACTTGAGATGCCCTTGACACCTCTGATCTATCAGAAGCTCCCAAAAAGGTGCTAAGTATATACTAAGTTATACTAAGTTTTAATAAGCTACAACCATAATCCAGTTAACTAAACCTGCAGGCTCATAAAGTTCCAAGCTCTCTAATCACGCAGACTATTGTTTAGGGACAATGAGTAAACTAATTAACAATTAAATTAGATTAGCTGGCAGCAATTGTTATTGATTTCTAAGCATCTCCAACATTTCAGCGATGCAGATCCCCGTCATTCAGCTGGTCCTGAGACTGACAGATGCCACCACTCAGACTCAGGACCAGTCTGCAAGAAAACCATCAAAGACAAAAAACTATCTGCGTCACCCACTGTAATGCGCAAACCAAAGTACAAATCAAAATGCAGTGCTAGCTGGCACCAAAAGCACAGATTTAGCAGTGCAGTATTTGTCTGCATGATACAACATAAAGGGCAGGATCTCACACAAACACACAAAAGCAGTCTTGTCCTCATATACAATCACACACCCAAAAATGCATCCGTCATGTCTCCTCATTTCATCTTGCTGTTCACAGGAAGAGTAACCTTCAAAAGATGGATGGACACTCTCTCCCAGTAACGTAAAGAGCTTTACTGTTTAACCTTAGATGAAGCTAGTGATGATCAGTGAGTGCAGTATAATTACTCAAATGAGATCAGACAAACAACACACCTGGTTTAAACAAAGTACATACTGTGTTGTACTGCAGAAAGTGAAGTATATTTATATTAGTGATGTAATGTAGTCTGTAAGGAACACTCACACAGCCACCTATCATCCCAGTCTAATGTCTAAATGCATTAGCAGCCTCTCAGCGAGTTTAGGAACAGACTGTCGCCTCGCAGCCACTAACAACCCCAGCATGTGTGTCCATATGACCATCCATCTCTAGTCAAACCAAAGAGGCAGACTGAGTCCGTTTCCCTGCGGAGTGTCATAACGGTGAAGCAGCAACAGGCAGGGAGGAGGTGGACTAGAGTCTGCAGACAAAAATAAAACACAATACAGCAGGAAACCAGGTTTCGCCTATCAAACACAGGGCGAAGCCAAGAGGAACAGAAGGACTATGGACATTTCCATCAACCTGTTCATCCCTGTTTGATTATAGAGCAACTGCAGACCCATAATCCAAGTCCAAAGTTTCTCTCTCGTTGGATTATATTAGGAAGTAGTTGTGATTAGGGATACACTGAAATGAAAGTTATTGGCCGAAGCCAAATAATAATGAATCACTTGGCCAAAGGCCCAATGCCGAATGTGGCTTTCCGCTGCTGCTGTCCGCCGTGTCTCTCGTTCTCTGCATGCTGTTTGGGGTGTCTTGATTATACATGTTGAATTAAACTTGTAGTGCTGTAAGTTTTTGCAGATGCACCCCCTCTTGGACAATTCAGCGGAACAGTGTCTGCAAACGGCCGTTTTTGCCTCTTTCTCGGACACTTGAAAATGCTTCCATGCTGCCGACATGTCTGCTGCATATATATATACATTTACATTTAGCAGACGCTTTTAACCAAAGCGACTCACATACGAGAACATCCACAAACCAAAGGCGCAGCTTCGAGAGCATTTTGGGGTTCAGTATCTTGCTCAAGGATACTTCAACGCATGGCTGGGGGATCGGACCGCCGACCTTCCCAGTGGCAGGCAACCGCTCTGGCACCAAGCCTCCAACCTCCAACCTATATAAAGCGTGGGCCTCTCACTCTACGCTGTTTGCTATTTAATCGCGTCATCAAAAACGTCACTGTTCAACAAAATGTATTTAATTATTTTTGGTCTTTTTACTTATTCGGCCGAACACCAAAAGTGCTTTCTTTGCTATTTTGGCCGAATCATTTCGGCTGCCGAACTTACGGTGCAGTTGTGATGGCGGCTGGTGAAAAACTGTGGACAAAAAAGAGAATAAAAAGGAAGGTCTGCAAGGAGGTAGAAATGGGGGAAGATAAAAGGAAGAACAGAGACAGCGAGGGAGAGATTAAGACTAAATTCAGTCACTGACTTCATGCACACCACATCATTTGATCATCAGGTGATCCAAAACAATCACATTTGACACTTACCAAATATCAGAGTTGCTCTTACTGTCAGTTCTGAAGGCCAGTATGATGCAGGAGGTTGTGTCTTTGTCATCCAGCTGGCATGACAAACACACACACACACACACACACACACACACACACACAATTGGTCTGTCAGAGCGTAACAACACTCATGTATGGAAGTACTGGTCACAGTGGCCTGATGATCTGGAAAATACCAGACGCAAAACTTTGGAGAGCCTTTTGGAGAGTAAAGACCAACATAATCTGAGCCTGCAGAGTAAACTACTTGCTCCCTAACAGAGAGCTGCCTGCAGCCCATCTGTCCCCAGAAGAACCAAACACCTTTTAATTGTGCTGCCTCCGAGGGGAAATCCAGTCAGAGGTGAGGAACTTCACAGGCGAGATGGCTGAGGATATTAAAGAATACACCAGACTAATAGCTTCAACACCCCTCAAGGCACCCAGAGATGTTCCCTATCCTGAGTAATTACCACATTTTCACAATGATTCTGGTTCCAGCCACATGAAAGATGATCTGCTCACCATTGCCAAGACCAACAGATGTTTGAGAATTCCCTCTGAGAAAAGAAATTCAAGAAGAAAGCGCCAGAACATTTTATCTCCACAAATGATGACACAGGACCAGATATCTTCAAATAAAGTTTAGATTTATAACTATAGTAAAACATTAGAAGAAACAAAATCATGTTTCTCTACCTAATCTCTTAAACTGAGATGTTACACCAGTTTAAGCTCTGGAATTGAATGCAATTGTTAAGAATGCAACATCAATCTAGGTTTCAACTTCTTCTTACTTTATTCATGCTAAGCTGAAACATAATGTAAGCAGAGAATGCTGAATTCAGAATTGGAAATGAGATGCCAGAGGTGGTATCTTTCTGATATTTAACCTCAAAGTCTTTAATAATCACAGAAAATATCTTTAAGCACTCTCCTTCTCACTGGAGCTGAATCCTTGACAGTTGAGAGATGTTTGAATCACTAAAGAACAAACTTTACATTTCAAAGCTGCTGTTAGCAGAACTATGAACAGTACAGTTTATCCTCCGCATTGGGATGTACAATTCAAAACATTTAACCAAATATATCTTAATGTAGCTCCGCACCGCCAAGGGACCATATTAGAGTGGTTTTTCATTTCCTTTATGGACTTTTTGTATGTAGACACTCGGCCAGCCACAGTCTGACATAAGAAATATTTATATATATATAACAGCCATAAAACCAAATCCACCAAAAGTTCCTCTCCTTTCTTATCCTGAACCCTTCTTTATTTAGCCATCTGTTAAGGTCATCTGATTAACTTTGTATAAAAGTAAAAACTGAGTCAGATGTTACAGGAATAAAAGGCTTCCTGATTTGTGTTACTATAGTAACTCCAGTACAAACATGTTGTGTGATAGCCATTGTTATTGGTGACAAATTGATTTATGTTTCATGATGGAGATTCTCTCATTTTTTTCCTCCACTTAGTTCACTCTCTTAAAGCTTCTCTGCCAAACACAGCAGCGATGATAAATTATCAACTGGCCTTGTTAGAGGAAGACAGAGTAATTGAAACAGCTACCTGTGATTGCAATGATTCTCAGAAGATGAAGAGCACAGATTATTGACTTAAATGAGAAGCAAAAAGACCAGAGTTAAGCTGAATCAAAGACTGAAGCAGATGATTCAGAGATGTTTACTCCAAGGTATAAATGATGCCTTAACATTTAGGAAAAAGCCTCTGCTACACACTGTCAAGCCTAACACCACTTGAATGTGAACAGCTTCACAGTGAATGGGAGTCCAAAGCTTCTCTATAGCCGACAAGCTGACCACTACAGGAGTGACCCTGAAAACCTGACATTCCTTCTGACCAACTGCTGACTTTTTACATTTTTCAGCTACACAACTGGCATAAAATGTACTGAAATTACAGACAAATGAAGCAAGTTTGCACTACACAAAACTTGGCACACATGAATGGTCTGCATCCTGACTCCAAACTTGTTGCATTTCTTAGGTATGTGTCATTACAGCGAGCATGTAAAAGCCCACCTCATTATAATTCCTGTTCAGTTTTTTTAACACAGTTCAGTCCACACATAGCATTTCTATTATATAACAGCAGAAAGACTGTACTCCCAATGTGAACAAGAGACAGATCCTGGAGCTGCTCTGTAGACCGTGAATAATGCAACAATAGGACACTGTGACAACAGCCATGGTGATGTTACTGTGAGATGGGCACATTTTCTGATTCACAGCTGTGAACCCTGCAGACCTGCAAATTAAACTCTTTAGGATCTAATATCTCAAAAGTGACACATGATGACATCATCAGTTCAAAGTCTTGATACTCTGGTTTCCAGGTAAGGAAGAAAATACATCAACTAATATTGATTTTACAGTCTAAAATCACTGCAGTAGCACAGGGATGATTCTCCCTCAACTTCAAATTCAGAACCTGTTGCTGTTTTGATTCATAATATATGAGTAATGCCCAGGCTTCTGTATTTCAGTATTCAAAGGCAAAACTGCATGTCAGTGTGAAACTAATTTTGTTTTGTATAAGATTCAGAATTTTAAACAGGCATTGTTCAGCCTGACCAGGGGTCCTCTGTACTGTGACTGACAGAGGGAGAATAACAAGGCCTCCTTATCCTCGTTCATGCTTTTCTTTCTGGTGAGTCAGAGCATGGTCGCTTGGTTACCAAGAATAACAGGGAGCCTCGCTTTTAAAGGAGTTACCGACACAGGTAGGAAGCCCACTGTGTGGACTGTTGAATAAAGGTTTGTTATAGGCAGATGCGTGGTCCAGGTTTTCAGTACCAGCAACATGGACAGAGACAGTGCACTAACAGCAAAGTGTTCAGCTCACTAGAACAGGCTTCTTCAAAGAGACAGTTTGAGAGGCAGAAAATTAGGAACAAGAAAAAACCTTTTTCGCAGCAATGACATGTGGCTACAACAGATTTGGGTCGCATAAAATGTTGACTGCTGCTCCATCGTATCAAAAATATGTATATATAATATTCTTAATACATTTGGGTTCCCCACCACAAACCCAATTTCTCTCTGTCTGTGATCCCAATGAAAAATGGAGTTTTAGGGTTGATGGATGGAGAAGAGCTTGATTTGACTGGAGCCGGTCCTGTGTGTCCACTAATTCACTTGGAGAGACCACGAAGAGGTTGTAATGACTTAGTTAGCATGTTCTTAACACGAAGTGAATAAGTTGAGAATCAGTCGGTTGGCCAGAAGGTTTACACTTACTGAACGAAAGTGAGAGATACTACTGATAGAGGAAAATACTCTCCAGCTTTCTATTTGTATTCTGAGGCCAATTCGGTACTTGTGATTGCGTTCAGAGATGGAAATGTATCTGTGGTGTTTGTGTTGTGTTCCTGTGCAGCGCTCACAGCCCAGACATAAATTAATGTCATCTGCTAGCATCATTGCATTTTGAATAAAATTAATTAAAAATAATTCAATAATAACAACTATATTGCACCTTTTAAAAACTGAGTTTACAAAGGGCTTTGACAGCCACGGCATAGCAGAAATAGGATATCTGGGACACATTCAAGACAACTCTAACAGCACAGTGGGAGACTTCAGTCCACAGACAGTGTTGGCATCTGACTATTAATACGACTAGAAGAAGGCACACTTAATGAGATGAGGGCTGCCATCTCTAAAAAACACAACAATGTGAGTTAACAGAAACGGAATCTTTCATTTCTGCCTCACTGCCTTCCCATTACAGGATGATGTTTATTTGCTGTGAGTGGACCAGCGGCTGCAGCGTCGCTTCATAAATGAGGGTAACAGAGGAGGGAAGATGATCGACAGCCAGTTACAAAAGGAGAACAGTGAGATTTCAGTGTGACGGTCGGTGTCAGTGTTCAGTGGACACCACGACAGGCTAATGAGAACTGAAGCAAAAAGAGGCCATGTGAAGGAGGGAGATAAACAACAACAGAAAACTGATAAACCGGGATTTTTGTGGACAAAAACTGCACCCAACACAAAAACGCTGCATTGCTGCTCTTCACCCACAAAGTGCCACAGGTGTTGTTGCAATACAGCAGCACTCCACGCCTGCCTGGTGCCACGTGAAAGCAAACGTGTTCCACAAAGCACTGTCAAAGACCCGGGGCCCTGAGGATGGCCCTCCACTGTAACTCTAGGCAGTGGCAGGTTGTGCAGAAAAAATAAAAAATACATTAAAATAAACCCCAGCAGCACCTCTGGGCAACCCGGGGTGTCTGCACTAAAGCCTCCTGCTCCATACCCCCTGACAGCGGGCTCCACCCGCCTGTCTTGAACCCTCCAATGCTCAGCGTAGCCAGGGAGCGCAAACCCTCCTTTCAACCCGACGACACTAAACGTTCATTCCCGCACATTTCAGCCCAGGCAAAGCTCTCCTCGTTCGGGACTGTTGTTCCAGCTCTCGTGTAGTGTTTCGCAGGAGAAGCACAGGTGTCATTAGTAACATTAACGGCGGCTCTGGTTAGCGTTACGCATTGCCCGCAGGGAGCTCGCGCACGCAGTAACAGGGAACCGGCGGCGCCACGTGCAACGGGCCGTCGTTAGTGTAATTAATTCCACCTGTGACTTTACGGCTACACCAATAAACAAATAAAGTGTCTGCCATGTAAAAGTCAGGCACACAGAGCGGCTGGTGAAAGATTAAACTTTGTTTGCTGCGGCTTTGCCCAAGATACAGTTTTCCCCACGTACATGCGCCACCCTTCATCCGTATACGCTAGTTCTTGTAAAAGTTAAGTCTTATTATTGGAAAATACTTCCAGTTGAAGAATAACTCTCACCTTTGTGTTGCTCGTCCAGGCATGTGTCCCAGTGCAGCTTGTCTCAGAGGCGTTGCATCATTTCGTCCTCCAGTCATGTCTTCACCCTCATGTCAGCCTCCTGGAAGCGGCCGCTGTTCAAAGCATAGGATAACTTTCTCCGACCGTCCTTTTGGCTCGCCATGTTTTTTTGTTTGTTTTTTTAACCGTAATGTTTCCTGACACTGTATTTCTTGTAAGCTTGACTGGCAGCGTCTGTGTGGCCCATTTCGGCAGAAAAGATATCGGCAGGCACTTTTCACCTGTTGGGGGTTTATCTGCTCTGCGCGGCAGCAGGGGACTCCTCCGGGCTGCGTGGACACCTGCTCTCGGACTAACTAACCGTAGACGAGGTGGGAACTTGCTCTTAGGAACATTAGGCTACAAACGACCCAAAATGCAACACTGTCTTAAAGCGACGGGTACAGTAAAAGGCTATAGTTCTCAGAAACAAGTATACATAATTTGCAGGGGGGAAATGATGCACGTGCACTTGTATTTGGCCCAGTACAGATTCAATATGACACAGTAACTCTGCAACATTATAATGGATCACTTGCATCCTATGTCAGTAATTAGAATTTTTTAACCCTAACCTTACTCTTAGGAATTGTTTGACTAAACTAAAATGAGGCAATTTAGTTTGCAACAGTGCAATTTATTTTTATTGTTATTTTATTTGTTTTGCTTTGGCTCAAACCGAAGGCACTGAAAAGTCCAGCGGCAGTCTTTCTGTGTGTAGTCCATCTCAGGCCCCCCACTGAGCCGCAGGGGTGGAGGGTGTTCAAATGACTATATTCAAGAGGAAACGGCTCAATAAAAGGGCTACTCTGCCCTGGCCTTAGCAATGTTTAGAAGGAAACTGTCCAATTTCTGGCTTCAAATTTCTATTATTTAAAATTAGTTATTAGATAAGACCTAATATTTCACAGGTGTAGTCCACATAGAACAATATTAAATATCTCTACTCTACTGTTATTGAAAATCAAGTGTGATTTCAGTTGGTTTTCCAGTGTGTTATATGGATAACAAGAGAGAACACATCATATATATTTTTTGTGGGTTATTTCTTCAGTAATGCAGTACACCGAACTGCGATACGAGGGTGACGATTTATGTTTTCTTTGAATTGTCAAAAACGAGACCCAAGTTCATCCATAAATAAACATAATATCCTATCCCCGGACTGCGCTGAAGTGTTTTGAAACAGAATTTTGACAACTAAGGAGACCTGCTGTCTTTTTCTCTATTTACAGCCGGAGGGATGAAACTCACATATGTCCATGATTTTATTTTAAACTGCGATTTTACTTACTGTACTAGAGCAGGACTGCATTATGTGCAAGGCTAAGGGCTGAAGTGAGATTATGTGTATCTGCCTGCTTTACCTGGAAAATTATTTTCTTAGTCATGTCCCAGACCTGTGGAGAAATGTTACTATAGTGGTGATATTCACAAAGTCTTGTTTATTATATTCATTTGCTCCACATGTCCAGTGAAGAAGTCACTGTAACTTGAAGGAAATCTACTGTCATACTGTTTGCCTCACCCTCTCTGCTCTGAGAGGTCAGAGACACCTTGAAGAGATTGCGTGATGGGCAGGGTTGCACAAGTATTGCATGTCTAACTATTATTATGTAGAATGAGTCAAGAGCAGTATAAGAGCGTGTGAAGTTGGACAAATGAAAGTCAAGCTCTGTAGTGAAACGCTGTCAAATTAGGTCTGTTATGCAGGACAAGATGAGAGAAAAATACACATATTAGACTTGTTTTAGAGAAAAGGTGAACGCAAACTTGAGAGACTGAATGACTTTGTGCTGAAGAGAAGGAAACGAGAGAACCTGGGAGGAGGATGAAGAAAGAAAGGTCAGAGTGTCACATCACTACTCTGCATTCATGGAAGAAAAAGAGACAGTTTTGAAACGTGTAATGCATACTGTGAGAGGCAAAGACAGTGAAGAGGAGAAGACACAGCACAAGCATAAAGCCCAAATGAACAGCAAACACCAAGCTTTCCTTTGAAAACTGACAGAAGCACAGAGAGAAACTATTCTCTATCACAAGTAAAATTATCTACTGTAAGGGTCATCTCCCTTCTTATTCATCATAGGAACAAATATCACGCTTATGGACATTTTCTTTTGTATCTTATACAAAGCAAATGGGAGACTGCGTTAGTTTCTATTCAGCTAAACGTTATGATGGAAATAGTAAGAACCAGGTACTGATTCATTGATATGTTATATGGTACTGATCCATCCATCACTACTGTTTTGCTCTGTTACCTGTTTTTTTTTTTCAAAGGTCATTGTTAAAAATCAAGCAAAATGCTCCTGTCCTTTATAAAAGCTCTTGTAACACTAACTTCCATTCAAAATGCATGAATCAGTCCACCTTTAGTTCGCTCAGGAATCACTGTATATCTCTTCTCAAGAGCATTATAAGAGAAAACCCAAAAGCAAATGATACATTACTTCCTTTTACCTCTAGTGCACAAACTGATGTCTTCTTTATGGCCAGGTTGATTCGGCTTAAAGTAAATGTGCCAGTGTACACCCAAATGTCCCAGCATTTATAGTTTGCATGTCTATAAATATTAAAGTTTGTAATGGCATCAAGCAGGAAGCAGTATGTATTACTTTTTTTTTGTGTTTCTGGCTTAACTGTAGTGTTAGTTCAGGCAGGATACGAGGGTCTTATGCTGGCAGTCTACCCACTGATCACTACACACATCAAACTAAATCCAGCCCCGCAACAAGGCGGTCTACTGAAATGACCTATTACACTTGTTCCTCCTACACTGGCCTCTGTTACGCTTTGCTTCCACCTCACCGGCCCTCAGCCTGCTAGTTTTACTCTGTTGAGTCTGTGGTGGCTTTTAAAGCATTAACACAGCAGTGTTGCTGCTCTGCTCAGCTCCATGTACACCCACGGGGGATTGGTATTGTGCTCCCAGCTACATCTTCAGCATGCTGGATAATAAGAATACAGACAAACTGTATCACCATGTGTTTCAATAATGGTTAATTGTGTGGCAACAGTTTTTCTAACTTCTTGAAAATAAATATTCACTTTAAAAATATAGAATATTAAAATGATGATGCGCATCACTTGTTGATTGACGCTTGTTCCACTTAAATGTGTGTCCTCCAGAAAGGTCCGTTTGGAGGTTTTAGTGAATGTGAGAGGGCTTATTATGGACTGAATGGATTGCAAAGACACTTCAACCAGTCATTTCAACCAGCAGCCAGGAGACAAACACTCATCAGAAGGCCCCTTCACCTCGCTCTGACAAAGAGATGCAGCCCAGTCAGCCTCTGTACAAGAACACATTACTTGAACCCTGCAGGGACTGAAGTGGGTTGGACAGTAAGCTCAACAGAGCTTGTGTAAAATACATGACAGTCCAATCACGAACACATGTGGACGCCTTACAAATTGCAACATGAATAATTTAAAGCTCAAATCACTAAGTGAGATGTGGAGAAAATATGCTAACATGTTTCATTTTATAAGTCATACTCAGCTGAGACGATGCATACACATAGGATTCTACTTTTCATTAATTTTTTTCATTATAATGTCTGCATCATGCAGTATAATCGTTTCTACAAGATTTCATGAGTTAGTGTGTATGTGTGTGAATGAGAGGGTTTGCTTCATACAAAGGGGTTGGCTGGCTTTATCTTTGTTCTCATTTTTAATTGTCATATTAGAATGTGAAAGAGAGAGAGAGAGAGAGAGAGAGAGAGCCTGACTGCAATACTTTCACTACAGTAAATGGCAGAAATGTGTTCCTATAACATTTTCAAGGGAACTAAATTATGTGGAGCTGAAAAATGTTATAAACCAGGAAGTGCGTATGACAGGATAATTACTGTGTGAGATTCATATCCCAGATAATGAGAAAAGAGGGGATGGGTGGTTTCCATCCCCTCTTGTTGCTTCTCTTTTTATCTGATGGAAAAAGAAGGAATAAAATAAGCCCCAGGGGTACTGATGGACAGTACCAATGAATTCAAGGCTTAATATCAGATGAGAAAATGCCTCTGGAAACATGTTGTTGATAATCAGTTATTCTGTTGACCTGTAACACACTGGCTTATTGCTCTTGTCCACACAGTCTGAACACTGTTGGATTAATATCATGTCAGCTACTGCAGTTAATTGTAATCACCTGGTATCCCAGGTGTAAATCATCACTAATTAAGTGACTAGAAAATAAAGGACTAGTAAAAAGAAGTTTTTTTACTACTCAAGCTTGTTGGTGTTTGTGTATAGAAACACAATGACCCATGTGATGCATTTAATCAAAACCCCCGATATTTGTTGCCACCAAGTTACTGCTCCAGAGGTTTACTGTAGGGGACAGCAAGAGAAGTACTGAGGCGTCAACAGTTTTGCTGGAGAACTTGGAGTTTGAGTTCAGAGATGTTTTGGTGACTTCTTAACTTTTTCCTCTACAGCTGCCCAAAACCATTTTCACTGAAGACATTTATTCATCAATCATTCAAACCCTTTTCTTTCTCTCCTCGTGATAGATTTGATTTTCATATTTATAAAGAAAAAATGCATCCCACAATGTGTGTGAATGTATGTATATATTCACTATATACTGTACTGCATATGTATATACATTTACAGTATGTATATATTCACTATATATATATATATATATATACATATAATCTATAAATATGCTGTACTGCATGTAAACATACAAACTGTCCTAGTTTTGCCTGTAGTTCACTAATGTAAAGGTACATCGTGGAAACATTAACAAGTTTGAAATTAACAAGTTTGAAATGCTTTGACAACGAATTCTGCCTGAAGGGAAGAAGAAAGAACATCTTATCTCCGCTTTCTTTAGTGAGAAAGATAACATGTACTTTCACACTTAAACCGATAACTAGATTTAACAGCCTGTTACTTTCTCAAGTAAACAGCTGCCCGGGTGTCAAAACTCTACTCAGCTGTGCTTATCACACATGTGCTCACCTTTTTCACACCACTCTACTACTACTACTCTGCAGGAGAGGAGTGTTAGGAGGAGCCTCCTCCAATATAGTAAGAGCTCCATCAGCAGTGTGAGATACAAACAGCCCTTATGGGAGCTTTCAAATTTTCCCCTGCCTCCATTCACTCTAATATGAAATTGATATAGAGAATGCTAAATGTGTGATGGGGAGCCAGGGCATTGAGATATAAAACGTAAAGGAAAATATATCTGGACTGATTGGTAATGTCAAAGCATGAGTTATGGACCATACAATACACAATCTGTTGATTAATCTGGGAGCAGAGCAGAACTGGAGCAACGACACTTTGCTGGGTTTCACTTTATTTAGGGGTCCATTGCCAACACTCAACTCAGGCTACTTCTACAGTTTGCAGCGTTTCCAGCTCTTGTACCTCCACCTCACTGCTTAGAGATAAAAGGAAAGTTAGACTAAGTGAATAGTGTGATCATTTATCATGTTATTGTGGTCTAAAGGTGCATTGACACTATGAATGACAAATGCATACAGCATTTACAAATCCAATACGTTCTAGGCCTTGAGTCAGTTGGTCGATTGTCAGGTTAATAGAAGAGATCATTTCTGTGGACAGTGACAATGAAGCAAAAGCCTTTTTATTGTTATTGCTTTGATTCTCTACCTGACCAGGCATACAGCTAGGTTCTACAGCGGCCCTATCTTGTGAACTTTAAATGAATACGTTAGCTCAGATTTTTGCTCGTGCAGTTGTATGTGTGTTTGTGTGTGTCTCTTCACGTGTGAATATGTGGAGGGCAGTCAGCCTGATGAGAGGCTTTTAGCAAGGCAAGCAGCTGTTGACTCACAGTGTCACTGAGGCAGAACAACATCAACACGCTGCTGTTGATCCCATTTATCATGTTCCCTGAAGGACTGATCTCACAAGACACATTTTCCACTCTCTGTCTCTCGCTCTCCCTCTCTTCTCTTTTCTCTCGCTAGCACTGGTGTTGCTCTTTAAACCTCCCACAGAGAAATACACTCCTGCTACAGAAGGGGAGGGGGGGGGTACTCACGGGGGTTACCCACCTTGATCCAGCTGCGGGGGGCGGCTTGCTTGTTCTGTGGGAAGGTAGAGACAATAGAGCATCTTCTTAAAAGTCTTTTGCTGAAGGGCTTGCTAGAAATACTGAGGTGCTGATACTGTACACAGGGCTGGTTAAAGGTATTACCAGTAAGATGATTTTCTTTTTTTAGTTCGATACTCCTCCACCAGTGCAGGGGCCACCATTGTCCATGCAGCAGTTTCCTCTCATAACTATGGGAATGTTAAATTAGCAGCATAATAAACATGCAGTCTGTGGGTCTAAATATTGGATATGTAATGAAGTCCAGAGGCCTCGACCTCCCTGGTGAACTGAAGTGTAAATGCTCATTGAGCAACTCTAACTACATGTAAGGAGAGGGAGAGGGAGAGGAAACAGACCCTGAATGAAAAATCTGCATGAAGCTGACTGATTTTTACGACCTGACACTCATTAGTGTTAAAGGTTATCCACATTCAAATCCTCCATATGTACATTGTCTGTAGAAACAGATCACATCACGTAAGACATCACAGAGAGCTTAAATGTTCCAACATTGTAAATTTGTGCAGTAAAACAAAAAAAGATCCCTGTACCACGGGTACTGTTGATCTGGGTCTCCCTACATGACTCCTGCATTAACACTGCACACTGCATAAACAAACTAAACTGACATAGGGAAATAATAACACTCATCATCATATGTCTGACTTCTGTACATTTCTTCATTATATGGTCCACAGACATCAGCCACACTGTAGCCCTCCAGCAGCCCAGTCTCACTGGCTTACTCTGAATGATTTCTCAGAACTGGCTCACAGCAGAACTTTAAATAAAAACAGATAAACCTCACAAGGTCTGGAAATAGAAAAACAAGACATTAAATCTGGCATTATAAACCGAGCAAAAGGTGATGCTTTGTTTATTTGCCATTTTGCCCGTGTGAAGACATCACCATTGACGGGTGAATCTAACATCTTCCTTTCAGAAAATGCAACAAAGAATTTACATGTAACATCTACAATAAAATGACAGTGGAAGATAAATGATTATTAACCCGATGATAACAGTAGGGTTGTGGTGTTGGCTATTAAGCCAACAGAAAGTCTGATGCAGTAGAAACATCCTCAGGTTCAGCTCCATGCGGCTGAAAAAGGGTCGGGAGTTCATGTGAATAGCTGTCAGATGTGTAGCAGACACGTTTAGTTTGAACTCAACCATTAACTACCTTCTTATTTTTCTCAGATGAAAAGTAGGGTATGGAGACCATCTTAGATAAACTACAATAATTATCTTAATTCTACATTTCAAATCATGGAAACCTATGTTTTAGGAACATAATGAATGATTATTACTACTGGGGAAAGTCATGTTTAACCATAGTATCTTAGTACATGTGTGTAAAAACTGAATTTGTAACCAGTGAGATACAATGCCGTCATTCTGTTACATTAGAAAAAGAGAAGGAAAATTTAACAAAATCCACAAGCTGTCATTTTAAAGATCTCCTCACTGTTTCTGTTAAAAATATCTTTGGTAACAATTTTTCTGTTTCATCGTCTCTCTGCAGTTTCTGATTTCAGGTCTGTCAGTCTGCTCTGCAGCCACAGCAGCTTGTCCTCTGAGCTCCTTCTCCTGGTGCAGCTCGAGGAGATGTTAAGACACTGGGAGCTGTCTATCATCTCCTCTTTCCTCCCTGTATTACACTTATTATTCATTCAGCTATCCATCAGGGCCAAGATGATTCAGTGGGAGGTCTGAATGAAACCTGGCATTATGGAAATGTTCAGGTACCACCTGCATGTGGAACAACCCGACTGGAAAATTAAACACAGAATTGTAAGCATTAGAAAGTAATGGCTGGTAAAGTTACTGTCTATGATGATGGTAATAAAGGTGGTCAAGAGGTTCAGTCGTGCATCTCTAAAAGCTTTCTCTTCATAACATTGGTCCCGGTATTTCCCAATATAATACCAATGAATCAGTAGCCTTTTTGGCTCCAAAACGTGTTTCTAAGGTTCAAAGGTCACTCTGCACGACATCAATCCCATGACATGAGAGATTTATGCAACTGTTGAAAAGTGTATTACTGTAAAGTAACGTCAGGGACTGTGAATCCTTAATAGTGCACTCTGTTGTATTACCTGGGAGATGTTGATGGCGTATCACAGAAGTGACAGGCTCGGAAAGACAATTTTATAAAATCATATAATTTAGAATACAACATTTCATTACAGTCTACGGATTACCTATCTGCACTACATTGAGGCCAAACATTTCTCACTAAATTGTTTTAATCTGTTGTGATTGTTAAAAAAAATCCATCATTTTCAGCAATCATTCTCATTATGATTGCAGGCCTCTCATAAGGACCTGGTGTGTCAATCAGTGCCTAAATATTCAATGTATTCCACTTGAGAAAGGAAATAATGCTTCATTTCCTTGTGACAAACAAAGTCTGCAGAGCTCAAATCACCGTTGATTTACCTCAACAACAGAGTCAATTACCACATTGTCATCACCATGCGAGAAGTAGAAACATAATGAGCTTCAACGTGAGCAGAGCATTTACATTTTGAGCCAATTGGAGTTTGTCACTGTTTCCATTGAGATCACATATGTTAGCATGCCTCTGTCGTTTCTGTAGCAATTGTGACAAAAGCCAATACAGAAAAGCATTTAATTGCTAACAAAACGTGCTTTTACATTGCCACTGATAAACGGACTGTAAGTGTTGAATGTACACTGAGAGAACGAGCTTTCAGTCTTCAGCTTTCACCAGCCTACCATCCAGTTAGAGCCAACAATTACAACATCCTGAAGAAACATTTCCATGGACAGCTATATCTGCCTTGTCACAACAAGCTGCTCCAACACACGGTATAATCTGCTGTGGCACTATTTTACAGCAAACAGAAACTATTCCAGCTGAAATGTGACAAGGAGAGAGCTAGTAAACCAGGTGAGCTGTGACAGAGAACTGACCTGACCCTCCTCCTTCCCAAAACAGCTCAATCCGTTTAAAAGAAAATTGCATCAAAAGCAGCATTACAATAATGGAGTTTATGTTCTCTACCAGTCCTTTGTCTCCCCCCGCCCTTCCTCTCCGTAACCCCTACCATTCCCTTTGTTTTGTTTTCTGTAATATGTCGCATTTAGGGACACATTTTAGACTCCACAAAAGGTGAATGGGGACAACTTGTCCAATTTGTTAAAAATCAGCGCCACTAATTTGGTTTTGCTGCAACTCTGCTGAGAACCAGTGTAGCAATGTCTCTGTTTTAATTGGGGTTGGATGGCATAAGGATGGTAAACAAGTTCACCACCTTTATTGAATGTTTTCTTTAATTACCAAAAATAAATTAAAATGGCTTAGGAAGCAGCTATACGTGTTGCAAAGTATCTACAATTATTAAATCTAGTAGTAGTAGTTTTAGATATTGTACAGCAGCACTAATAGAACATTAATTCCATCATTAGAAGTAAAACAAGGATTGTGAAAACAGAAATGCACAATGCATTATGAATGCAAGCCATCATAAAGCACAAACATACAGTTCACTATGGAAGTAGAACTGTTGTCCAGAACCTTTTGTAAATATCATGCACCATTTTGAAATGATAAACCAAAATCTATCGTTATTTATGACTACATATTTATAATATATTCATAAATAATTTGTAAATACAGTGAAATGGAGAACCTTTCTACAGTGTGTACACTTCTTGAACTTGTCCTCATCAATAATCAATCAGGCAGTTTACCAGCCTCTCATAGGAACAGACCAAATACTTTCGGAGATGTGGTTCCGCAGTGGTGCTCCCGCTGTTGTCGCTCTCCACTGCTCTGTGAGATGTGACGGCCAGTCAGACTCATTCTTCTCTCTTTCCAGGTTCACAGCTACAGAACAGCAGCCGGAACTTTTTATTGGATCGTATTTGCCTTTCCCCCTGCAGCTGAAGTCAAATCACCTTTCTCAGATCTGCTGCTGCATGTCTGCAGAAACCCAAGAAATAAATGTAATGGGTCTCAGTGCTAAGAATAATAACCATCTCTATAGCTGGAGGGATGAAATTGAACAGCAAAAATTGGACCATGAGACACACTTTCTAATAAGTGATAATGAATGTAATGGATAGGTTTTTACAGGGTGAATAGACACAATGGGATAGAAAACAAGGTATGACCTATTTTGGAGATTCAGCAAAATGTGGTTCAGCTGTGCGGTTGCGCAGGACTCTACATAAGACACGGGAAATCCTGCAGTGCATCCACATTTATGTAGAGAACTGCCTTACTGAAGACACGGGAACTTACCAGGAGCAATATTCAAACAACAGGGGTCTGAATCACCAGCCAACAGCCTCAACAAGTGTCAGAACACTGACTCTCACAGGCAGCTAAATGTGACTCCAAAGGAACATTTTCACTAAGAAATGACTAATTTGTGTTCAAGCCATCTTTGACAAAATATACTGAAGTGGATAGGAAGGTCAGAAGAGGGTTAAAGGACACGTGTAGCTTCCTACAACCCAGTGTATAGATTATTGTGATGGAGCACATCTACCGCCAGCCCAGACCCAAGGGGATTTATGGAAAAAGAGATTTGCTCTTAAACTTCTGGGCTCTCTGATCAATCACGTAGATGTTCCAGTGTTTACTGAAGACGGGAGTAAGGCAAAAGAAAAGGGCACTGACAGGAAAAGTGTATGCATTGTAACTTTGTTTTGTTCATTTTATTGATTTATTGTTAAATGTTTTATTACATTGTTATTTAATTCTGTCTGGTAAGGTGACCTTGAATGCTTTGAAAGGCACCCATAAATAAAATGTATCATTATTTACAATGTACAAAATAATATTCATTTATTGACCACAATACTGCCAAAATCTCTGTGGCTGTCCTTTCTTATGTGGATACTTCAATTTTTTTTAAGAAAAGAACTCTGGGGAAACTTTTCTCAATTACAGAAATTAGCATTCTCTCCCCAGTTTGTAGATTCGTTGTTAATTATGGATGCAATAAAAATATTTTTGGTAGAGCTAAAAATGTAGTGCCGCTGGATGGAAACACCATTCTGTGATCCTGACACATTCACAGTTCATTCAGCTTAATGAACAGTGCTTACCAGCCAGGAAGCAACTTGAAGAGAACCTCAGAGTGGACCCTCTGTAACGAGGAGCAACAGTTGGCTATATATCACCAACCCTTTGTATGTTACCCTTCAGACAGAAGCAGGTTGTGAGTGAGACAAGCTAGAATCTGGTTCACGGCTGCTCTTTCTAACCTCAGTAGGGTTGATGCAGACTTCCTGCTCAGATGGAGCTTACGGATCTGATCTCTGTTACATGCCAGAACAACAAAAGCATGTTCACTTGTACAAAACTCTGAATACTAAAAATATGTCTGCTTTAAAAGAGAGAAGAAATCTGGAGTGGAGATTTAGTGAAAAGTTGACCAGAAGCATCTGCAGCCTGATGTGTTGCCCAGATACTTACCATCTTCTCCAGGGAGGAAAGTTTCAGTCTATTCACGTTGTTGGGTACTCGAGGAAACGGCTTCCTCCTTCAGCATTGGAAATTCAAGTCTGGATTTGACCTTCTGAAATGAGGAATCCTCATTGAAATGTAGAGTTGCTGTACCCTTCATCTCTTCTTATGAGTTTAAATTTCCAAATTGATTTTAGAATTCTAATCTTGCACTGCATGTACTGTAGGACAGAACAGTTTACTGTCTTTTATGGTTAGCCTCTCCTTCTATGGCCCAAATCTCCTGTGAGTTTACACCGGGGTCAATTACCGTTGTTCTTAATCGGCATACTTCTCTTTAGGGGATTTAACCTGCAGCATGGTGTCACACTACAACTTTCTAAGACTGACTATGTGTTGTCAAACTGTGAATGTACTCAAATGATACTGAAATTGGCCTCTTGTTATTTGCTACTCTGTATCAATCTGTCTTCAAATGTTTGCTCCTCTGGCAGAGCCCTTCAGGTCACTAGACATCTCATCTTGTTATTAAAGGTAACATGGACTTTCAGAGCAGGACCCTCCAGCAGTGAAACTCTCTGCTTTAGAGTCATTTAAACTTAGTGTTTTCGCTAAAATCACTCCTTACACTTAGTTAGTTAGTTATTTATAAAGGTTATATTACATTTTTCAAATGTTTTATTACTTTAAATATTTTTAAATGTTCTTTTCAACCATCCTTTCCCTCTGATGACCATTGTTCAGTTGTTGTACATGGCGAAAGCACTTTGTAACACTCTACAGTACAGTGCCATATTAATACAGTATATTCTTTATAGCTATCAAACAAACTCCCTCAGCTAACCACAGTGAACTGCAGTCACAAAATACAAAATCTCAACAAAATGATGTAAATTCTTGATGAACTGGTCAGCTTTTAGAATCAGGCTCTTAGTTTGGTTTTGACAAGTCGTGTCAATCTTTCATGAAGCTGCAGGTGTTTTCATTACATTACATTTCACTGTGGAGTCAATGCAGGCTGAAGTCAAAGCTCAGTGGCCTTGAACAGAGAAAAGCTCTCAACACGAGAACGACTTTGTAAATACAGGGATTACTGCCGCCAAAGCTGAACACGGCCATGTCTGACAGTGGAAGTGCACAGCTTGAGATCAGTGGAGCAAAAACGTCTTGTTATGCAGTGACAGCACTGCGTTTCTCAAGAGGTACGAGTATGAATGAGTTTAAGTTGCTAGTTTAGCGACATTCAGCTGCATGACTGACATAGTATGTCAACAATTTTCAAAGAAAATTAAATACACCTTGCGTTTTGTTTCAGTTCATTAACTACACAGTATAATTTAAAGGAAGTGACAGCACAGAGAGATGAGTTGCAAACAGGTGTGGCGGATGGATGCCTGTTGTCGGTGGGAGGTGATATTAATCATCAGCAGGTCGAGCAGCAGCAGAAACTGAGTAAGACAACTTCAGCACACCATCATGGTACTAACACAGAAGCTCCAAAGCACAGCGCCTTCAGAGCTGTCTGTCAGAGGTGACTCATATTCCTTTATTCTATTAAAAAGGATGAATAGATTTAGATATTTTCCTTTAAAAATTCACCTGTGGTGAAGCAGTCAGAAACTGGACAAAACGGCCCAATATCATCTGAGCTTTAACCAGAGGGAGGTGACATAATGAGATTTGGGAAACCAAAGCAAACCCAGTCCAGAACCCGGCGAGCCCCCAGCTCTTTAATCACATTTGCTCATTGTTATGAGGACAATTGTTCAAGAGGGTAATCTTAAACTCTAATTAGGTTTTCTAACAGAGACCATAGAAAGAACATTAGCAGAAGCTTCTGTCACTTATAGTTGCAAAACATAAAATAAAAATATAATCCCGCTTGAGTTGATGAAAACAATGTTTTCTCTTTGTGAGAATGTTAACCAGAGGTTCAGCCAGCTTTTACAGCTACTGGAGAGGTTTGTCTTACACACTAAAGCTGTGTTTTGTAATTAAGCATATTAGTCATAAACCCTCACTTGACTGCACAAAGTAAAACACTAAAACGCATTAATATAATGGAGAAAAAAAACCACAACAGAGCAAGACAAATTACAGACGAGAGATACAAACATCCTATTTTGTATTCCAGAGACTGGGGCATTGGGAGGCATACTGTACATGCTGAGAGCTGTTTAATCCAGTGTTATGCCTCATTCTCAATGGACTACATTAGGAAGTAGCTGTGATGGTGGCTGGAGAAAACAAAGAGACATGGAGAAATATGGAAGAGAGAAATAAACAAAGCAAAATGTAATAATAGGAAGTGAGAGAAATACAGCACATTATTTTTAACAACGAGAGGATAACATGAAAGAGATACAGTATAACTAAAAACAGGTTCCAGTCTGACACAGATATAGCATTTTGGACTAGAAGGTGATGTATGTTTAAGTTCAGCTCAGGATTTTCTGTCAGTGAAGTTTAAATTTGTCGACGACTTTTAGTGTCTTTTTTTCTGTTCCTATACATTATAAATTAAGCGTGGTCTAAAAGGAGCAGCAATTTCTCATAATGCATGTTGAATAGTGTTTCCCAGAAGGATCCACCTACTCATGCTGATCATATACTGTATATTCTGTTCCACAGATCCAACTCTTTCAGTATTAGTACTTTGCATTTCGCTGAACTGTGTTGAACAATGTCTGAAGAAAGTGAACACGATTCTAAATGAATCTCCTGCGAATATGTTTCACATCAGGCCTTTGCTCTCAATTAGAGCGCTTTAGCTTCACAGTCTGATACAAACCGAATGAGCGGTATGCAGAATGAATCAGATGTTCGTTGGTCCTTGATGTCTGGCAGAGTTGTGTTCAGATGCTGTGATGAAGAGCCGAGGTGCACTGCTCACCCAGCCCACACAAGAATGAGAGCAAGTTAGTCAAGAAAAACTAACTGTAGGGGTGGAAAGCGAAAAGTGGACAATATTGAGATAGTTTAATATGGTGTCTAGTAAAGAAAGCATTTCATAATTTATGTCCGATCTTCATTAGTACTGTATAGTGAGCCATAACAGAGAAAATTAGGGCAGGAGAGGTTAAAGAGGGGAAGTTCTGACTGGCTGACTGATTGAAATGACATTGGAGTTGTCAGAAGTGGTGTTGTACACACTCTTCCTAATGCACAGGATATATAAACCTAATATAGTCGACCTCTGAAACATTTTTATAGATGGCCCACTAATTCTTGTCAAATATGATGATGTGAAAGATGACACAGGAGGACCTATTATTTATGTTAAATCTGCATTATGTTTAAAATGACAAATGAAATTGTTTTAAGACTTTAAAGAACATTAGTTTCCCTATTGAAACTGTTAAAATTTCTGCCTTTGCATGAATTAACACCAGGGTACTGGTCGAACTGTTAATCAACATTGTGAAACATTTTAATATTGAGAAACAGTGATGAGCACAGATTTTCAGAGGGGTGGGGGGCCAACAATTGTACACATTGAATCTTTTTCACACCCGAATGCGTCTTTGGATGATTCAAGGGGCATTTAAGTGGCACTTGGGCTCGAAACATGATCAGACTGATCAACAGGTCAACCTACAGTAAGCACACTTACTGACAAGTCCTTCGAATGTCACTTAAAAACCTGGATGGAAAACATTTCAGCCTTTGGATTGCCCAACAAACACATAGAGCACATCACTGCTTAGCCAAGAAAAGCTCACAAAGGAGTTTCAACAACAGTATAACAAAATAATCACATTGAGAAAAGCAAAGAGCATAAAGTCAAACAGGCAATAAAAGACATAGACATTCAAACACACAGTGAAAAGACTCAGACAGCTGCTATGACCCTGCCTGTTGTTATCTACTACTGAGTCCAATCCGACTGCCAAGAGTCCAGCGGAGGACTGAGAGACTACACGAGGCTCAGTTCACCTCCGCTGACCGAGCTCCTCTGGCTTCTACACTCATTTAGTCAAGTTAATCCTCTGTATCACCTGGTATTTCTTCTTCTAGAGAAAGGTGCAGTGTGACAGGATGTTACAGCGGCACACAGACTAAAGAAAAAAGAAAGAAGAAAGAAGAGAAAGAACAGAATGAATGCTTTTTTATGCTAAATGTATAATGTATTCCCAACACAGATGTCCTTTCTGATGTTATTAATCTCCTCAAATGGAAATTTGCCAAAGTCATTGAATGAAGTGGCTTGTTTCAGAGCACAACAGCAGAGCTCCACTCGATCAATCACCCTGTGATCACAATCCCAACACACTTTACAACAAACCATAATGTACTATCAAATAAAGTGCTGCTCTCTATTCTACTGACACTGTTGATGTGGCGCTGCACGACTGAAACTAATGCCTCTGTATTCACCCCTCTCACCACCAACTTGTTATTCAGAACACAATCTAATATGAGCTAATTGACAATAATAGTCATAACCCAGCATGCAATTGGGTGGTCAGACTTTTAAGCCTTTTCATTAAAAGACTTATCTGATTACCCACAATCCCCTGGTTTCATCAGGGAAGCAATTATCCCATCACTGATCTGTGGCCATCACATAAAGACTATCTGATCAGAACGTTGAGGCTGGTTTCATTGTCTGAACACAGTGACAGAGGACAGAGACACCACAGCGTTTAAACAGGATTTTAACTTCTCTGCGCTGAACAAACACACTTCAGGAGAGCTCCCACTGGGATTAGAATTTAGCGTTTGCCTGCAGAAAATGACCATGAAACAAGTGAAATAATTCAATAATTGCAATAGTCATCTGTTTAACTGTTCATATTTAGGACAATTTGTCCACATTTACTGTGCACACAAAGAAACGGCTTTCAGAGCTTCATGGCAACACATGTTCAGTTAAAACGTGTTTAAAACTGCATTTGTATTCAATATGTTGTGCAACTGTGTGTGTGTGTGTGTGTGCGAGTGTGTGAGCGAGTGAGACTGTGTGGGTAATGCAGACATTGTTAAGCTGCCCGACAGCATCCATCTGGGATGATAGGACAGCACCGGTGGACGAAGGAGGCTGGGAAAGACATCTATTGTGTGACACGCGACCCTTTCACTCGTTGTTCAAACAATCACAAGCTCGTCTTCCTCTCCACTGACAGACAGCCCGACTTCACCATTTTCTCCACAGTTATCTCTCCTCCTCTATCCACAGTCCTCTCCATCATCCAAGTCTATTATCAGCTTTCTCTGAAAGCTCCGTTCGTGTATTGGCTGATAGCTTACTGTCCTCCAGAGAGACTGGACAAGTAGCTGCGTGTGTGTTCCAGTGGTGTGTGGCCATTTAACCACGGGACACACTCAGGCCTGCTGGACTGACTCTGGTCCTGTAGGAGAAGACTCTGGGTAAATATCTACGCCCCCTCTATGTCTGGGACACAGTGGTAGAGAACAGTGAAGATCCATCTCTATCACATTCATTTTGTCCTTTAATTCTTCTTCTTCATGTTTATTCTTTGCCTCTCCAATGCCTTTATTTTTTTCCTCATTAAAATGTGGTGCTACAGATATTAACACTGTAACAAACCTGCACTTATTTAAAGGTTTGATTCCGAAAGCCAACATTTCTGGCACAATGTTGCCGATAACAAAATTGTTTTACATTTGGGCTTTATCGCCTCAGAAATAACACCAAGTTTACAGTTAATAAGCCAAACTGTGCAATGGGAATGGTGTCATGCAAAATTCATATTTTAATGGGGATATAAGTTAGGGGAAGGTTTTTAAAAGTTGTCTCTGTCAGGAATGTCTACAGCTTCCCTGATGTTAGCTGTACCATGGTTCAGTGAATACTAATAAATGTTGCTTGGTTTGGCAGGCTTGCATAATGTTTGTACATTTTAATGATCTACTGCTAAATAAGAATATTTTTTTCCTGGATATGTAATGTCATGCTGAAGCCTGACAGTGTTTGCAATGTAACAGCATCCAGTTCCTGAGTGCAGTTTTTAAATTAATGAACCATCGCAGTGGCTGTTTTTCTTAATCTGCTGTTGTCACAGACAGCTAAACACTGAAACCAACAGTCCAGACAAAATCCCACTATTCTCCTTTAACTGCCTATCAATCATCTCTCCATCCCTTCCCCTCAGCTGTGAACTGAGATGACAGCTGCTGGCCTTCTGTTCACAGCAAAGCAACATTATGTTTTATACCGGACAGTTATTAGTCACATGACTGCCACAGGTCAGCCGTCAGGAAAACGTCAACATCGGTCATTTTAGGCAATTAAACTAGTCACAGTACATACAGTAGTGGAGAAAGAAAAAACATATAAGACCCACATGAAACACACACACACACACACACACACACACACAGTTACCTAACCATGAAATGATCTTCTCTGAACACCTCTGTGACAAATCAAACTGTGTCCATCTGGTGTCTCAGTGGAGCATCAACTGTTGACATGTGTAGGAGCCTGGTGTTGTTGGAGTCACAGATGTTATAGAAACCAACAGCTGTGAATTGGATCAGTGTGTATGTGTGTCTAGAATGTGTTGTAAATAAGAATATGCATCCCTTTCTCCTGGGTGTTAGTATCCTACTGCCATGACTCTTCACCTATACACTAGACATGCTGTACATGTATTTGTTCAAGGTGCACACACGCACACACACACACACACACACACACACACCAGCTGTGTGCTGGTGTTTTTTAGAGCGACAGAGGATTTTGCTGTTTACTTCCATGAGTGTGCACTGTAGTGTCTGCAACACTGATGTCACATTTTTTTCTTGATCTGATTCAGACCAGCAAGGTACCATGTGGCTGCTTTGACTGACAGATTCAAATGATTACAGCATCCGGCATGTACTATAACAAACACAACATGTATTTTATTTATACTTCCAGGATATTTACATTTCACCCACTTATACAGTATAGTATAGAGTATGCACACAGCATCAGTGAGTAAGGCACACTTGCACATTTATTTATTCATTTGTATCTGTTATAAAATAAAATTAAACAGCTCCACTGAGACTGAATCGTAGAACAAAACTCAAACTAAATGTTTTTTAAAATCTGCAAATGAATAAGTGAGAAGTAAACACTTTTATGTTCTATAAGCAGAACTGCTCTGGGTAATGGCCAGAACCGTGTTTTTTTGTTTCTGTGGGAATTTCACTGTGCTTAATGGATGACTGCATCAGAGTATTATTCAGCAGCTTCAGTAATTAAAATTATTTAAATCACTGAAATTAGTATCTGTATCTTTTCCCAAGATAAGACTATCATCCAAATTGTTTAATACATAAATTATGCATATTTGTCTACAAAATGTGCCAAGCTTGCAGAACAGGAGAGAAAATGGCAGCCTGAGACCTTCGAGAGAAATAAATGAGCATAAAGAAGGTGAAAAATGATAAAACCTCACTTCATAGCACAATAAATATAGGATTTACAATAACACAGGGAAATAAATCTTAAAGCATTTTTTGTTTCCAGCTATTTATATTTAACTATTTATACATTAAGGCTTTGGAATATTTTATCTCACTGACAGTTTCCTGAGTTCCAGATGTGAACCAGATGTGTGTGTGTGTGTGAAATTAACATGCAACCAGACATCAGACTCAGCACAGCAGAGTAAACTCCCTGTATACTGTATCTGATGGTAAACCAAACAAGCAAACCCATTCACACGGCAATTCAAAAACTATTACTACAATTATTATTATTACTACTTATTATTACAATTACTATCCAAACCTCCTTTTATAGAAAAGGCAGCTTTTAATCAGCTAACACACTTTTTAACATTAAATGACTATTTTGATATATTTCAATCAGGCTTTTGTGCTAATCACTCTTAAACGGTTTTAAATGATATGCGTTTTAATAGTGATTTAGGCAAGACATCAATTTTAGTGCTTTTAGATCTCAGTGCAGCCTCTGATACCATTGATCAAGGCATACTTTTACATGGACTGGAAAACGGGTTGCATGGGTTGCGTTTTCTGGAACAATTTTTACAACTGCTGACATCATATTTAGAGGGCAGGGATTATTTTATCGCTATCACTATAACTATAAATCAAAACGCATGCCCTTAAAATGGGATGTTCCTCGAAGGTCAATTCTCGGCCCGCTTCTGTTTAACCTGTACATGCTCCCACTTGGTCACATTCTTCAGAACAACAACCTTGCTTATCATTGTTATGCTGACACCCACATTTACTCTCATCAAATGACTACTGCCACATGAGGCATTTATTAATTAAAGTTATTATTTATGACTATCTTTGATAATCTTGATAGCCTAATTGATTGCCCCCTTTAACCATGGTCAAGTCCCAACACTACGCAAATGCACTGAGCAAAGAAGTAACTGGATGTCTCACAATTTGTTGCAATTAAACAAAGAGAAAACAGTGGTAATTGTATTTGGCAGCAAAGATGGAAGGCTTAGGGCTTGCTGCTCACCTAAAAGACAAGGCACTGAAAACAAAAGAGTAGGTTAAGAACCTTCGTGTTTTAATTGACTCCGACCCAAGTGAAGGCAATAACAAAGTCATCATTTTATCACCTTAAAAATAGTTAAAGTCAGGGACCTTATGGCAAAACATGATTTGGAAATCTAAACAAGGAGAAGCGGCCGTTAGTCATTACGCAGAACAGCGCTGGAACCAACTTCCTGATAGTCTTAGGCCATTGCAGTCTCTCAATTGCAGTGTTTAAATCCAGACTGAAAACCATATTGTTCTCAGGCGCTTTTACCTACATGTTTCTAAAAACCAAAGCCTTACAATCATTGTATTGTACAAGTATTTTATTTAGTTTTTATTCTTTCACTCTTATTTTTTAACTTTTTTGACTTTGAACTGTTGTTTTAACTTTGAATTGTGTTTTTTCCTTCTCTGTGCAGTACCTTAAATCAACCTCTGTGTATGAAACCTTATAAATAAAACTGCCTGGCCTCCTGGAAAAACCTCCATTATCAGAATAATAAAAAAAATGAAATAACATTAATCATGCAGGGTTCTTTTCCTTCTGTGTGTCAGCATATTGGATATGTAATGAAGTCCAGAGGCCTCGTCCTCCCTGGTGAATTGAAGTGTAAAAACTCAGTGAGAAACTCTAAACAGATGTAATCCTACAGAGCCCTGGGGTGGCAGCATAAGAGAGGGAGATGAAACAGACCCTGCATGACGACTGACTGCGCTGTAACGACAGACATTATTATGTAATGCCATAGACAGCTAATGTAAACCAAAATACACACAAGAAAAAAAATACGATGACTCGGCTAATATCAAAAAAACATTACCTTTCCTTCCTTTTCTTCCTCCTCTTCCTCTTTCCTTTTCCTCGCACACAAATCATTGTAAAGGAGGAGGAGGAGGAGGAGGAGAGAGAGAGACTGTATGAATCATGGAGATAAAAGCTGCCCTTTTCTCTTTGGGAATGAAGGTTTCACGGACACTGTCAGAACTTTTCTCTCTGCATACTGTCAGTGAATAGTGATCCATAGATCATGAATAATGTGAGCGGTGAAACTCTAGTTGTGAATCATCAGAGAAATTGTAAAATTTTAAGGTGCGTTATTTCAGTATTAACATCATCTGCAGAAGACTCACATATCTGAAAACAACCAGAGATGCTCAGCTAAACATGCTGTGCACGAGTAATTAAAATGAAAGTGATGATTTACAAAAAGTGCAGTTATTATCATCTTGTAAAAAATAAACTCTTAGTCGTTTTTTGGGGCCATAACTGAGTAACAGTCACAGTGTCGTGCCCCTTTTTTTGCATTAAGCGTGCCTGACCTGTTCTGTGCAAAGTGCATAGAGTAGATTCATCAGCAGCAGATTCCCTGCTGTCCACCTCATCCTCACTACATGTTCAGCTCCACCTGGTATCAGCAAAGACAAACAAAGGAATGTCTCTTGTCAACAGGTGGAAGATATAATGCATGTTTAAATAGGACAATCCCCTTGGCTTTGGACAACCTCTGTGGAGATCACTTTGGTTTTACGGCTCGTGCCATGGACATTGGCTCATAGAAAATGCTTCTACTTATTTACTTACTTTTTTCTATTCCACCAAACAGAACAGAGAGTGGATGATTGCCATTCCGTCTCTCTGTTTGTTCTGTTTTACTCTCTGCTGGCCACCATCTCATACAGCAGAGTTGTGATGCTGATGCGAAAGAGTTACAGAAATATAGACATTTCCACAGTTCCAAGACAATAATCTGTTAGAGTAAATGTAATAGCTACATAGCCTACTCCAAATATTTTACCAAGAGCAGTAACTTGACATCTGTGTCTGCCCTCATTCTCTTCTCTCAGCGCTCTCCAACAAGGAAAAGCTGAAGCTACACCAATCTGTGTTTGTCCTCGCTGTCGATCGCGTTGTTGCTTCGGCTGTAATCCTTCCTCTGAACGTCCGAGTTTCTTTTGCATCTGAAGCATCCGAAACGTTTCTTGGACTCTTCTTAGGTTTTACTCCCTGTTGCTGTAGCATTCTTCGTTGCTATGGTTGCTCCAGAGCCATGCAGAGAGAGAGTTGCGTCACCTGCATTCAAGTGGCTTTATTGGCATGACTGCATACGATGCATTGTTGCCAAAGCATATTAACACAAACTATGCAAAAATAATAAACCCAATAAACAATGCTCAATGATAAACATTCTTTAGTTCTCATTCTCCAGTAATTGCTGGTTAGCATAAATTGCGTGACTACCGGTGCGCCAGCGTGGGAATGTCGCAACAGACACCCCATTTAAAAAGTCTGTATAGTGCGGAATACGGAGAGATTTACCTGGTGGTGACAGGCTTAATCAGCACTGTGTGAACTCATTTGGCAAGGGCTTGAATGTAACGGACGTTTATTAGTATGTATAAGTTTCGCACTTTATTACACTTTAAGTTTAAGACTTCAACAAAAACTTTAAAACTCCATGCAAAATAAGTGGAGAGCCGTACAAATGAGACAGTCGAGAGCAGATCGGAAGGGGAGAGGTTTCAAAGTGTGTCAAAGTGAAGACCGAAATTATCATTAAAGAAAAAAATATGCTATTTCATATTATGCATCTTCACAATCAAATCATTTCTCCTTCATCAGCCCCAGAAGACCAAACTATAACTCTGGCAGCTTCTTCCTCCTCTGCTTGTTGACACTCTTCACCTCCCCACTCTCTACAACTCCTTCCTTCAAATGATATTTTGTTGTTACAAAATCACATTATTCAAATGCCTTCATAAATATTTATGATGAGGTATGAGGGAGGCCAGTCGAGGTTTTCTGCTTCCACCTTTCTGCTTGTTGTAATTATACAACTGAATGACAACTGAATGTGACAGATACACAGTGAGAGAGCGAGAGAGAGAGAGCGAGAGAGAGAGAGAGAGAGAGAGAGAGATTTGAATGATTTCTTTGAGTGGCATACACCCACATCAATCAACCAAATAATCAAAATGTACCCTCCATTCTAAATATCACAAATGTTGTGCATGTGGAAGCACATTGCTGAAAACCACAATCCAACAGAAAACGTTTTGGCCAAAAGCATACAACCGCTTACCTGTGGTTGAATGCACACCTGCATAACCAGTAAGTAAAGTCTCCATTAAATGATGAATTAACTAATTTGTCCAGCCCTGTTGTGTTTTACACTTAAAATGATAATTTACACCACATGTTTTCAACCACCCTATATTAAGCAAGTATGCTAAGTATTGATAAGTACATTGAATTTCCCTCTAATATAGTTATAAGTGCAGGAAGGGTACTTTTATTAAGTGTTAATTCACACACTTGTTACAACATCTCACATTCAGCATGAATAAGTAGAGCACAACAGTTATGAATACTTGAACAGTTGTAACTTGTTGTCATGTTGTTGTACTTGTAAACACACTTACTAACTGCTAACTAACAGTCACTTTCTTAATCCACTGATATTAAACTGAATTTCACTTTATTCCTTTGGGGCTTAAGGAATGCGTACAGAGCAGCTCACCTGAATCAGCACTTAGTGTGAACAGACTGAGAGCGGAATTAAATATTAAAATCATTATTTTATTACCCCTTACAGCAATCTGAGAGGACTGAATAATGCTAATAATCACGTTAGAGAGAAACAGTTCTCTTGCATCAAATCCTCATTCATCTCCTATACACAGATTAGCAGGCACAGCTGTCACCATGTTAATGAGTGGAGTGGGCGTGCGGCTGTGATCTTACTGGATCACTGCTTACTTCCCACTCACAGTTTCCATCACCCAAACACACACAGCATGTGCTGCTCTCTGTCTGTTTCCCTTTTTTTTTAACTGAAAGGCAGCGTGACATTAGTGGAAGTGATGTCATTGAATAAACCTCCTTAAAGGCTTGATAAGGGAGACACTTATTGAGAGGACTACACTAATGTATACAGACACACACTGATGTACTGATTCAGAGATCACTGTATTTTGGTCTTTGTTGCTGTGTGTGTTTCTCAGTAAGAATGAAAGTCACCCGAGGAAGAGACCTGCAGGAGGTTGCACTATTTTGTTCAATTTCGTTAAATATGCATAAGCCTTTCATAAACCTTATAATGAAATAAACCCTGACAGTGAGGATTCAGGTTCCTTCAGGATCTGAATTGACCTGACATGTTCCTGACCACCTTTATGACTTTAAAAGACAAATTCACCACCACACAACCATGCAATACACGTCTTAGTGACGAGGATACTGTAAACGTCTTTTACTCCCAAGTGATTGATGATGATAAAACCGCAGAGTTCAGTCATCCAAGAAACTTATAGTAAACATTTCAGAGAACAGATCTAACCACAAGGTTCTTTTTGATCCAACATCAAATTTGTGTTCAAATCTCAGAGGTGATGCTACTCAGTAACTCATTATTCCACTAATAACCTGCAGCGTTGTGTTCTACTTCTAGGCAGGATGCCAGAGCAACACAGGTCTGTCTCTCTCAGTCAGAGAGCTGTAACACAACTCTCAGCCAGTCTCGTATGGAATGCCATTTTAGTCAATCTTAACTAAATACATGAATATGTCCATGGAATTAATGGCTATGAAATAAAACAAATAAGTCAATATCATTTAGTAAATAATAAATAGGTTTTTATTACAAAAAGCATGTTTTTCAAAGGACTCCTTTTATATAAATGTGGCATTATGAAATAAAAATACCATGGAATAAAAAAATACGGCATCATGAAATACATGTCCCATGGAATAAATAAAAGTAGTCCTTTGAAAAACATCCTTTTCTGAATACAAACCCATTTATTTATTTATGGAACTATATTGACTCATTTAGTTATTTCATAGCCATATTTATTATTTCGTAAGCATATTTCTAACTTCTTCAGGAACGTAAGAATACACATAATTGTGGCACGGCTGAATCTTCCAGGGATCTGTGCACATATGGCTGTGTTTATTACTTCAGTGAATACTACATCTATTAACATCCATGTAATCAATTACCAACAAGCAGCTGCATAAAGTTGCTAGAGAGAACTCATCCAGAATCAGCACTAGGGTTGGGTACCGAAACGCAGTGTAATCTCTATTAATCTCCAGTATTATTATATTGTTTGATACAATATTGTTTTATTTGATATTATGTAAATGTTTATTTATTATTACCATGTTACTTGTTTAAAGATGTAAGTTAATATTGTGTCCAGTTTGGCCCTGTAAAGGAAAGGGTATTCTTTTTTGACAAAGTGTGTGTAGTTTTGTTTTCTTAAGTACCGGTTCAAGAACCGTTTAAGCACCGGGACCGTTAAAAAAATACAGAGTAGGTACTGGTATCGGAAAAAAAACCCAACCGATACCCAACCCTAATCACCACCAGTCCACATCAAAAAAGAAATCATTCATTAACATGAACACTAGTATGAGTATTTTGAAGATGCCTGTCATGGACCTCTGCACAGAAGATGTGACACCTGTCAAAAGGTGGACAGGCCTTTTAAAGATATTATGGTTGTATCGAAGTGTTCAAAGTGTTTTCTTCAGTGTCTTTGATTGCCTCATATCATTTTGATTTGGTTTTAACAGAAACATCAACTATAGACATCCATTACCTATAGTGTCTGCCATGCCTGTTAAAGAGTCAGACATGGAGGAGGAGTCTTTTTCATTCCTGCCATTAAAGCCGGATCGGTTTTGGACAAGAAACGTCCTCTGTTTCCTCAAATAGACTAATGGCTTTCTTCTTCAGACCAGGAAATACACAACAGCTCAGACAATCAAACATGAACTCTGCAGCATTAGTAGGAGGGAAAGCCAAACAATATCCAAACCAATTATGGTGCGTCTAGCAAACTTTGCTTTTCACTGCGGGTCTCCTGGAATGTAGAAAATCTCATATGGCAGTATGAAGTGTACCTTGCATTTACCTGGAAACTAAACGTGCTGTAACAACATAGTACGCTCTTAAAAATATTCATGGACATGAGAACCATTTTCTGCAGCCGGAGCTTTCTGAGTGGTTTCTCTGTATTCTCAGTTGTCCATTTCAAGGTCTGCAGCACTGCTCTGGATAGTCAAAGAGGTTAAAGCTACAAAAACTGGGATATTTTACACTGCGGTTCATATGTTGCTTTTATGCTACTGATGTATGTCTTTTTAGATACCTCATATTGTAGCCCTGTGATCCACACAACTATCAAGGGAAGTGACCCCCCCAGCCTCTGCACATTGAGCTTTTGTCTTTTTGGAAAGAACTGGTGTTAAATCCATAACACCAGTTAAAGTCAACTTGAAGGCAGCCAGATCAAGCAAACAATGGGCTGGGTCAGTGTACTCATCCAAAACATTTAAGTTTTAATGTTAGGGTAGGATTATGAACTGGACGTAGCTGTTATATATACTAGCATAGTTAAATGTCAATGGTCAGTCAATGATGTATGCTGAATGAGAACGTTGTAAAAATGAGCAAATTTGTCCTGGTCATTGTTCAGGATGATTTTGATGGTGTCCTTGAGGTCCTCTCATCTCTGAAAGCACACGTTTCTTCATCGCTGCCAGTAGTGGCACAGGTGAGGTAATGTTTTGATTGTAGCAGTAAAAACGGACACTAGATGTACGTATGTGAATGAGAACAGAATTTGCAGAGCCCAGGTCGAATCAGGTCAAATGCAGGACCATATTCCCATTAACTCACGGCAGGCCAAACACTGCAGGGAGCAGACAGTGGGATTGTGTGTTTTAGAAGTACACCAAAGTTTTAGGACCCAATCTGCTGCACCATACGACTTTATCCACTATCGTGCTTTCTCAACCAGACAAATAGAAACTCTTCCAGCTGACACCATGGAGAGAGCTGTGAAACCTAGTGAACTGTGACAGAGAACTGAACTGACCCTCGTCTTGCAGCAACACAATACTTCCATTCTGCAAAAGCAACAACAAGGTGTTGTCGTCGTCCCCACCTCCTTTCCTTGCCTCTCCTCCTGTTCAAGCTGTTTAAGAAAGTCTGGGAAAGAATAAGAAAAACATAATGGGCAAAAAAGCTGCCAGCTGTCAACTAATGGGGAAAATTATAGACATTTTAGCATTATAAACACATTTCCTGTGCTCATGTAGGAGCATAAGAGGTTGGCTCTACACTTCCATCATCCATCACTTTATATTCATCATTCACCAATTTCTGTTGTCCTTGTAAACAACACAACCATGATGGAGGACACCCTCTGTGTTCAGGTTGGATGACTTTGTGGTGTTGCTGTTATGTCGTGTGTTTAGGGGATTAGGGGACATTGTCTTAAAATCACAGTGCTTGTGTGTGTGTGTGTTGTTGTTGTTGTTGAAGTTCAGAAGTTATCTTAGCAGTGGTTGTGCGGGGCTGCTGGAGAAGTAGATAAAATGCCCTTCATTCTCTGTGTGTGTTGCCTTGTCAAGTCAGAGCTTATTAAAATAATCCGCAATGACAGACGTCACTCTCGGCCGCCGACACGCACAAACAGGAGAGCAAGTGATGTGAATAAAAACTGAGTGTGTGGGTGCTGTTGGAGCTCTTAGTTTTTTGCTGAGAGTTGTGAGAGTGGGGATTAACCTTACTGATCCTACGATAAATAACACATATTTTATGAATCCTAAAAATGTGTTCACTGGAAAATATATTATGTGGCTTGGTGCTGATAGGAACAACTATCTCTGTAGCGTTTTTGAATTATAGTGGCAAAGCTGCTCGTCCACACATCTGATGACATGACTGCAGCATAATTTAAGATGATGAATGATTTTTATTTGAGATTTCATCTCCAGCGAAAATGAGAAACTGACTGAGGCTGAATGAGGGTTTTTTTTCCCCACAGAGAAAGTGTTTAGCCCCACATGGCTGAGAGCAGCAAGACCTGGCATAACAGATGAGACATGATCTCACCTGTTGGGAGATTCTGCAGCATTAATATTAATAATGAAGGATTTTAGGGGCCGAGGGTTGTGTGGGAGGCTACATAGGCCAGAGAAAAGCATGCGGTATATCCATATTCCATTAGGACATTTCAGTCCTGAAGTTTCTGTGGATTGGAAAAGATCAACTGTCTGAAATGCAGATTGGTGCTTCTCAATTCTCAATAAAAAGTCACAACACTAATGCTCACAGAAAAGCAAAGCGACTGCAAGGGAGCTTTTTGACTGAAAAATGTCCAATTCATACTTAATACTAGCTGAGCTATAATTCATGAATTTATGGTGTGGTAATGCCATTAGACAGGTTTCCAGAGTCCACTCATTAATGCATGAAAATGCATAAAACATGCCCCTTTATTCATACAAGTAGCTACTGTTCCGGGAACTTGATTTAAAGGCCCAACCAATAATCATTAGTACATAATCGTGAGGTATTCTCACATACATTTTTAAAGATAACTGAACGCTCTGAATAAAGAGCTGGATTTCACTCTGTGCTTCCTTTATTCAAATGATATACATCATTATACTGGAACACTCAGATTTGTGTAAAAAACGTTGACGCTGAAAGAAAAGTCTGAGCTCGAACAAAGAGACACAGTAACATGGAGGAATTAAGTAATGGGATTTAGAAACCAAACCAAACTCAGTCCAGGACCAGCTCAGCCGCCAGCACTTCAGTCACAAAAGCTCTTTTTTGTAAAGACAATGATTTAAAGAGGATGATAATAAGCACTAATTAGATTTTCTAGTAGAATCCATTCAAAGAACATTAGCTTACATTTGCCTCCTGACTTACAAATGTAAATGAAGACATGATCCTGCTTGAGTAAATTGCTGCAACTATTTTCCTAGTACTTTCTATTAATAATATACAGCTGTTCTGCCCCAAAGCTTTACAGCCACTGGAGAGGTCTGCATTATGTAAAGAAGCTCTGGGAGGTCTGTGTTTTATAAAGAGAGAGTGTCTGGGTATTAACTAATTACTAATGGTGACTGGTGGCTGGCAGGAGAGAGAGAGGAACACATCTGTCAGACAACACAGGTAAATGATTAAAAGGTGTGTAACCTCTTCTGCCTGTGCTCACACACACTGTCTCTCTCTCAGCACCTCGTCTCTGTCCAAATGAATCTCTCTGAAGCTAAACTAAACTGCCTTTACAATCTTGTTAATTCCCACAAGCATTTAAGGTCCAGTCTGTTACCGATTCATTTGAATGGATATGAATGGTTTTAGGAGTCTCTATCCAACACTGGAACATGTTACAGGAGCTGCTCTAATCCACAATTTGATTTGGATTGCTCACTGCTCACCTCCCAGTTTTTATTAGTTGAATAAAATATGTGTATTGGAGTTGATGTGCTGGCCTTTAGTAAAATAATTCACAAGAGATGTGAGCTTATTTTTTTTTTATTAAATGAGAGTAATACAGTTAAAAAACAAAAAAACAACATCACATATGAATATGCTCTCTGCCAAAAGCACAGAACAACTACTGTTTGACCTTGAATCGGCTTCCTGCCTATAAAGGAGTGCAGGCGAATTATGCAAATGATGTGAGAAAATCAGTACACCTGATGCAGGTACTTAATACATTTACAAGCTGAGTCGCTCTGCAGGAAGTGGAGCATAGAAATGGATTTGTACACTTTGTCACTCATGACTTGCAAAATAAGGCTGTGTCATTGTGAAAATGTGTTTCCAGCTTTCCATCACCTGTCAATGGTGCTGCCACTCACTCTCTCTCGCTCACACACACACACACACACACACACACACACACACCTGACTTGCAAAGGTGTTTGGAAGGAAAAATGTGGTAGAATGTCAGCTCCCTATCATTAGCTCTGCTGCCACTCTGCTGTGCGCACACACACACACACACACACACACACACAGACACACACACGCGCACACACAAACTCTTGACCCAAGTGACTGCCTGTTTATGGCCTCAAGAGCAGGAGGGTGTCACTGCAGAAGGAAAAGCACAATGGTGTCATTTCTACACACTGTGACATATGTGACTAGTGGAGTGCTAGACGAGCTGATTCGCATGTGCTCGCCTAATAGGCATTCAAGATTAATCCTCTGTTCTCTGTTCGCGTTGAGCTTTCACTCCATGAGCCCCCTACAAGCACCACTGTGGAACGTTTTAAGGTGCTCAACCATATGCTGATAAAACACAAGTGGTAAGCAGGTTTGATGGGATGGCAGGAGATCTGTGACAGAGGAAGGAGAGTCAGGTTTGGGAGGCCCATCACTACTCACTCTGCGTGTTATTTCATACCAACCACGTCTACAGAGTGGAGCAAATGGCAGAAGAGGGGCACAATCAGGCATCCCAACATCAATTTATGAAATGGAAAGAAACATCAGAAAAGAATCAGAATCATCGCTGCCACAACAGTAACTGATACTGAAAAGAGGCGAGAGCGTACAACCAGGCTCATGCTTGTGCAGTGCATATTGGACAGACAGATGGATCAGACCGTGGCAGCACTTCCTGTCCTGTCCTTCCTGACAGCAGTTGGATGATTCAAATGGAGCTATAAGGATTTAGATCTTATTAGGATGTGACAGTAACAGACAGCCAGTGAAGTGGCTGGAAATCAGTCAATTTACCAACAGATGAGAAAGCTGACAACCACAGAATGGACTTTAGGTTAAATAAATTCAGCTGTGCATCACTTCTGCAGCCTTTGCAGATAAAAGCAGACCAGACTTTCAGAAAGTGACATCCTCAACTCTGGCAGATTTTATTGCTGCAATTTCAATTTCATGAGGAAAAACCCATGCACTGTCAGCCATCTGGCAAACCACATCAAGTGTCTCCAAATGCATTACCAGTGGCCCTGCAATACAATGGGCCTTTATTTCGAAACAACACATCAAGGAACATGGACTAACACACTTTAAATCCACCCATGAATAAAGATCGAACAGTTCTGGCCCAAAGGGGTTACCCATATCAAACACAGAGCAAAGAGGAGGAGAGAGGCTCTGTACAATGACATCAACCTCTCATCACTGTCTAATTAGAGAGCAAACAGTGGCTCCCTAATCTCATTCTAAAGCCTCTTTCTTACTCGATGGCAATAAGAAGTAGATGTGATGGTAAAATAACAGCTAACCTGGAGGGAACATTTACTGAGAGTTAGGGATGAGAAAGAGTGTGCGAAAGAGAGAAACTAGAGAAAGAGACAGAAAGGGAGACATTTTTGAAACCCCGGGGCTCCATCTATGTGTCTCCATGGTGTGTGATCGCCTCAGGAAAGGCAGCCACTGTGTCAGTAACAGAAATGTGAAGCACTTGGCTGAAGAGTGGAGAGCAGAATCACTTTGGATTTTGGAGAATCTGTTTTATATTTTCACACTCATCAGCACATTAGGGAATTTAAACTGTGGCAAGGCGCCAGCCTCTACCTACTTTCAACGTGTGTATTACAATATCATGTCCCCAAATCTAGTGAAGTTACTTTGACAACGACTTGCAGATACATCGCTACATATCACACATTTACTGGGTTCTGAACTGTCAACATCATCACTGGACATCAGCTGACACAGACTGGATCTGTTACAGATCTACTATACTATATACAGTATATACAGTGTATGTGTGTTACTGTCAATATCTGCGCTTGGCATTTTGCTGAATTGTCTAAATATGCCACAAAAACCACAGGAAACTTCACAACTCTGCAACTTGCTAGTTTGAAAAAGGAGGAACACGGGGCATCTTTGCTGTGAGAACCAAAATCCAGAAGCCACTTCAGTGAACACAGACAGTGTTTGCAGCCATCCAATGAAATGTCTGGAAGTGACTTTGAGATTAGCATGCACTGCTCTCCACTCGATTAAAGTGCTTTCAAGTGCCTCTTCAAGGCATGCAGGTAAACATGAAGACCAGTGGCCTCCATCTTCAAAAAAAAACAAACTCTTGGATCAGTCACTTTGGGAAATCTTTGGAAAAATATTTAAGAGACAGTTCAAAATACCAACCTGGTAGCGCCTTCTTAATGTAAAGGAAATGAGTGCAGTTATTTTCTTTTTTTTCCCATTTGACACCCAAACTAACTGGCCAGTCGATTCACAGCATCTGTACCATTTTGAAACCAACTCAAAATCTGAGAACAGAAAAACAACAACCAGTTCATCGCTTTCCAAGTAAGTTTTATATTATCACAACATTTCATGATTTCATTGTGCATTTAATATAAATGTCTCCAGATCTGAGAACAATTTGTTGAGCTCCACTTTCAATCATTATATGGGGATTACAAAATAAAAGTTCACATCATTCAGGCATCATTGCACAAATGAAAAGCCCTGATAGCCTGATATACTGTATGGTGATGCTATCTCTCTCCTTGTTAAATGGTACATTGTGTTAAAATGAATTAATGCATTTGGAACACCCCTTGTGATTATAATGGGGTCCCTGCACATTTGACCTTACTAATTATAATCTGCTGATGAGAGGAACATTTTCAAAAAAGTTATTTTATTTTAATGTTGATGCAGCAGTGAAGCAGAGGTCGGCTCATGAATTCTCAAGTTTTCAGGAAATCCTCCCTGAGGCAGTGTGGCTTCACAGGCTTCATACCTTCAAGCTTCTCCGCTCTATTTCAAGCTACTTCTGGAGGGAGAAGTGGAATAAGTTCCACTGCTGAAGAACAACTCCGTTCGGTTCAGTTCAACTCATAAACACTGATGAGAAGATCATGGTAGACCAGCCTCTGCTCAGTAAGTTAGTCAGAGATAATTCCTGTAGACATAAGAGTAACTTATAATAATGACTGAAAGAATTGTCTGTGGTAGAGATTCATTTTTCATTAACACAGTAAAGCGAACTATATAAAGATTGAAAATACAACAGTTGGGCAGCAGAGGGTCAGGTTATGAATGGCCTTTTTTTTTCCTTTTTTAGGTCGGCTGGTCTCTTTTTGTAATAATGTTTGTATAACCTCAACCATGTAATGCACAATCCAGTTATATAGGACAGCTTAAGCTACCAGAATATGCAGTGATGCTGCAGTGGTGTCACATGAATGTATAAATAGTTATATGACCATAAAGCAAAAGTGTCAAGTAACGAAGTACAAATACTTCATTACCTTACTTAAGTAGAAATTTTGGGTATCTATACTTCACTGGAGTAATTCTTTTTCAGCCAACGTTTTACTTCTACTCCTTAGATTTTCACGCAATCATCTGTACTTTCTACTCCTTACATTTTAAAAATAGCCTCATTACTCCCATTTCATTTCGGCTAATTTTCATTCCGGCTTGTCAACGTTAAAAAAAAACAAAAAACAACCTATCCAGATAAATCGCGCTATCCGGATACAGTAAATTTGATTGTGGTTGGATGGGAAGTATAAACTTATACCATTCCGACATCCTGTTGCCTCACAGCAAGAAGATTTGTGGCTTTTTGGTGTGGAGTTTGTATGTTCTCTCTGTGTTCATGTGGGTTCTCTCCATGGAAACTTGGTTTCCCCCACTGTCACAACATAATTAATTATTTTAATAATCCTTAATTAAGGATTGTGACGCCCGTCCATCTGGCTTAGACAAACCTCAAACCCTACTCTATTCCCTCTCTTTACTCCCCTTCCAACCTCTTTTACTCTGCTTCGCCCACCTATCCATGCCCTGTCCCCACTCTCCCCCTCCCTCTACTCTCTCAGCGGGCAGCACGGTGGCTCAGTGGTTAGCACTGGTGCCTCACAGCAAGAAGGTCCTTGGGCTTTCTGTGTGGAGCTTGCATGTTCTCTCTGTGGGTTTTCCCCAGGTAATTCTGGTTTTCCCCACTGTCAAAACATAATTATTTATTATTAAATCACTCTTCTTCTCCCTCTCCCAACCCAACCAGCAGCAGCAGTTGGCCGCCCACCCTTGAGTCTGGTTCTGCCCGAGGTTTTGCCTTATAGGAAGTTTTCCCTCGCCACAGTTGCCAAGTGCTTGCTCTTGGTGGGATTAGTTGGGTCTCTGTAAATTATATCATAAAGAGTACGGTCTAGGCCTGCTCCAAAAGTGATAGGAGAAATGAGTTGACTTCTGTTATGAATTGGCGGTCAACTTGACTCACTCAAATGTGTACATTCAGGTGTGTTTTGCTAGTATCGGCTAGTATAGCCAGGAGCCACCAGGAGACTTGTAGAACCTATGCCAATGAGAGCTGAAGCTGTCGCGGCGAGTCGTGGTGACCCAACACCTTACAGTACTAAGCAGTGCTAGAAATGAACTGTTTTTGTCCACCTGCCACTGTTGCTGGTGGATTCCCAAATCTACCAGCCACTCGATTTTTTTACCAGCCACTTTGTGGTGCTGCTTAGCGGTTCTGCGCACATGCATGAGCCACAGTCTCCCTGAAATCTTAAATAGAGATATATAAAATATAGTATTTTAACATGGTCCCCATATTCTTGCAGTACAAATAAAGTGAGTAGCTGATTCTGTAGTGGGAGCATTATTTGATATTGGTCTTATCGAAATACTCTTCCCCTCAAATCTTAAATAAAGATCAAAATATGTTCCCCATATTCTACTGTACACTTACCACTGTTTGTAATAAAAAAACATAACTAATGACTTCATAATACTGTGAGAGTTATACCTTTATGGGATATACATGACAGGAAATGGGAACACATAAGGTAACATTTTTCGACAAGGAAGCATAAACACCGGCAGCGTGGAACTGCATGTGAAAAATAATAAAGCAAGATCTGCAACATTCAAGCAAAAAGCTGTTCCCTTTCAAAGGAACTCTATGCTGCATCAGCTGATGCTATGGGGAAGCGTGACCGCCTCTGAATCTCTGTACAAATGAGTCCAATCTTGATTGGCGTAACGTCAACATGTGACGCATGCCGACGGAACCGGAAGTTATGAAGGGAGCCAGCTTCACTGTTGTCATCAGTCTTCTGATCTTCAGCAAGAGCTCTGGCGAGTGTTAAGCATTATCGGCACTGTGTGCCTCCCTGCTCATGCTTTATTCCCGCTGGCGACACACACGAGATGTGTTAGCTGCCTGGGAAGAGAGCACGCTCTGTCACCCCTCGAGGGGGTTGACTGTGAGCATTGCGAGGGTCTCCCCGTGAGGAAGCTCCGCTCTCGGCTGGCACTCTTCGAGGAGAGCAGCAAGCTCTGTGCCCCACGAGGTAAGGGGCCCATGCCTGCCGAGGCCACTAGCTCCTTTTCCCAAATTCGGGATCCGGAAGCGCGCGCCGGGTCTGTGGCTTCTTCCACCCTTGATGTGGGGCCCATGCAGGGACGATCCAGCTCAGACGAGATGTAGTAAGTTGTAATTAGTGCGGCATCAAGCAGTAACTCATAGGAGAATGAACACAAGTAGTTTGTGTCTTGAATTCATTCCATTTGCTCACTCGTGCCGAGCAAACAAAGCTGCATTGGAAACATCGGTTCTGATATAAACTTGCAGTACAGCCAGAGGTCGAGCTAATTTAACAGTTTAATGGCAGGCTATGAAAACAAAGCTAAACTAGCTTTCATTTCCTGCAGGCGTTGTGGACGCAGTGCAAGCTGGCTAAGATTAACAGAAGATGTCCCTCATATATATATATTGTTCTTTAATGTATTTGCATTGTACTTAAATGCGTTCATTTTCAATGGGCACATTTGCAGCTAAAACAGGTAGCCTAGCGCATCCCAAATTTTTCAACATTAACATTTTAATATAACATTATAGTCATTATGGCCTTTAGGAAAATGTTTGTCTAAGCAGGTGCACTATAGGCCCCTGTGGGCCTCAAGTTCTGTCCTTAATGGCATTTTTCCCCTTACATTACTTTTACAAATATACTTTAAGTAGTTTTACTTGAGTAAAAAGCTTGACGTGTTACTTCAACTTCTACAGAAGTATTTTTAAACCCTAGTATCTATACTTCTACCTGAGTAATGAATGTGAATACTTTTGCTACCTTTGCCATAAAGACAAAAACAAATACAAATTTTACTTAAATCACACTGAGAATAATAATAAACAAGATTTGGGGTTTTGAAAATTGTTCTCCCAAGTCTTGGCAATCATCTATCTTATCTATCTATCTCTCTAGGCTGACGCTGCCTTTCTTTTGCTGTCAGATGTGGTGCTGTAGGGAGATTTCATCACAGACACTGTTTCTAATGGACAGGATTTATAAGCCTATGCAGTGCACTAGACCTCTGAAATGGCATTTTAAATGACTCAGCTATATTCCAACTAGAACAACGACAGAGGAAAAGTTCAGGGTGTTCAAAATTTAAAATACACGCAAGAGAATGATATTATTTCACTACAGAAACTGGCACATTTCATTTTTTATTCAGCTTATAATGCAAATATCCAGACTAAGGACTAAAACAGACATGATTATATGCAACTGTGAAGACATCTCCAGGAAATGATGATGAGAAATAATTAAAGAGGAAAAAAATAGATCAGAAGTTGGAGAGTTTAAGACATGCAGATTCTAACATGGAGACAAAGACACATTGTGCATGAGTGTACACACACTGCACACAGGTTGATCCTTCGATGTGTGCCAGCTGGCATTCTCTATCCTGGAGGGAAATGGGCCGTGCCAGACATTACTGCAGCACGCACACACTGAATACAAAAGTAGCCTCTGCTTCTTGAACCACTCTCAAGGTTACACAGCAAGATTAGCACATTGCAAGGAAGGAAGGAAGGAAGGGAAGAAGGAAGGAAGAGCGAGCACTGGCAGGGAAAGGGAATACTCCCTGCTCACAAGCACAGACTGCAGCGCACAGTTCATTTGATCAGTAAATGTTGAATGATGAGTTGTTTGTGTTGGCCTCATTTTAAAGATAAACAGTTATGTTCAATTAGCTCTGACGTTTCCCTCCATTTGTTGGAGATGACGTTGGCGACGTGCTCTCATATCGCTTCATTTTACTGATGATTTATTTTGAGACTCCTGTTGCTGTGCCCTCAAGCAAGGCACCAAACCTAAAAGCTTTAGTAAACATCCATCTGTGGAGATCACTAAGTTTATTCAAATTCAGCCTCAGGTAAGGGCATCTGTGGTGGGAATACAGTAGTAGAGGAAAGCTGAGATAAAAACAGCGGCTCCAATAACCTACAAAACACACATATACATTCTCAAAATATCAGCAGCCCAAAATAATGCTTATCATGCCAAACAGCTACAAACTCTCATTGATGGGTTTGCCAAATGTCCTTTAGCTGTATCCAAACAGAGAATATCCTAATGTTGCAGAGACAACATGTCATCTGAATTTGACTTTTTAAGTGACATGAAAGGTGTTTTAAGGTTTCTGTAGGTTTGTTGGTTGGTTGTGAATTCATGTTGTCATTTATTTCATATACTTTCGTCATTCAGTCATTTGGCAGTCTGCTAACTGTGCTACTGGGGACAGTCAAACAAAATAATACAGAAATACCAAGATGACTGTGACAGGATTTCAAAAGCCTCTGAGAACGAACGGAACACACACACACACACACACACACACACACACACACACACACACACACACACACACACACACACACACACACACACACACCTGCCAATGTGAACAAACACTTTATTAGATCTGTTTTCTTTGAGGGAGAAGAGAGTACGAGCCTTAGAATAATGCAAACATGCATTCCCCTCCGCACATATTGTCTCTCACATAAAGCTCTGCTTATCCACCGCCTTCAGTCTGAATAAGACAACACACAACCATTCCTCTCCTCAATCCTCACATGTTTATTATCTATGAGGACTAGGGGTACAAAAAGAGTAAAACATGAACATAAATCATCATATCTATAAATGTATCGCTGGTGCTCCCCTCACCTGCAAAAAAGGACTCTTTGTCTCTCTTAGATCCACACTCACTGTATTTTCCTTCAACTTGTCATTTAATACATTTTGTCTGAGTTAATTGACAATAATTCAGCGATAACCCAGCATGCAATTGGTTGGCCAGCCTTTTGAACCTGTTTATTAGAAGAGCTATCTGATCTCCCACAATCCCCCATGAAAGCAATTAACCACCTCTGTAATGCAATAAATTAGAGTGTGTTTTTCTGTGTGTGTGTGTGTGTATTGGCACATGGAATAATGATGGTGATACTCCATCATTGCATAGTGTGACATTGTTCAGTACTTGCTCATATGGTTTTGGATTTAATCCGTTTAAAAAAAGTTTTGATTCCACTGATAGTCACAGCATTTTTTTATTCATTTACTCTTTGATTTATTTATTTGTTCAGTCATTTATTAATTAGTTTTGACTTGATTGAGATGAGAAATGTTAAAGTACAGTTCATCTCATTTGTCAGGAAATGTATTACGTCACATCAGGTTTAATTTATACAGGAAGTTTATACGTCATCGCCACAAAAATGTACAGTGTATCTGATCACAGTACAGTGAGAGCAGAGCAGAAGCTAAACTCTGAATCCACCTCTCCTTTTTTTCTCCAGAGCAGAGCTTCAACTGGGATTAAGAGTTTGTGTTTGACTACAGGAAAGAACAAACACCTTTGGCAGTCTGTTGCTAGTTTCTTTTAATGTGTAGAAATGTGAAGGTTCTCCCTGTTCAGACGAGGACAAAACAAAAAGTCACTGCTAATTAGGGCTGTGCAATTAATTGAAATGTTATTGAAATTGCAATATGGCTAAGTGCAATGTCCAAATCGCAAAAGCTGGAATTTTTGTACTAAAGGTAGACAAAAGTGACAAAACAACTTTCTAATGATGTACCGTCATGCTGCAGAGATGCCCTAGCCTGCAAATCTTGTTCTCCAGACAAAAGCAAACATGCTTGTTTGTAGACCCCAACAAATGTCACACCATCATGATTTTAATAGTTTTTTCAATAAAAAATTAAAATTTTGATGCAAAAATGATAATTTCCCCTAATCATATCGCAATCGTAATATCGGTCAAAAGAACTGCAATATGATTTTTTTTTTTTACCATACCGTGCAGCCCTACTGCTAAGATCAAAACAGGATCCAGGCCGGCTGCATATTCTGTCCCTATTAAATAACCAGTGCCCTTTTTCCTCCTTTGACACTGGTTTTCGCTGGTGTATTGCTGTCAGTGTTGAAGTCTACAGTTAAATATCAAAGTCAGACTCTCCTGTGTTGTGATATCCAGCTGAACTCACAGTGGGAGGCACAAACATACCACAACTGAAGCGATGAACAAAATACAGTTTTAAGCATTATGGAGATGAGTTCATTTCCAAGGCAAGGGAAATGTAAGATATTAAATAAAAACAAGTGCTGAATATATGGAAAAAAAATTGATATTTGGAAACATACAATTCAGTGAAATACAGAGTGTATTTCGCAGGAATGAGAAGAAAGCAGCTCAGCTTTGACCTGCTCTCTGACTCGTCCTTGACAGTTTCATATCTGTGATACAAAAAACACAAAGCTGGTGTTCTAGTGTCAAATACTGTAATTCAGTGATGATTAAAAATGTTTTAACCTCCTTTCTCTTTTCTCTGAAACCATGTTTCATCTGCAGAAGCAGGACGTTTAAAGCCTTGAAACTGAGGTCTTCACATCATGTACTGAATCTATCTGTGTAGGTGTGTGTTTGTGTGTGCCGCCACACTCATTTGTTTCCCCTGCTGCCATTTTAAAGGCTTCTCAGTAGAAAGAAAGTATCTTGTGACCAATACAGGCATCTCTGGTTAGTGTGGCTGTAATCCCATCGGTTCTATATTTTCAGGCTCACTGTGACATTGAGAGAAATTGCTGCACCAAACACAGCGGACATGGAGCGCTCACCAAATGTGTTCTGCTTCTCTTTGGTGTCCCTGTGGTGTGTAGGCGCTTTCCCACCTGAGTCTTTGAGACATTTTTGTGTGCAATGATGTTAGAATACACAACAGGTTTCTTCTCCATCTGAATGGCATACTAAGACAGGTTAATGGAGTTTAGAGGTCCTGGTCATCACAACACATGCAGTTAGGAACCAAGAGTTATTTATGATAATAACAGATACTAACTCAAACTTCCAGGGTGGATAGTTGCGTTGTCAAGAGTATTGAATTGATTATGTATAGGTGAGCGTGTTTAGCTTGTGTTTATGTGTGTGCTTGAGACCACTACTCAGTGTGTTCCTCTGCATGACGGCCGCTGCCAGAACCAGCGGAGTAAAAAAACAGGCATCATTAAACTGCTTGACAACATCCGTCAGGGAAGATGGGACACCGATACTGGATGAAGAAGTGATGGAAAAGAGATCTATTGTCTGTCTTTTCACTACACACATACACACACACACACACACACACACGCACACACACACACACACACACACACACACACACAGGCACACTTCCATCACTCTCTGAGCTAATAAATGATGCCTTCCTGCTCACTGGCAGCCATTTTCTCCTTCCTCCCCTCTCCTCTATCCTCTCCATCCGGTATCAAGTTTCTCGTGGTCTCCCTGTTGATCCGTTATGAGACATCAGACTGCTCTTCATCAACTCTCAGAGACAGCAGAGCAGCAGTGACTATAATATGACCAGCAGCATGCTTTCATCCTGTACTATATGGAAACTCAACTGGCTACAGCTGCTTTCCATTACACTTTTCAGCACAGTCACAAAATGAACAGAGCAGAGCAGCAACTTCACCACTGAACACTTAAATCCAACAGGTGGCCTCTGGGTTTATACTCCGTACATTCAGCTCTAACACGACACTGCAGCACATCTGGACCAAAACTTTATAAAGTGTAAACACTGATGTAAGGGGCTGGGAGACACGTTTAGGGACTGTGGAACATTATAAAAACCATCAGAGTGAAATGAAGTCACAGAGGGTTGGAGGTTAAATGGTCCAATGGAGAGAATTGGTATTTCTACATCAATGATACTAAATGGACAGTGTACAAACAAAAAAGAGTAGAAACAACGTCCTATCAGCATGTATACATGTTTTGCTCTGATTAGCCATGCCTTCCACCCTTTTCTTCCAGAACATGGGAGCATCATTGATCTACTTTTTTTAATTAAATATGGGATCTCATGATGAAGACTAAAACTAGTTTTCAAGCCTTAGACTTCATTACTGAATGCAGCTCATGTGGAATATTTGCACGTCACCTACAAGCAAAGTCCTACATTTTTTTTTTTCCATTTGACCAGCAACCCTAAGATATGATTGACGACATATCACTCACAGCCATAGTATGATACACGACAGAGCAGAAAATGATGATGACTGAACATTTACACGCTGGAGTGATCTGCCCTCAGCACCACAGAGCTAATACAGGAGTTATAGAGTTCGTCTGCCTGAATATCTGCTGCAGTTCAAAGAGCGTCTAGTTGATATCTTTGGAGAAAGTCATTTATATGTGTGCTCAGACATTTAGTGTCCTCCCCCCCCGAAAATACTGTTAAAACCTTCACTGTTATTTGACTGTTAAATGCCTGAATATTTTTACATATGTATGTTGTCATGGTTCCCAGAGGTCAACTTTTAATGTTAAACCCATGATGTCTCATTATTTAGGTACTGACTGAGCAGCAGGTCATTTTACAATGACTCATCCCACTGTGGGCAGGTGCCAGCTTTAACACACCAGTACAGAATAGTTAATAGATAATGGACAGATAATAATAGAATGACCAAAAGAGTCCATGAAAGATGAAGGTTTTCCAAACATCAAAGTTTGGCAAGAAGCGTACCGGTCCAGTGAAATCTCTAATTACAGACAATTCCTCAGGGTTTTACTGTTCTGCAATCAGAGTCTTATCACTGTAGGGAAAAACAAGTCCTTCTCATTACACTCCCTCATTAGAGAGAAAGCGCACATTCATTTTACAGAGTGCAGTGTGCTCATGTCTTCTACTGAACACTAAGTTGAAAGCTCCTGACCTCTAGGTGTCTTGATTTATAATTAATGTCCAGCTCACAGTGTTTCTGTCCACCAGCAAAACTTTGGATGTCAGTATGAAGACGTGCTCTTATGTTTGACTTCTCATTTCTGAGAAGATACTATGAGAAGCTCAGGATTAGAGTTGAAACCTGTTGGTGTATTTGATTATATGTTACATTTTGTGTGTGTTGGAATCTTGTAGTGGACGTCTAACCTCCAGTTACTGACAGATAAGTGATGGTGTGGAGTTTCAGTATGGACACATGCATGACAGGTTTCAGCTGTCCAACCCGCACACATTGCAGCATTGAAGTGCATTCTGGCACTTACATTTGTCTCAAACCTTAAACCCATTTTGTCTGTCAGAACCCAGAGCGGTGTGAGCAGCCAGCCAGGGGTCTTTTTCAGTGCTGCGACTGACAGAGCAAGAATAATTAGTTTAGTCTAACAGAATACTTGTCAGTAGCACCTGATCCTCACACACACACACCTAATCTGTGTGGCTGTGACGTATACCAGGGCGAGCCTTGTGTGCAAAGGAGTTAAAAAGGTTGCCAGTGAACTCCACAGGTAGGACATATAATGTGTGAGTTTATCAAAATTGTTGTGATTAACACACACATTCATGCATTTCGAAATTAAAATGCGTTGGTGCAAACGTCAAGCTCAGAACCTTTAAAGGTGACAGCATTATTAAATCGTGATATTAATCACATTAAATGACAAATGAAATACTAAAGGTAATGCCTGGCTGGATGTGGCACACCTTTTAGGAGAAAACAAAGTGCTGTGTGTCTAATGACTTTATTAGATTGGGCTCATCACACAAGGCTCAGAGAGTTCTTTAATGTATCTGGGATCCAAACACAACCTGTGGCTTCTCTGAAGTGCTTTAGGGTTTGCTGACAGCACAGAACGTGATGAGACTGAAGTCAATACTGTGTCTGCAGTATTTCATTTGGAGAGAGCATGGAGAGGCTGTAATGATTTCTCCAACTTGTTCTTAACAAGAGGAGAATACATTGGATGAGTTAAGATTCCCTGATTGTAAAGACACTGCTGTGGAGATCTGTCTCGCTCTGTCAAAAAGTCTCACCCCGCATGAGACAACGTCTTCCCAGTCCACTAGAGGCTCGGTCTCAATGTGCTGTATCACTACAGAGGTCAGTTTTGACGAGTCACTTCTCAAGAAGGCAACAGTCCTCAAGTATAAAAACATAATAAAAGACAGGGAGGAAGAAATGTGACAATGTTTGTCTCTGGTTCAAATCCTGTTTGAAGTCTGTTCAGTCAGGGAGGGTCGTCATCCCACTGTTTCTGTAATGCACATAAGATTTCCCCTTACATTCCAGTTGTACCTATAGAAACTACTGTATAACGATATAACATGTTTATGTATAAACCTTGCAAACACATTGGCTTTCCACTACAGCATGTAGAGTTCATATTACTGGACCCTGTCAACACGTTCTCCACGTGAGTGGAGTGGATGAGTTTCCTTTTGATCCTCTGTCACAACCTGGAGTAAACCACACTGCCGGGAACAGCCTGTGTTTAACCTGTGCATCACTGAGTAACCTGTCTACATCAGCACACCACCGACATGTTGGGAGAACAGACTGCGTTTGCTGGCGTCACTGAGCTCAGCTGAAATTCATACAACACACACAGCAACAACAGATAAAGAGAACAAAGAGCAGAGGTAATAGGCCGCTGGACATACAGGTGTGTGTGTGTGTGTGTGTGTGTGCTTTGACATTCCCTGGTGCTCTAGTGTTCGCTGGGAAAAGACACTGACCGAATCACAAACTAACACACAGATTCTCCAGTGACTCTGAATGTCTCACACTGCGTGTGTGTGTGTCTGTACTATTAATGTAATCCTTTGATATGTTTATTTTCACAGCACCCCGTCTCTAATATCCAGCATTAAAGCTTCTTCTTTTCAAGGGCAGTAAAGAAAAAAAGCTGCATTCAATTTAGACATTACCAACAACAACATAAATAAATACTTTCAGTGCTGACATCTGTGACAGGTGTAACAACGTACAACAATCAGACCCTCCTCTCACATCACTCAACAATTTATTTCTGAAAAGAAAAGAAGAATAAAATAAAAACTGAATACACCACTGCACAGCACCCAGACTCCTAGAGCTACACTCAACCCAAACTCGTCCAGCGGCACACTTGCTGCCATTTAACAAACAGCAGCAGTGAATGAAACAAGAGAGCAATACAGCCATGATCTGTGGCACATTCTGTCTCTGTACCACTACTTTCTACACATCAGTCATTCTACCACAATAAATAATCATTCTCCCACTGGGTGGCGAGCTTCAGAATGAGTTACTTCATGTGTTGAAAATACAGAATGTTGTGAAAACAAAGTTGGAGTGAAATAAGGTTTCACCAGTGCCAAACTCATAGCCTGCGTGTACGAACGATCTTCAACCGTAGGTACACTGACACTTGATGAATTCACGAGTCTTCACGCCATCAACATACACACAGACGAAAAACAATTCAGAGCTGGAGTACATGAAACAGTGTAATGGCCTTTTACTGTCCATCTGTATCCACGTTCACCAGTGCTTTCACATCACTATCTTGACCAGTGTGATACACAGCTTACAAACACACTTGCATATACACTATCAAGAGATACTCTTGATACTCATCATGAAACAAGGTGACAACAGTGTGTAGTGTTAACGAGATGGGGAGTGATACTGTGCTCATCAAGGCTGGAAATGTATCAGTGGCTTAAAAGATGCTCCAGAGCAGTAGACCTGATGGCACAAGGATCAGCATGTAAAAAAAATATACAGAAGTGATCAGAGATATGGACTTAGAAATCAGATAAACTATCAACATAGATACTTCTCACAAGGGAAAGTTATCCGTGACATTTAGCCAAATTAGATATCTATAAAATTAGCTGTGCTTCTATTTCAGCTCAGTCATTCCAGCTGCTAAAAGCTCATCTCTCTGTGTCTTTTGTTATTGCCTAATTAGCTGACGTCTCCTGTAGGAACAGAAGCTGACAGGATCTGATCTTTGCCAGGCTGAGACGGTGTGTGTGTGTGTGTGTGCTTGCCAGCTCTGCCTGGCACGGCAACATGAGAGAGGCTGGCCTGAGGTCAGGTCTGAGAGGAGGTAAAAGGGGCTTGGTCATAGCAGATGGCGGCTGAATAGATTGATGTTAAATGCTCAGTGGGATGCAGAGAAGAGACCATTCAACATACAGCAGAATGCTCTGCAAAGTCAAAAATTACAGCAGCAGCAGCAGTATTTGGTCCATTTAAACTTGATTTAGTCATAATTTTATGTTCTATTTTATGTATTTTGTATAGTTGTCAGTGTACAGCACTTTGGCCAACTTTGTTGTTTTAAAGCACTATATAAATAAATTAGATTGAGATGAAGATAATTATTCTCTTCATTAATATTTTCCATAAGGCTGAACAACCAGGGTGGCCTGTAAAATGGCCCTTTCAACAAAGACATGAACACTTGACACTGCAAATAAAATGTACTGCAACAGAAAGTAGTTTGAGGAAGAGAGAGGAAGTAATACAACACATATTCAGTAAGGGGAAAGAGTACATTATCCAACAAAAGTGTCAAAATAATGAAGCAGACGAGAGCAGAGTGATGAAGAAGAACCCACAGAAACACACATGAAACCCTTGTGTATTGTGAAGGTGTGTAAGTGTGAGGCTGTTGGGGGATGCAGGGCGCGAGAACATGGAGGGAGACAAACAAAGGGAGATACAAATACAACCCTACAAAAACCATCAGTGACTTTGCATGACATGCGAAAACTTCTTTGACGCTTATTTAGTGTAAAGCTGTAAGAAGAGAGCACAGAGAAAGGAAAGAGAAGCGAGGAGAGGAGGAGAGGCGCTGTCTGCAGGGGCTATTGACTGGGTGAATTTTGTTTTGGTCAGCTTTGACTAGCTGTGTTTGAAAAAGCATTTGAAAAAGGATGTATGAGGCAGTACTTGACATGAACAGATACGCACGTGATGATGATGTGATGATATACATGTATGCATTTACTGTATAAATACATCTACAACCTGCCGCACAGTCCGCTCATTACTTCTACTAACTAATTAGAATAGGGGAGAGAGAAAGAAGAAGAGAGGGCTCAAAGGCTTGACGCCGACATGTAAACTGTTCAACAGAAGAGGAAGAGTGTCCGATTCTTCAGCAGCCAGCAGACAAACACTCATGAGAGTGTCTTTACACCTCACTCTTACCCCTTTTCCACCAAAATGAACCAGGTGCTGGTTCGGAGCCAGTGCTAGAGCCAGTTCAGCGTTGTTTCAAATGACGAGCCTTTTAAGAACCCGTTTGTGTTTCCACTGGCTACGGAGCCAGCACAGAGCCAGGTCTCACGTGACGTGTATACGTCACATCTTTCCCGGTAACGCTAGCGTGGCAGTGCCAAACACAAACACCGTCAACAATTGCGGACGTTGCGTTGCTATTTATGTTCGCTGTAGTTTGTACGGACGGAGATTACGAGCGAGACTAACGGTACGTACAGAACATTTAAATCTAACAATAACGTGTCAACTTTAGCCTCGGCATGTTGCTACCCTCCTAGCATCAACGCTGGTGATAAACGATCACATTGCCGTTACATAAAAATTTATTAAGCGTTGGTGTTAGAAGCAGAAGTGAAAACTGTTCGTCTTGTCGGTCACGGAAACCCCGCCCCCAGCCGCCGCAGTAAGCAGTGCTTACTTCTAGCCCAGCAACGATTTGGTGCTACTTAAGAACCACTTTTCCTGGCTCCGGGCTGGTGCTTCGGCTGTGGAAACACAAAGAACCGATCTGAAACTAGGCTCTGGCTCCGAACTAGCACCAGCTCCGCCTCGGTGGAAAAGGGGTATCTGACAGAGAGATGCAGCCCAGTTCAGCCTTATATGTATAACATCCATATCACCGCTACATTTATAAACTTCAAAACTCAAGACTGAGAGGGAGGGGAGGGTGTTTTGATCAATAATATATAAAGGGATTAAAAGAAAAGTTAAAAGTGCAGTTTCTCATGTTGATGTTGGGAAAATTAGCTGTTCTTTCTCAGCTTGTTCGGTTGCTGAAGACACAGATCAGAGCAGTAGCTACAGCGGTGTAGGACAACTCAAGAACATTTACATTAATAAACTGCAGTATATTAACATAAGGAATGGCTTGATTCATTAACTGAATGTTATTGAGGAAAATGGGTCTAACAGGGAGGACAGAGAGGAGAGAAGCTCACTCTAAATCCACTTTTTATTTCTCCAGTTTAGCATCTCCTCGGCCATAATAACTAATAAGAGAAGAATAATGGACTGTGACCTTGAAAAAACACACTTCAACTGTGTAGGAATGTGTGTGTCAGAAGCACTTTATTTTACAGCACAGGTATTACATAGTAGTTAAAATTAAATGGGATTTAGCAAAATTACATTGCAGTTTATTAGTACAAAAGGCCATTACCTGTGTTTAGGTGTTAGCTGTCTTGACATTATATTTCCTGTCCACTAAGATGTCATTTTCCCACATAATAAATTGAAATGATCAAATGTACTCTATTGGATCTTTGCACTGTTAATGAAGCCTTTACAAAATCGCCCTTACAGTCACAAACATTAATTTTCACCCTGTCTGTCCCTCACTCTCAAACACCCTGAGCGGTCACTGCAGCCCTGTCATCTCTTCACTCATGAAACAGTCTCGGCAGGATGTCATTAAGCAGCATACTGCGCTCAATTCACACATAGACCTGCAGATCTGCCCTGCTGGCAACAGCCAGAGCTAGAAGCTAGAAATGATTAGCACCTACAGTGGGAGGGACTCAGTTTGACAGCAAGAGAAAGCTGACAGTAATCAGAGCTGAGACACTACAGATATTCACCTGCTCAGCATGACCACTAGAGATGAGCTCCACAGCTGGAGACAACATGGAGACCACCCAATCACTGTTCCAAGTCAGTCATTGCAATGTGAGAGGAGTGTTTTTAATGTGAACAGAGATGGTAAAATAAAGAGAGGAGACAGATGGACTAAGTGTGGGACACGGTGAAGGCGTTCACCTGATCTCTACGTCAGCGATAAATCTATCCCACTACCCCGACACGTCCTCGGGTTGTTTGTCAGTGCCATTCAAAACTCATTTAACCGTTCAAAAAGTGAGTCATACTGGTGTTTTGCACTTGCTACCACTATTGTCGCGTTCAGGTAACTAACATTGCTTGGTAAAGTTTTGAGACAGATGACAAATGGGAGGACTGCCGTCGAGCTACTTCTATAGAGCAACATCATGTAGCCTGTTCCTCATCCCCTGTTGTCACACTTGAATGAATTCGGTACACCATCGACAGTGAGATCTTTCCTGTCCACTCCAGTTATTTCTGTCCATCCCAGTTGCAGAGCTGACCGACACCCGTCACCACAGCTCGCACCACTTTATAGCAGATATGCCAACGCAGTCTCATGGCAGTACGCACATTTTCCTTTTTTCCCCCAGTGACACTCTGCATGAGTTTCAAATTAATGTATTTCAACTGGAAGTATCTTTCATGCCGGCACCAGTTTTGTCCCCCAAAACAAGTTAGCAATAATACATTTGCAACGTCTGGTTAGACTTTCAAAATAAAGCTTGCTGAGAAACATTTCAGGGGATGGTCACAGTTTGGTTAGGATTAGGCACCAAAACCACTTGGTTAGGTTTAGAAAAAGACCATGGTTTGGGTTAGAATAAATACTTCCTTAAAGCAATCAACATTGACTAATTTTGTTAGGTTTAGGCACCAAAAAGGCAATAGTCTACTTTCTTAAAACAGTCAACGATGACTATTGGTTTCACACGGGAATCAAACCCTGCTCTCCAGTGCAAAAGTCCTGTGTTTGTCGCTCATTATGCTGCGTTCGTCCTTATTACTTTGAAAGTCGTGTCGAGTGTCCTGAAAAAAACAGAAGATTTGTGTCCACGTACACAAATCTATAGATGACATTTCGTGACTATTTCATGAACTGCCGTGACACTGGGTTGGATATGTCACTGCTGCTTAAGACTTTAAAAGAACCTGCTTCATATATGCAGTACATATCGAAAGAACTTCATATTATGAAACCATGTGTTCACAATTCAGCTCGACAATAATCCTCTCAACACATAAAGTCTGAAACAGAAAGTGAATTTAAAAATGCTATCATATTTTATCTGTCGGTAGATTAAAGACTCATTCCCTCTTGACAGATGATACAAAATAAGTGAACAATTTTAGAGACTTCAGCTCAGCTAATTCAATGACTAAGATAGAAAATTGGTGAAATTATCAAGACAAGTGAGCAATTTCAGACATTTACTGAGCATGAAAGTATTAATTTCACAGAGAATATTTCTCTATTATGTATGCCACTTAAGACAGATTTTGTAGTTATACAGGCTGACAAAGTACAAAAAGTAAGCAAAAACAAAAAATGTCGACATGCTTGAACCCAAAATGTTTAAACACATCATGTACGATTCATGAAAACCGTTACTTCATCAGAGATCATTGGTCTTCTTATATACGACTGACTTCAGTCTTACATGTCAAACTAGATCTTAGAACACGAGGAGTCAAATACTGCAATGGAGTTCAAGGCTTTTCATTCTGCTGCTGTTTTTTTGCCGACAAGACACTGAACTAAAAAGTCAACAGATGCTGCATTCTTAGCACCTGAGGGGAGGTACAAGGTGAATAAATGGGTCAATTCTGTCAGAAAGAGTCTCCAAAGGTTTGAATGGGCCACGGACTTATGAATTTCCTGCTGTTTTCTGGCTTTTCTTTCTTTTCACTCGTGGAGTGCTTGTGTCTGGACACTCTATGAAAATGGTGCCAGAGATGGGGTTACGCTTTGTTTTGAAAGGTTCCAGCTAAAGGTTAGATTCTGTGTTCAGTCTGCTAAATGCCAATTGACTAGCAGCCAGTTAGACTTGAGATGGCCAGGCACTACAGTCTGCAGGACCCTGCCAAGATTTTATGGTGCTTTTAAAATTTCGATTAAGAAAAATGGACCTACTATTCAGGCAGTTCCTGCTAATTATCCTGTTTCCATATATGTGCAGCTATTTAATTGTTCCATAATCTGCAGGTGTGATATTGTGTACAGCACCTAATCATTTAAGGTATAAACCACTTCTGCTTCCTACTTGAACCACTTCCTGTTCTGATGTCAGCGATCACAAGTTTGGTCAGGTCACACTGAACCATTACATTCACTTTGATATGAAAGTGTCACTTGAGGAGCCACAGAACAGTGCTCAAATAATGATGGTTAATTAAATGGATTTCAATAGCTCAAATGGATCATATTTGCTCCCTGCCTGTTATTTATTAGTGCTAAGAGGAGATTTTGTTTCCCTTTGTTAGATTTGAGAGCCATTTAATTAATGTAATTTGCTGCTTGATGTCAGAGAGATCTCATTATTCTCTGCATCTGTGTTGTCATTGCTATCATTGTAATAGTCTCCAGCAGTGAAAGTCTATGCTACCACAAAAGCCTGTGCTCGTGCTGGTTTTAAAGATGATTTGTCTGGCATCATTGTCTTTATTATACGGGTGACAGTACAGAGAGACCGGGAAGAGGGGAGAAGGGAGAGAGAGCAGGAAGGAGGACGTTTAGCGTTCTGTGTATCCGGCCCTTATATCTTACCCACGATGTTTGCTCCGCAGACAAAAGGGACCGGTTGACATTTTGTCCTGATGCTTTCATAATACTCGCAAACATGCAACCCTTTTGTCAGGAGTGTGAAAGGTCAGCTCATCTAGCACTACTGGGTGCACAAATTTCAGTGTTGTTCTTCTTAGTTGGGTTGGAGGATCTTTGCATGTGCAACTCATGGGCTCTGTCATAATTGGAAGGTCAGTGCTTTATTATAATCAGCCTGGGGACATGCAATTGTTTTGCTTTGGAAAATTGAATCCTTTGTAAATGATTTTCTAGGCCTGCAATTAACTTGCCTAGTTTTGACTCACTGAGGAGGATCAATGAGAGCGTTGAGACTTAACCATACTTTGCAGCGGGAAAACCTGAACAATGAGCTATGAGAGACTAAAAAGCCACAGGTTAATGTAGGTTTTGACTTTTTTAACTGACATTTTCCATCAAGTACAGTCGGCTTGTCATCAATGTCTCTCACTGAAACAAATAAGCAGAGACCAGAGGAGGGAGAAGCAGAAAGGAGACTGCAGAAGTCTCTGATATTTTTAATACAGAACATTTCATACAGATGGACAAGGTACCTCACAAAAGATATTGTCATAGACAAAAACACATGAGAGACAATACTCAAGAATAAAAATAAATATGTTATGATCCTGGCTAAAATCAACTGGAAAACAATTCAAAGAGAAGTGAACAATGTCAAATACACTGGGAGGCTGATCCAGAATTAAAAGCATTATCACTGTAGGCTTTAGTACTGGAGTGGGAACAGTTAATGGGCCTTTTGTGGATAATTCAGATTGCAAAGTCATTGCAAGCAAGAATGAAAACTGAGAATAATTTGAAGTGAATGTTCACACAACTTAAACAAAATTAGCATTGAAACTCTCCAATCCCCTCTAATATTCAGATCAATGGCAGAGTATATGAGGTCTGGGAGAGCAGGCAGGCCTCCAGCCGGGGGCTTTGATATGGAGACAAGCCAGGAGGAGGAAGATGAGAAACCAAGATCAAACACCAAGCAGTGTACCAGTGGTACTCTCCTCACACTAACTGATAGGGAAACTGCTGCAGGAATAAACTCAGGAATAGAGACTTCTTCACTGTGGAGATATCATCAACACACATATAGCCACCTCAGTCTTTGTATCTCTCTCTTCATCTTTGTTTTAAAAATATCAGCTGAGTTTCAGATCAAAGCCAACGGTACACTGGCAATGATAAAAGTATCAAAAAAAGATGCTGGATGGTAAAGTAGAAAATAAAATACATCTTGATGATGTTTGCTGTTGTTTGATGTGTTGTTCTTCACACAGTCACTGATTAAACTAAAGCCGAATTACCACAAACAATTTATCATTGGATAGTGCAATACTGACACTCATTTTTTAGATTAAATGACTACAATGCATCACTACTGGGTTTAAAGTGATACTCATATCACAGATGAGTGTTGACAAGTGTTAATGAGCAAACAGAATTAGTTTCAGCTCCATGAGACTAAAATGGGTTCATTGCTGGCTCAAACTCCCGATAAACAATGTAGAAACCGCCCTGGTAATATGGCGAACGTTAATGTGGAGAAGAGAAACCGTTGCATTTCACAACCTGAACTTTCTGCAGGTTCGGACAGCAGCTTCCACACAGAGAAACTGTATGTGTCTACCTAAAGGTGCAGTGTGTAGGATTTAGGGCTATGTAGCGGTGAAATTGCAGTTTTTTAACCGTCACCATTACACGTCCACCTCCCCTTCCAAGCGTGTAGGAGATACTACGGTGGTCCCAAAACTTGCGAAAAACGCCCCTATCTAGAGCCAGGTTTGTCTTTTCCGGGCTACTGTGGAAACATGGCGGTGCAACATGGCGACCTCCGTGGAAGGGGACCTGTTCCCTCTGTAGATTAAATCGGCTTATGCTAAGGTAATGAAAACACAACGATTCTTATTTTCAGGTGATTATACACCAATGAAAACATACTTATAAATATGATTTTCCATTTCTGCCAACAGCTCCTCCTAAACACACTGGACCTTTAAGTGGTTGAGACGAACAGTGAATCATTTGACCTCCACCGTATAAAACTCTGACTAGTAATTTTTTAGTTTTTGTCATGAAACTGAACTGAGAGGAAGACCTTGATGAGGTCAGAGTCTTGATAAAAGAGTCTTTATGAAAAAGTCACCATCAGTCTGTGATCATCATTCATTCAAATCTCTTAACATACTTTTATTCAGGAGCTGGTGTGGAACAGCAGTCAGACTGACTGACAGACTGAGAGAAATATGTGATTACCATGAAGAGAGTAGGCGTTCCTCTGAAAGAACAGACAACTGTGATATGATGAACACGGAATATGTAGTAATAAACAGCTAAATTATTATAATACAGGATGATAACTGGAAGGAAGTCATGCGACCGTTTCACCCAGTACATTTCTCGAACTGCTGTGAGACTGGAGGAACTGATGTGAATCTGCACAGTGGATCAGTGGACAGTTTACAACAGTGTACAAATTGAATTTGAGCTAATCTCAAACCATTATGATGCCAGAAAATCACAAGCCCCTGAAGAAGGAAAATTGATTTCTATAAAACATAATGAAGAGATTATACTGTTACTGTTATAATGACCATAGTTTACACAGGCTGCAAGCTGTTTGACATGCTCAGTTTTGTTTCTGTCACTGCAGAACCGTTCAGTAAAAGTGATGAACCTGGACTCCTCTTGTCATGATCCATCGTTTCCTTCTTCTTCCTTCGCCCATAAAGACAAGAGCTACATGACAGTTGTTTAGTTAAATGGCTCCATATGGTGTTTTTTAGTTGTGTCTTTGCAATTTTCATTGACAAATCACATCGTTTGGTCTACATTAAACCTATTAGCTCCAGCTGGTACCAGTACCACTAGTACCAGCTGAATGCTCCTCATGTCACACCTACCAAATTGTTTTCCCTGAAAATCCAGTGATTTAAGATATCAAAGCGCACTATCTGCACAAACACGCCTCTTAGAAACCACAGTGATTACATCTATCACTGCCCACATATTCAATCTATTCTACTCCACAAAGAAATCAATCCTCAATCACTTTCAAAATTAACCAAGGCTGTGGAGCTTAAATCTCTCTACTGAATGAATCAGTGAGATGTAGGAAACGTTATCCATGGAAAGCTGTATGTGCCTTGTTATAAACGGAGACAGTCTCACTACAGTAGGTACACTAACACACCAACTGCACTACACAGCCTCATCCACTATGTGCTTTCTCCAGCAGACAAACAGAAACTCTTCCAGCTGAGAGGTGACAGTGAGGTGTTAAACCTGGTGAACTGTGACAAAGAACTGAACTGACTCTCCTCTTTGTCCACGACAATAAATCTATCCTGCTGGAGGAAAATCCTCATTCAACAGAACAAAATGTGTGTTTCCATCAAGGGATACAAACATGACTCCAGTCTCTAATCTCTGTTCTCCTTGAGGAAAACGATGTTTGTCAACAGAAATGAGGGGAAATGGTGAAAGACTCCGAATAAACACTCATTTGCAATTAAACAATTACCATAAACTGACTTTCAAATCTGGTAAATTAATTTGGATTAGTAAGTGTTCCAAACTACTTTACAGTGTGGGCTTCATAATGGACTTTTTTTTAACAACTTCCACTGGTGTTATAACCAACTAATGTGGCTGTAAACTAATTTGTGATGATATCTGCAGACAAACCACAGGCTAGACTAATTATGTTTCCGAATTTCTTCTTCCAGCAGATGCTAAACCAGGTGCTTTTATCCCTCTGTGTTGGAAGCCGGTTTGGATGGAGTGGACAAAACACACACCTGGCTGTTGAACTGACTTTAGGTTTCATGCTGTTCAAGCAGAAACACTGTGACTCCAATCTCTACACGCTGAGTGCCAAACTGCACAAACAATAGGATACAAAACATCGTCACTGAGAGTAGGATCTCCTGTTTAATTTCCTCTTTTCTGTCTTGTCTTCTGGTTGTGTCTCTCTGTCTCTATCCAGTCTTCTTCTGTTATTTATTTTCTGTTCACCTCTCATCTGTTGTAATCTGTCATCCTTGTAAACAACACTATTAACAGAGAACACACTCTGACTGGCAGGTTTGTCAGGGAGACATTCTGAAAGAGACCATGCTTCCTCTGTATGTGCTGTTAATGTTCATTTTAAAGATTTTAAACATCTTTATCTAAAAGAAATGCTGTCCTGGAGGTGGGGGTCCTGCTGCTGTCTCCCTCCACTGCTCCGTGTTGTAACTGGCCTCCAGTCCAACTCATTCTTCTCTCTTTACAGGTTTACAGCAACAGAACAGCTGCCGCTGTGTTTCATTGGGTCTTATCAGCCTCGCCCCCTGCAGCAGGATTCACACCACATCTCTCAGATCTGTCACTGCCTGTCCAGAGACACTAAAGAAAGGGATGTGATGAGGCTCGATGCTGAGATTGATATAAGGCTGGATGGACTGACTTATAGCAGGAATGTGTTTAAAAGAAGTGAAATCCATGAATCTCAGTATACTGATATACTTTAAATGACATCTGTGTGCGCGCGTCCTGGTGAATGGATGAGACATTATCTCACCTTGTGGGGGACTCTGCAATATTGATATTAATAATGGAGTGTTTAAGGGACTGTGGGTCTGTGCAAAAGGCTGCATAAGACAAATAAAGTCGGCAATGCATACTTTTTTAGAGTACTGAAAATACAGCTGCTTAGCAGGAACAATAATAAAACAGCTGTAAGATAAATTGCAGAGAAACAGTTTACATTCTTGTTAAAAGACAAGAAGAGGGCTACATGTGACTTTAAAGGGACCTGTTAACCAAAATATTTTTAAAGAGCAGCAAAGGTGAGTTTGGTTCAGTTCATTTTTACACCCGAGCGAAACAATCACATTAATCCTCAATATTCATGACTTCCAAAAATAAAGATATGATTTCAAATATATATTGTACCCCAGACCATTGGACAGGAGGATGGATTTTATTAAAAAGACACTTAATATAAGGCACCAGAAATGCACAGTGAGAAGCAACTAATATCTTGTCACAGTTGGAAAGTCTAACTCAGTGAATCTCCAATCCATGAAGCTAATTCATTTCTGCTGATAACCCTGTGATCAGAGCAAGCAAATAATTATGCTTTTTGGATGACTTCAAGAGTTTGTAATACTGAACCACACATTCCAAGCAGCATTTATCATTACTAGTGCTGTCCCAAAACATTGTTTACGTATGTATGTGATTGGTTTTGTAAACTGTAGATCAAATCACTGAAGTGATTGCTCAGTTACACAGAGCAGACTAACTTCCCCTTCAAACCATCTTTCCAGTGTAGCTTCTGTGGGGATTCTGTGCAACAGTCTTGATGAAGGTGTGGGTAGAGTGAAGCTCACATCAATGTGAAGTCAAGAGCCGCTCAGCTGAAGCTCAGCAGTCGTCTTCTCAGACAGAGATAACCCTGCAGCGAGTGAGGATGACACCCCCGCTGTTTTACTCTCTTGGTCTAATTAGCAATTCAGCTGGTTTAAATAAAAATCATACCATCTGAGTTTAGAGTAGATATTCCACAGAAGCTGCATTTGCTAGATGGTTGAGAATCAGACTGTTCAGGAAGAGGAACATTGTCTTGAAATAGAAATATACAAGTGAGAAATGAAATCTTTAACAATCGCACCCACAAATGTTCTAATAATACACAGATTTTCACAAATTGCTGATTTGTCCTGTGTTTAACATCTGAACCTCCACCTGAGGATTGCACACATGCAGTAACATCACACCAGAATGAATGTGTCAGTTATTCCCATCATTTTTAAATTGTTGTCGAGGCTACAGTAGCTGAAGGATTGATTTAGTTTCAAGATCTCTGATCAACTTGAGGTTTGACAGGATTCTGCCTGTTCGTTGTCTCACGGTAAAAGCCTTCATTATTGAACTTCATTAGCAGTGTGTATATTTTAACGTGCCTATCCTCAGAGATCCAGTCAGACGTACACTGGCAAAACAGTGAGACCCTAAGTGGGGTTTTGGGTGGGGTTTCAAGTCTGCCATGGGCACATGAGTGGGCAAGAAGCAGGATGAAAACTCTGTATTTTTAGGTGCAAAGGCTTTTAGGAAGGAGAGGGTGGTTGAATGATGGTGCCTGCCTTTTTGCCTTAATGGCATTGGCTCCTATCCAAGCTGTCATTTATGGCAGAAACTCGTTTTATTGTTAGTGTATTTGCTTTGCATTTTGTTTTTACTCTCTGATTCCAAGTGACTTGGAACTGACAACTGACTTCACGGTTTTGTAAGATTTTTTGTAAAATAAATCTAATAAGTAGGCTATTAGCTTTAATCAAGAGACATTACTTGTTAGCAGACTGTGGTATGGAGGCATTTTATGTATTAAGGGCAGATCTTGGTCAGGGTTTGGTATGTGTCCATCTGAAGCATACAGTGACCACTTCCTTTGAGTCTGATCTGAGATATGAGAGTCTAAACGTAGAGAACCGAGGATGGAGATAGAGCATGTATCAGAAACAGCAGGACAGAGAGAACTGGGAGTCTCTTTTCCTTGGGTAGCGAGGGAGAGGCTCGTCTCACATGCTAACATTGCCAAGGCCTTGGAAGAGAGCGTGAATGTGTGTTTTGTGTGTTCAGACAGATGGAGATGAATGGTGAGGCCCGGGGAGACGTATAGGCGAGAGGGGCCTCTGCTTGTTCTGTCTCCCCCCGTGTAGTGAAGACATAGTGGTGCTGGGAACTCATTACAGATGGGTGGAGAGAAAGTTCATCTGATGTAGCATGTGCACACAAGCACAGGCAAGAAGAAGGAGAAAAGGAAGAAGAGAGACAAAGACAGATAACTATTTGACCCCCAGATATTCTCCCTCCGAACCAGATCACAGCTACAGACAGGCCTCAGTGACCAAGACTGAGCCCCGACCCTAAATAACACAAACAATACAAATAATACAAAAGCCCTTATAATCCCAATAGTTCGAGTAAATATAGTGCAGCCGCTTGTAAAGAAGATACAAATAACAGTGAATACTGCTAAATATGCATAATCTGTCAGAGCATCAATACGATCTGTTAACTGTAATGTTATCTTTCTTGTCCAGTTTTATTGAGCTGAGTCAGAACTTAAAGCGATATCATGCTCAATAACAACTCACTCTGCAGTCACTTTGAGCTCCGTTCGTCATCAGGGTGAGCAGAAAACAAATGTTTAAACTTTGATTATAACAGCATCACACCAGTGAAAACATTTTTCTTCTGATGATTCCTTGATCTCCCATGAGGCACGAGTCACCTGCTTTAACACAATTGTACTCACAGCTCTACAGTAAACTAATATATTCTTTGGTAAAACCCCCAGTATTATTCCAGTATCAAAGACTTTTCCTGTCTAATGTGCATTTCAATGAGACGTAATTACAGCACATTTGATTTCCTCCAAATCCTGCTGATTTAATTCAAAGTCCCAATCAAACAGTTGGAATGACACATTCAGACAGTTCCTTTTTCTCTCCGCACAAGAGACAGTGAAGAGGACGGAAATCAAAGAGCCACCGGTAACAAGCTGTGTGTGTACCAGAAATTAGGGATAATGGTGAAATACCCTCATACCCTGTATGTGTCAGAAGACACACACACACACACACACACACACACACACAGAGACAGACACACACTGTAGTAAGAAGTTCTGCCTTACCACGAAAAGACCAAAAACAGGAAAAGACGAATTGAGTGCAAAAGCAGAATACTGTATTGGTCTCAATATAAGACAGAAATTGTACTTGAAAAAAAAAAAGTACTTTACAGACTAGACAAAAGTGTTATTGATCCCTCAAGAAGTGGAGTGAACGAAAAATGATTTTTACAGACTTTAATTAAACTCTTAAGTGAAAAGGTCTCATTCATTTATATTGCATATACCAGAGACACCTTGATACACATACATGATTTGCCTCTGTGTTAGATGAAATACAAAAAGACAACGTCTCTCATTCTCTCTCCTGCACTCTTGTAACTGTGAAACGACAACCAGTTGTCAGTTCTGATCTATAACATTCATTGTGGATTCACAGCGAGAGCTCGACTATAACAACCTGGGAGGACGTGTGGATGCTTTTTGTTATAATCTTGGTATTTTCCTAACACACAGAGCTTCATTTCAGTCATTTTAAACCTGATAACAGAAAATAGCTTAAAAAAACAATTCAGATGTGTGGACTGTGGTTAATGTAAAACTGTGTTGGGCTGCTTTATGTTATTAACTTGTGTATTTATTGATTGTTCAGATACCAGACTTGTTACACAGCTTGACACACACAACTTGTTCATTGCAAAATGTATAATTTAGATTTAGATCATTTATGGTTGTGTTTGATTCTGACCAGGGAAAAGTCGTTGAGGATGAAAAAGACGAAATGTGTGCGTGTTGTGTGTGTCACTGTGTAGCTCGTGGTGTTGAAATGACAATGATGGCTGTGACAGCTGGTGTTGGTTTGACTGACAGCTACTCCAGGTGTGTTCAGACATGCTTGTTATCCTGTAGCTGTTCATTATAAACTCCACTCTTCCGACTCCACAGTCACCATCTCCTCCACCTGACTTTCTCCAACCGCGTTCTAAAGTGGAAAATCTCCTCCTCTCAGACAGCAGTCTCTGCCTAAACAACAAGTGGAGTTTCTCTCTTTAACCTAATCTTTACAAAAATGGTGTATTGAGGATTAGGAGAGGCAAATACCAATCTGCTTAAAGACTAAATAGGCACAAGAGTTTCATCAGCATATCGTCATTGATCAATTCATTAATCAGTTATGGAAAGACATTTTCTGTAATCCCACCTTAAGCTTAGAGTGGTGTGCCCTGAATGTATGCAGAACCCCCATCAAGAGGAAATGACAGACAAGTATAAAATCATTTGTAAATCATCAAATTCTGATCTTAGATGACAGACAGCTGGAGTTCAAGCTCAGATGATCAGAAACTGCAGAGCAACATAGGTGTGAAAATGGAGATAAGATTGCGACAGAACCGGGAATGATTAATGTGATTTATATAACCTGGCTCACAGTGATCACGGCTGCTCTGACATTTCTGCTCTGTGCTCATAACTGAGACCCTCCGAGCAATCAGAGATTAATGAGCACATTAGCAGTTCTCATTTTGACACCAGAGCCAATAATACGCTCAGACATTTGGTGTGAGAATAAGACAGCATGGCCCGAACAGCTTTCACAACAGAATCAGGCGGTAAAAAAGTGTGTTTTGTGCATTGTGAATATTAACGTGCATGTTAATCAACTCGCAAACCTTCAGATATATCGTGGGACCCTTAGGGGATGCTGACCCCTGGTTGGGAGCCTTTGCATTATCGCTACATTACTGTACTGTCCTACGTCCCACCTGCACTGTGCTTCTGCTGTAGCTTGAGCTTCCCTACAGACTGGCAGATAACGACCAAGACAGTATAGTTTGACATCTAACAGAAACAGCAGAATTAGAATTAGAATGACTACAAAGCAGAATTAACAGAAACTCTCCTGGAAAGACCAGGATGTTTTAGAATATAACAGTTTTTAGGATCATAATAAATATTGGGAGGGATACTGTACCATTTGATGGAGTAATGGCATGTATCAGCCACACAGCACAGAGGAGCAGAGTGAGAGAGACTGGGAAGAAGTCTGACATTTTACCCATCTTCACAGAAGGTTTCACACCAGAAGAGGTTGTCATCCAGAAGTGTGTGTGATGTGTGTGTGTGTGTGTATCTGTGCTGTATGCGCAGTATGCACTGTATCTCTCAGTCCCAACAGCCAGAGGCTTCTAGGATGTTATGACACAGCCTGTCAGCAGGCCAATTATGAGCTAATTATTGTCAGATTAAAGTGTGAACGTTCAGTGATCTTATTAAAGTTGCTGGGTGAAGAAATGAAAGCTGCTTCAAAAATGAAATTACAGAATGGATCACTGATTTTGGGTAAAGAAAGAGCTGAAATCAGTAAAACACTTGGGAACAACTCCAGAATAATGACATGAAATAAAAAGACACAAAATCATAGCGTCTTCTTGAATCTATAAACACGACATTTCTCAGTATAACAAATGCTAAGTCATGTTCCTCGGTTAGATTACAGTTTGATACAGAGGAAGGCAGTTTATCTGTTAAACAGTAGCCAATCCTGACCAGAACGAAGCTAAATACATTCAGTAGTGTTACCAAGCAAAGCCAAATACTTCTGAATCCAAAGCTAGCATGTGGTGTGTCTCCAATGGTGCTTTAAAAGGTAATCATTAATTTGGAATCCGAGAAAATCTCCAAAAAGACAGTTTACAGTTTTTCTCATTAATGTATTAGTGTCTTCTCCTGGAAGAAAAAAAAAAGTTTGTTGTTTGGTGAAACTTGCTGATCAATAAAGCTTCTGATGAATCCTGCAGGCTAACAAAAGGCCAATTTCAGTGTCTTATATGGGATTTATGTTTGCTGAGCCCTCTGGTTACAGACAGTGTTTTTCTACCATCAGCAGCATTCAGAAAGAGGTAGAAACTACTGCACAAAAGGCTCACAGGGACAGTTGCAGATGAATTCCTATAATAGATTCAGGGAAATCTGCTTTGTATTTTGTTTTCATAGCTGTTGGAGTTTCATCATTTTAAAGTCCTGTAAGAACACTGAGTGGCTGTCCCTTACAGATATGTTGCTGTTCCAATATCTAAGATATAACTTTCTCTTTGACTAAAGTGTCAGTACTGATTCCCTATTACATTCATCCATTGACTGCATGGAGGGGACATAGTCCCCATTGTGAAAAATAAAACACAAGTCAATATCTTCAGCAGGAGAGAAAAAGAAACAACTGATCGGCTAGAAATAGACAGAAAAATGTCACACTGTGGAATGACAGTTAATATGAAGACCTGCCTAGAGTGTGTTTGTGTGTGTATGACTTACTGTGTCCGTCCACTGAGCTCTACTTCAGTGTGCCACTACCCACCATACCGTCTAATGATCCACAACTCACAGTGAACAGCAGAAACATGCTCGTCATTCATCTGACACGGAAAATCATCACATAAAATCATTATGTGACACAGGAAATTAATTACAGTGAAACAACAACACCACTGGAGTTAGCAGTGATACATCATGTTAGCAAATAGCTGCTTTGACCGCCATTGACTTTGCTCTAATATTACACTGATGATTTTCATAACCCATTAGATAAACTGTGATGAATGTGTCATTGTTAACAATGTTATCAGTGTCATGCTTTGACTCAGAGAAAAGAAACCATTATCTCCATGTTGGTCACTTGGCTGCCTGTATTCTAATACAGGAATACTAAAAATGTTCATTAGAGAGAGTAAACTGGGAAATGGAGTCAGTGTCAGTTAGAGAAGGCAACTTTAATGATGTTATCTAATTAATGCGGTCTTTATCAACCATTCAACAGTTTAACATGCAGACAGGCCAGCTGTTATTAATACTGATGGAAATCCGTTAGATAAGAGTTACAACTGGGATTTGAATTGTATAGTTGCTGGCTGAAGAGGGGAGAACCCATGCACTGTGACCTGCAACAGACTGCTAGAAATTGAACCAAAATGTGATGAAGGAAAATGTAATGACCCTTTGGTGAGATGACGTGTTAGGCCAAAGCTCTGTGACCCAGTCCGTGCTAAACAATAGGCATGCGGCTGAGTTGACAGGGATCAGCACAAATCCACTGCCACCATTGCAGATTTCATAGTTAAGATGAGTGTTGGCCTCAGGGAAAACATTTCCTGCTTCCACAAGGCAGACAAGACATCCAGCACATGTTGCAGCAGAGGGCCTCAGTTGGAAGACACCATGCAGAATCTGCATACTGATTGGGCAGTGATCTGTCTCAGAGGGAAAGCAATAGAGAAGCCTGTTAGAGGGCAGAGCAAGTACAAATAGAATGAGCAGTTTATTCATAGCTTTAATAGTCCAATTAGTGATGGTGAAACACAAGCTCAGCTAACACATTATCTGATCCAGGATTCAGACACATTGCACCCTGGCAGAATGAGCACCCAGACTGTGTGTCATTTGTCTGCATGATTCTGACGATTATATAACCCATTAAGATGTAACACTGTGTATTTTTTTTCTATCTAGCATAGATCTGTGAAGAACCACGCCAACTACCTGCGTGATCAATGTCACCCTAACCCTAACCCCCTTGCAAACAAACGCAAGACTTTCACACAGGAGACCAGGGTTTGTGTCCTGTGTGAGAGCAAAAGTCACGTGACTTCCGACTACCTTTCCATGTAGTTTAGTTGCCTAAACCTAACCAACACGTGACTTAGATGTTACGTAACTTACGTTACTTCCCACTACCTAACAAAGTAGTTTCTGAAAGTGTCTGGTACAGACGCAAAAGGAGTTTCTTACAGCCAGTAACTCCTAACAAAACATAAAGCAGGTAACCACTACTTTAGATACAATTATTTAACAAATAGCCTTGTGTTGATCAGTTTTGGGAGTTACGGCGTTTAAGTATAACGGCGTTACTAATGGCATTATTTTATCAGTGACAGAGTAATCTAATGAATTACTTTTCCCACCGTTGCAACGCCGTTATTGTTACTGAGAATGTAAAGTGGCGCGTTACTACACTTTGGTTGAATGAAGCACGAGGTGTCAGGCTTTGGTTGGTATGGCTACACACCAGCTGCCTAGAGAGAGCAAGGGGTGGGGATGATGACACCGTTGCAAATGCGATGATGACTGGCTGGGTGGGCGGATACCCTGCTCATGCTGTCTCACTCACTGCACGCTCTAAATAGCACTGAACACAAGACAGCGACAATGGGGACAAGCCAGGGAAATTCAAAGGTAATATTCTCGAACTGGAAGTACCGTCACTACTAGTGAAATTAAAGGCAAGAATGTTTATGTGAACAAACATGTTAATCTACATAGAGAGTTGAAAAGTGCTCTGTTTATTGTGCAATAATATACAGGTACAGAGATTTGCACTACTTAATGGCCAGATCTTCCTTTGTTTCTTTTTACCCAAGTGTACATTTGTTTGTCTTAGTGTTGCACTTGATTGCAAAGTGTGTGAATAACTGAATGTTATGTATTTTCAATATTTAATTTTTATTACTTTACTGAATTTTTAAGAGTTGGATAGTGTTTGGTTTATTGTGCAGTATTATACATATATAGATAATTCCACTAATTAGATTTTCCTTTGTTTCTTATTACCCAAGTTTACAGTTGTGTGTCTTAGTCTTGCACTTGAATTTTATTTTCAATATTTATTTTTATATGTTTTTATTTCTGTGCATATCATATGGCAGGCTGCAATCTATTGAGTTCAAATAAATGCCATATGTTCTAAAATACTGTATATAATGTTTTTATTCTTCAATCAGTTAATATAAACATATTTGATATTAAAGCTGTTGTTATAGAACGTAATAGCGTTATAGAACATAAAAAATAACATCACTTTGCTGGGTAACTAATTACTTTTACAATGTGGTAACTGAGTTACTAACTCAATTACCTTTTGGGAGAAGTAATTTGTAACTGTAACTAATTACTTTTTTAAAGTAAGATGATAAAGTAAGGTGTTGATTAAACTCGAGAGAAGGGAGAAAATAAGATTTACATTTTCTGGTAAAAAACTATTTAAAGTACATTAGGTGAAGCTTTATATATAAACTACGGGTGTAAATTAAGTCACATAATCTGTTTAAAGTTGTATGAAAAACAACTTCCCCTTTGTGTGGAAGCAATAACAATGGTTCAACCAAAGAGGAGCCTTTAGAAAGGCATGTTTTATGTAAAGGAGCTGCTGTGTTTTGGAATGAGGAGCTCTGGGGTCACTATGTAGTAACTGATAACTGATCTGCTTCAGTTCACTGATAATCTGCAGGCATGCCACCAAGTCGTGCCATAAATACATGGCACAAGGTGAATATAATGTTATAAGGGGTCCAAGCACTGTAGGTCATATTAATATATTAAATATGACACTGCCTCCCTGAGTTCCATGCTGCCCAGCTCCTCTGCTGCATTTCAAGGTGGTCACAGGAGGAAATGAGATGAAATAAGGGAGGAATGACAAACAGCTGACCATGGCATTTACACAACCGCAAATATCACCTAGTGGAAACATCCCAGCTTCAACCTGTACCCCTCTATCCATCCTTTTCTGCTTCCTGGTTCCTGAACTCAAGAATATGTGGTAAACAGCCAATTCCACTCTTATTCTACTCTGGCATAGTGATGGAAGCAAAAAAGCAAAGGATAATGGGAAACAAACTGTTGAGATATCAGTGTAAAACCCAAATCCAACCCTGCTGATTATGACTACTGCTGACAACTGTTGAATACTACTGACTACTGCTGAGTAATACTGACTACTGCTGACCACTACTGCAGGAGGCTCAGTTCACCTCTACTGACAGAGCTCCTCTGGTCTCATTCAAATTCAAACAGGAAGGATGAACAGAAACAAAGCTGAGGTCAATTTTGTGATGCAAAACACCACACTGAGTCAAACTGAGTAGTGCCAAGATTGTAAAACAAGACTACACAGATAAACATCCTCCAAAAACACACACATACAGTAACAGGATGTTGAGGTTAGGGCTACAATGAGATTCTGTGTCATGTAGTAGTAGTTGAAAGTACATTCACTTTCTTTGTGGTCCAGATCAACCAGCCTGGAGCCCAGCGTTCACTAGCAGCCAGCCTCTGGTAGCATTATAGTCCAGCATAGGAAATGTTTATACACACACACACACACACACACACACACACACACAGGTTAACCTAGAGGTGTGTGTCAGCTGGCATTTTCTATACTAGAGGGAAATGGGCTGTGAGAGACATTACTGCAGCACACACACTCTGAATGAGAAAGTAGCTTCTGCTTCTACACTGAAAACACACTCAAGGTTATAATGCACTTTCAATTGTTGTACGGAAGGCAGAAAGAAAGAAAGAAAGAGAGAAGAAAAGAAAAAAGAAAAAAAGAAAATAAAAAAGGAATATGCATGAAATTCCCATATTTTGAAAATCGAAAATCTTCATAGTGTGGGTGATGGAGACCAGGGATGTGAAAAATGATGGGGTGACACAACATAATTTAGTCCCTTCATTACTACAGTCTCCCCACAAAATGATGACTTTTCTTCAACTGTCAAAATAAGTGCATGATTATTTGAGCAAACAGAGGGTTTCAGAATGCGCCTACATTTCGACTTAATTCAATTACAAACCTCATCCGGTAATCTTTATGAGACAACAAGGAGCAGTGAAGTGGTACTGGAGCTGGCTCACTGTACTAAAAGTCCTTCATTTTACTGATCATTTAGAGAGCGCTCTGTTTTTTAATCCTCAAGCAAGGCACTCAACCTAATAGCTTTGGTAAACATCCAGCTGAGGAGATACATTTTATTCAGATTTGAACGGTGCTGTGCAGACCAGCCTCAGGTAAGGGAATCTGTGCGGGGAATACATGAATCATTAGAGGGAAGCTGGAAAAAGAAAGTCAGCAGCTAAATGACCAAAAAGCAAGTTTTAATTTTGCACTATGATGACTAAAGGCTGTGTTGGTGCCCCTAAGCACTGAAAATAAAATACAATGAATAAATACGAAAGTGCATTTATCTTTCCATTTATACTTGTTGATGTTGTTTGGAGGTAATTAAAGAAACGTGGAACAATAAAGACATAATAAAATGTGTCTTGAAGACAACAAGCCTCTCGTGTGTATGTGTTTGCCTGTTTGTAGTTTAACAGTTCAAATCATTTGTTTTCCCTCAGGTGATTTTAAATGGTTCTCAATAAAATAAAGAATCCAGTGAAAGATATAGTAAGAAGTGCTTTGTGTGGCTGTAACCCAACCAGTTCTATATTTAGAGTCTCACAGTCACACCCTGAGAGCCACCAACACTGACAACTTTACGGGGAAAAAACTAATTCTGTAGCAAAAGAACAAGACTCAGACAACATGTTTTCTTTCTATATGCATTACAAACAAAGAGAGAATAATGAGTCCAGTGATCTTATGAAACTCTGTGTGTTTCTCAGCATGAAGGCGGCTGCCAGTGAGAGAAAAACCGGCATCATTTAGCAGCTTGGCAGCTTCCATCTGGGATGATGAAAGAGCAAATGAAGACAGGTTTTGAAATAATTATATATATATATATATATATATATATTCGTAGTGTTTATTTATTCTTCTACTCTTATTCTTCTACTCTTATGATAAAGTTACAGCCTGGTCCTCCTCAGTCCACCTCCAGTTTCTTGACCCTGGTGTCACCTTTCACCAGTAGCTTTGATGATATAGTAGCTGACAGCTAGCTCTGTCCTCCAGAGACACAGGGCTAACAGTTTGTTTTGTGTCCCTGAAAAAGCCTTATAACCCTGAAACAACCTGCTGGTCCTGGAGAAGACAACTGAGCTCAGTGCAAATCTCTGCCTGTCCCCTGGTCTCTGGTGGTCAGATAGAAGGAGGGTACATGCACCATGACCAGGTAAAAATGGATTTAGCTTGTGTGGGTCCAGATACCAGACCATCTAAAGTTGTTCCAGACAACCAAGGACAGTTTTACAGCCACTTATGCTGCTCTCACATATATTATTACAAGAATAAGTGAAGCGCCACAAACAGCCTCTGATGCTTATGTTAAACCAGACAGGCAAGAAGAGAGCAGATGAGCAAGGCCAACTTCACTACCAAACAATTAAAACCAGCAAGTGACTTATACTCCATACATTCAGCTCTAACAAGACAGTAAGCATCTGGGCCGAAGCTTTATAAACTGTAGACCCTGATGTTCGAGGCTTGGAGACACTTAAGAGTTACTTTGGGAGATTGTGAAAACCAGAACAGTGAAATGAAGTGACAGAGGCTTGGCTACTTAAGGTTCATGGTCTGAAAGACGGAATTGGTATTTCATACGAATGATGCTAAATGGGCATTAGAGAGAGTAGACATGGCTGATTAAGGTATATGTTTAAGCTGATTTGTGTTTCAGCTAATTTTAGGATCAAAGTAATACTTTCAGCATGGTGTCACCAAAGAAACTTTGTACTGGAGTGAATGAATTGTAGCACCAAAAGAAATTCAATTTAGCGCTTTAACATAGAGCACGTTACACAGGAGATCCATTAATTCTAACAGCAATGAGTCAGGTTAAATGTTACAGTACATAACATACAATAGAGGTTCTAAGTTAAAGTGGATTGTATGTGTGTGTGTGTGATTTTTGCTCCCAATGAATGGTCTACCTCTACTGGGTCTGGGTCTCAACAGGTCGGTGATGACGGAGGCACTCAATGCTTCTGGTGCTCTTTTGGCAGGACACAGTCTACTTTAAATACACAAAAGAAACTGTAGATGGGTCACATTAAGAAATAAAACAGTATAGAATAAAGACTGTCTACAATGACAGGGAGTTGTGGTAAAGCTGAGTTACAGTGCAACACATTATTTAATCATCAACCACAGAATAACTTCCAACAATAGCTCAAAGAAAGGAAAATATAATCAGTAAAAATGACTTGACTTAACTCGCTTAACTTCTCTTCTCAAAACAAAACACTGATTTCTGTTAAAAGCATGACAATCTCTCAGTGGAGACCTCAAAATGAGTTGTGTGGGAAGACATGTTCTCCTATCTCTAAGATCTTACTGGAGTCATCATGAATACACAGCATAAGTGTGTGGGGAATGGTGGATTGGAAATACAGATCCTATTACTGATACAGCCAATCCGGCTGTGATGGTGTAATTGAGGTCATAACAATGACAGTATACAGCTGTTGCAATGAGAACTGTTCTTGGATCCTTCATCCCAACAAGACGACCCTGTCAGCTCTGTAAGCACCACGAAGAGCTCCAACACAAACCAGCCTGGAGAACATTACAGCAACTTAGAGCAGGATCAGGATCTGTATTGATCAATTTAGTGTTATTTTATCTTGCTACTTTTGGGGATGCCGGGCATGCACATACAAATCAAAATACAAACAGATGCAGAAGTGTAAAGGTCATTATGGACACACGAATGTTATAATATACCTTATTTCTGTCTTCCTCTCTGCTTCTGTTCCTGATCCTACAGCTCTGATATAGAGGTCTGTGGGATTTTATCTTTACAAAGAAATAAACACATTACTCAAATGGAATTAAGTCCTTTTTACCTGATGCTGCTCTGACACAGCCTCCACTATAATTACATGTAGAGGAAAGTGTGTGGGTGTGGACATCTTAAAATATGAGTGAGACACATTAGGGTCTCATCTATCTGCACAAACAACCTGCTTTTGTGTTCTATTCATCCAGCCAGCTAAAAATATTCACAGTTTCTCAGTAAACAGCCATAAACACAATGTATCATACGAGCTGCTCCACACAGACCTGGAGGCATTTGGAGCGGACGCATAATTACATTCATCAAAGGCCAAATGCACTTTCTGATTGTCTCATTCTTCACAATGGCTGAGAGCTCCGCAACATCTAAACAAGAAAAGTGTGTCCCACTTTACTCCAAACCAGCAGTCAAATAATTTCATTAGTGCTTCACGACAGAGCAATTTATTAGAGTTAAATTTAGCAGGATGCAGTTTTCAAGGAAACAGAGCGCTTCCCTGAAATGATCCTTCCCTGAAGCATTTCTCTCTTTCAGTGTGGAGCAGCTCCGGAGTTAAATCTCAGGAAGTCAAAAACCGGAAGAGAGTCTGAAACAGAGAGCTCATTCTTCACCCTAACAACCATTCTACACAAACCAAAGGATGGCATTTACATCATTGACACTCGAAACCTGCACGAGGGTCATTTTGGTGTTGCAGTTTCTATTTAGTTTTTGTGTGCATTTCTTGAATGTCAGTAAAGACAGTCTATTCACTTCTAATGCACTTCCAAAAAAGCACGTTTTACACCTTTATGTTCTTCCTCTCAGACTGACTGCGGCTGAATCATTTCAGACTTACTGAAGCAAAACCTTAACAGGGGAAATAAAACACACAAACAACATGGCATCATTCGCTCATTGCAGTTTTATGAGAAAACAGCAGTTTTCTTGCTGTGGGGGAGATCCTCTTCCTGCCAGTATATCATTATAGTATAGTTTTACTCAGTGTAAAATAAACACACACACACACACACACACAGTCGGTCTGGATCTCCCTCAGAGGAGGACGGACAGGCAGCTGCTGAATCCCAGGAGAAACGGTGCTCAGAGAGAAAAAATGTCTTATCGTTCTTTCATTTTCCTAGATGGTTTTCCCACCAACGAAACACATCACATACAGCACCGCTCACTGACTGGGGCTGCTGCCTGTTATTTAACTGCAGTCACCTGTTGTTCACATAACAAGATGACTGTGTGCTTATGTGACAGGGTGCTGGGAGATGATCTGTGTTTTAGAGCTTGACAGGCTTTTTAGCTGTAGGATTATGAAGATGATGATGAACAATTTAACTGTTCCACAGAAAACTGACGCCCTCTCTTAAACAGCCTGCCTCGGACTCAAAACAAGCTCGGTGAGAATTCAAAAACAACCTTTCCCCAAACATCCTCCTTTGGTGTCATAAAATGACCTCTGCCAGGACTCTGAGAGGACGCCAATAAAAGAAAGTTAAGTGACAGTGAGGCAATTTATGACCCTCACTAACCCCCCCTCAGGATGATATCTGGACTTCATCAATAAAGGGAACAAAAAACTAAAGAAACCAACTGTGCCATTCAGAGTCAAATGGACATTGATTATTATATCATGTGTAATTAATATTATATGAAGAATGTAAAGTTTTATTTCAACATGCTGATTTTGATTTTGAACAGGAACTGAACTAATCCAGAAAGGAGATGTAAATGGGAATGTTGAACGTCACACCTAATGGGTGCATGGATAGGGGACTGGTTCTTCCCTCTTCTTCTGCATGCCTCTCAGAGACAAACAGATGACATTCCTGTGAAGAACATGGACATACCAGTGATCTGTATTGATTTTAGTTTACGTTCTCATTTGCTGTTATAAGTATATGTATGCATATCGGAACATATGTACAGTATGTGTATTAATAATAACAGATGTAACATGGTTGTCATATATGCTATGTTCCTGGGTTACCGGTCTATTACCAAAAAGGATGATTTCCTGTCATTTATATAGCCAAATGTGTTTAGGGTCTTTCAGCAACTAATGAGAGTTTAACATGGAAGCATTCAATTGTGTAACAAACAACGGATTCTTTAGGATGAAACTAGTACAGGAAAAAAGTTGGTTAGAGTGAAGTGTTGTGCCGACGATATCACATCGCCGCCCCCTGGACAGAAGACTACTAAAACAGTCAAGTTTTCTCTTCGAGGTCGTTCTCTGCTCTGCAAGCTTCTCTTCTCTTCAGTACTTTGCAGAGCCCTAACAAAGGTCTGTGACTGAGGGCTGTCTGTCCAGAGCCCACGCGCTCTTGCTCTCTGCCCTTTCCTGCAGCCTTTCGTCCTCCAGCTCTGCAGGCCACGCTTCTCTTCAGACCTCAGGCCAGCCCAGGAGAGTCCAGAATCCAGAGCATCACAGAATAAGAAAACTAACAGGTTACGAACAAGTAATTTATCGGGAGGTCAGGGATAGAATCTCGCTTCAATATGATCATGATATGGAATAGTAAAATATTTCACAAGCGCTTCCCAAGCTTTCTCTGGTTGCTGAAGGGGGCATGTTCACCTGTCAATGCCAAAATGATCCACTTATCTGCATACACTGGTCCTCAACCATTTATCAGTTATTCATCGCCGCATTCCTAACATTCATGGCTGCATTTATCCATCATTTTGTGTGTCTAGTAGTCATTAGGTGTTTGTTAGTTGTGTGTGTAATAAATGTTTACATAATAAAGATTGTTGCCTTTGGTTTCTGCAACTTACGTTCAGTGACTCAGAGAAACGGCTTGGTGTAAAACTGAGCTAAATATTAACTCTATGTTAAATGGTGGAGAATGTTTATTAAATTGCTGCTGCTTCGTCTTCATTAGGCGACATATTGACAGGATACAGAACGCAGGCAGAAACAAGTAGCCTAGTTTCCTACATATTGGGCTTGAACACATTTATATGACTCATGTGATGTAAAGTTTCCTTAAATTCAACAATACATCAAAAAGTGGTTTATAGTTTAATTTCTGTAGTTATATATTATTCATAGTTAAGAATAAAAGGTCTATTGGGCTTTTTCCATGGGCTTGAATGTGATTTATCCTAAGTCGCTCTGTGTGTTTTAATTTTTTTTCAATGAGCTGTATTGGCCAGAACAATGATTCATCCATCATGTAAATTTCCAGTGATTGAGCCTGACCCAGGAACACCACTCCGTGTCAGATGTATACTCTTATACATATAGTACATGAGGTCTGAGGGTGAACATTTTTAAAACGTACTATTGTCTGTGAGAAAAAGAAAACAGAAGTTAATGAATCACTGACACCAGTATAATGAATATATAGTGCATGTCGGTCAGTGAATAACACGTTTTGATTTTAAAGTCTTGACTTTTAAAAGACAGAATAGAGAGAAAACGACAAGCACACAAAAAGGAAAAAATATTAAAAGTATATGTCATTTCCGCATATCAAACATTTTTTTAACTAGATCAAAGTTAAGTCAGAGTTTGTTAAACAACTAAGACTATACAGTTTATGGGAGACATGAAGCAGAGAGGAGAAACAGTCTCGTGTTGGGATCGTCCATCAGGTCGCAGCAGAAACACGAATCAGGACTCAAGTGACTGACTGATGCAAAGATATGAAGGTCGAAATGTGAACCAGCTGTTTGTTTTAACTGAACCAAAGACGCTAAATGTGAACGCAGCCTAAAACGGTCCTTCCAGAGCTGCTTCACTCACCGTCTAACCTGAAAACCTACAACCACAGCTGGAGGTTTTCTTATCTTTGCTAGATGACAGATAAGATCTAGATTTTAGGCTCTACTGTCAATGTTATCTGTATGCACCGGGGGTCTGAGAGTAATGCAATTTCGATTCTCTGTATGTATGTATGTACATGTGGAAGAATTGACAATAAAGCAGACTTGACTTGACTTGAGTTATTGAGACCTGAAATTGCATTAAAAACCAAGACTTCAAGCAGAACGTTAAACCTTGTGTTCAGTATAAGTCATGAGTGGACTGACTTATTTTAAACATGTGTCCGTGAGAAGCTATGTTTTGTATATTCTGTTTGCTATATGGAGCCCAAAATAGAAATGATTTTCCCTACTCCTTTCCTATTGAGATGTGTTTGTGCTGTTGATAAAATTCGCACACTGTTGAAGCGGTCGAGAAGAGTGGCATCTCTCTCTGTCTTATCTGTATTCTACTCTTGACTTTTGCACTGAAGTGGCGCCTCCTATCCATTTTTAATTAAGACTCGGGTAATGGGGTCACAGCCTTACCTCAACACGATGACAAATGTTTGTCTTTGGGTTATGACCTAGTTATACAGTGAGGTTCAAAATAAACATTTTATATGCATTACATGTTACATATTATAAATTCCAAAAACTTCCCATGATTGTTTTCTTCTTCTTATCAGTCCTATGAGCAAACATCTTCTGACAGCTGCAGGGTAGAATAAGAGGTGTATCATTTACAGTAAAGTCTTTTTAGACTGTGAAGTTAATGACTCCTGGAGATCCAGATTCTCCTGCTGCTGTTGTTGTTCTCTCTCCTGAATTGAGTGTTTCTTTGTCTATTTCTAGTGTATCCATCCCAGTAGGTTCATCTCACTGGACCACCAGTTGAGTATTTGTAATTCTACTGAGAGCTTTTGGTTTATGGCTGTTTTGTTCTTTCATTCATGTTGGGCACAAGTTGGAAATACATGAGCAACACAGTTAAACACACATATAGTATAGGCAGAAAAAAGTCTCCAACTGAGCTGAGCAGTGTGTTTTTGGATGCCAGGAAAAAGCCCACCAGACCACAGCGAGACCAAGCAAATTCCACACAAGCAAGGACTGAAGTTCCAACCTTTCACTTTCTTGCTGTGAGAAACAATGCTCCATCTTTAAGGAACTGTGCCTCAATGCCAAAGGAGTTGAAACGCTGAAGTCTAATGCTTTTTGAGTAATTACTTTATTTTTTTTTAGATAAACAGACTGAAATAATAATTTTGTTTTCAAAAAAGCAGGGTGGAATATACCAAAAACACATCTAAACAGAATGCTTTTCTACTGTATCCCTTCAAAAGTGAGAATGAATTAAAATTAAATGATAAACATTTTGTTTCCAGCTCATACTTTCCAATACAGCATCATGCTTATTTGGGGTGAACAGAGAGCCAGCGGCTGTAATCTCTATCGCTCATAAATGAGAGTGAGGAGGAGGAAAAAGGAAAATCAATTGGTCGGTTAAAGGATAATAGTGGGATTTTTTTGAGACTGTTGGTCTAAATGTTCAGCTGTCTGGAACAATAACAACAGATCAAAAATATACAGCAGATGCTTCTGAGATGGTTCTGAATTTAAAGATACTGTTAGAGTTTAATATTTTTCTGTCATGAAAATGTATTAATATGCCAGAAAGAACAACATAGCGTCAATTTCAAATTTTATCAGAGATGGATAGTGTTTATCCCCAGGGCAGACCTAGGACACACTGGAGGGACCATGTCTCTCGGCTGGCCTGGGAACGCCTCGGAACGCCCCTCCCCTGGAAGAGCTGGAGGAAGTGTCTGGGGGAGAGGGAAGTCTGAGCGTCCCTGCTCAGACTGCTGCCCCTGCCACCCGGCCCCGGATAAGCGGAAAAAGATCGCTGGATGAATTGATGGTAAGGGTTTATACAGCACCTATACCCTAAGGTAAAAACCAAGAAACTAGCAACTGGTACCATTATTCATTAATTAAAATTACAGCCAATATCAAGAAAACTAATATTTCTACCACAGTTGTCTTTTAAAAACCCCACTTCGTCCAGATTTAAACTGAGGACTGCAGGGTAATGGCTTACTGTTCTGCTATTGCCTACTTCCAGACCAAACTTTAAATTATGTATCTTAACAACCTCAACACAGAGTCTGTAGAATTCCTTAAAGAAAATAAGTCCCTAATTTCTATTATCAGCTGGTTTAATGTTTATTTTCTCCATTATGAGCGGCCACCAACTCACCATCTGCTGGGCCACAGTGTTGATCAGCTCAGCAGACGGGTTGTGACCTAATAGGATCAGACAGGTGTGAGACACACAGGATAAAAACAGCTCTGCTCCAACCACAGCAGCTGAACTGAAGTCAGAGAAGGTGTTTCAACAACATCACTATTGAGGAAACACAGCAGAAATCTACAGCAGCTCTGACCCAATAACATGTGACCAAGGCTTAGACATGAAGGGTAACAGACATCTTTCCATGGCAGGAAATTCACAAGAGGCCTCAAAATTCTAGTTGAGCTGCATCTACCGAGTTTCTTTGCCTAGAGTGTCTCTGCTGACTTCCTTCACTGACGCTTGCAGTCAGTTTGAAGAACTCCCTTGAAACTGCTCCCTGATTTCTTGCTGCTCTGCGGTCCACTTGTTTGTAATGTTGTGCATCAGGAACAGGTTCCAGTGTTTTAACAAGCGCAACAGAGCGTTGTCGGCAACTTACATACCCAACAGTGCGAGACATTGGGTATTGAATGTAACGGTTCAACATTCAACAGCAGCTTAGGAGGAGCATTTAATCAGGCTTTACATTCACATGGTCTCTCTGTTGCAGTACATAAATATAGAAATAGGTACACATTTAATAAATCCAGAAACAATCTCATTCACTACGCAGATCGTTCTCCTACATTATTTTTTTTACCAGTTCATTGCTCAGAGAGACAGAAATGTTTTTAATAAATTAGAGAGTAGAAATAACTGCCAGGTTTCACACGGTTCCATTCAATACAGCTTCTACACTGGGTACACATATATTAATAGTGATATTTGGAGGGAGGGTGATAGCTCGTGAGGAATATTGTATTGAGAGGCCCATGTTCCTCCCATTTCCTCACTACATTATAGCTTTCTCATGGACCATTGAACCTTTGTAATAACCAACACTGGAGTTCTCAGATCATCATTGTGGTCAGCCATTAAGGGCTGAGGCTGACATGAAAGTATCTCATATTTTTAAACAAGCCTTAAAAAACCCTCATAGGTTTCTCTCTCTAAGAGACCACAGCACCCCCAGAAGGCTCTCCAATGAATTGTGAAATTTGCAGCCTCTATTTTCAGCATTAATCAGGTCCCCAAAACTAGGATAGGAACAGTCTACGATGGCGGCAATGGTGCTAAATAAGCAGTAGGTCAGTGAATCATGCAGATCTTTGAACAGCCACAGAGAGGATGTAGCTTTTGGATTAGGGAAGAAATTGTTTGGGTGAAAGTTTTAAGAACATTAATTTGTTCTCATTGAATTGTACTACGTGACGACAGCACACATTGGACACGTTTTGTTAAGACGTTTTGTCAGGTGACTAAACAATAAGGTGATTTTATAGGCAAGAAACTAGAAAGACAATTAGGGTTAAAGACTGAAATCATTGTATTGAACAGCAGGTTCTACTGACAGTTATTTGCAACATTTGATGAATTAAATATATTTCAGGATTCACATGAATATTAACCGACATAGTAGGCTCATGATCATTTGTCAGATAAACAACATGTCTTTAAAGTAAAACAGAGACTCGATGTCAGAGAAAAACAAGACAGTGAAACTTTGCAAATTCCTTCATCCTTCACTTACTGCTGTCAGAACTTTGAAATGCTTCCATTTCATCAAAACATATTCAGTGTCATTTGAAAGTCAGTATTCATAATCAAATCTGATTTTTTTATATTTATATCAGGATCTGAGGAGCATATTAGAATATTACCTGTCATATATGAATGAAAATATGGCATTTATTTCAAAATGCGTTGTAATCAACTCCAGTTATCAGACAATCTGTAGGAATATCAGTCAATGTTTGACATATGAATAAACTAAGTAAAAACAGTGTGGGGAAGGATTTTAGAAAGACTAATTAAAATGTTCCCATCTTGTTTGCTTAGTGTATGGTTCAGTTGCCAAATGCCAGCATGGAATCACACAAACACTTTCCCAGAGAGAAAACCATCAAAGTGTCTCCTCTCCTTCAAACTGTATCCATCTGCTGTCTCGGTGGAGCAGAAAGTGTCGTCGGTGTGTTCAGCTGTGCACGAGGCTGGTGACGCTGACGGAGTCACAGATGTCATGGTACCAAACCAGCTGTAAATTGGATTGCAGTGCAGATGTGTGTGTCAGTTTTAGTTTGTCCAGACGATGTCAAAGTTCATCCATCCAGTCAGCTCATTCAACTTTTTTTAGAACAACAGAGACGGACAGAAAGCTTTTTATTTTCTGTCTGCGTTATCACACTTTGTCTAGAACACATGGTCGAAAGGCACCGGGGGATAGCTTGAGTTAAATATCGAGAGGGGCAAAGTGTGTGGGTGAGTGAGGTCTGGAGGTCCTCTCACAGAAGAATGGTGGTTTGAAAAACCATGACATGATATGTAATCTCTGAGCTAAACTCAGAGTCCAGAGCTTTTGAGTCCAGTCCTTTTTTCACAGCAAAATGCTAAGAGTGCTTTTACTACAGGAACTGGAATGGAGGCTAAACACAGTTACTTTAATTACAGAATTTTAAACAAATGTGGTATTTTACACTTCATTAAAATAAAAGGATTTATTACAATATAGTTTAAAATATTTTTTAGCTAGCTAGAACTGAAAGATAGTTTTGTTAAAGATGACTATGGGTGCAAAGATGAATAAGTACATACATAATTGCAATCTTTTACAAACTGAGAAACACCAGGGCTTACTGAAGGTTTGTTGTATGAAACCTGCAGATGACCCTGCGCGTTACTAGATCATGTGCTCTGTCAGCTTTTGATTCATTGTGTGAAAACGTTCATGGTGTCACCATTGGGATTCATTTATTTTTAACAGACATTTGGACATTTAACAGAATTGAAGCTCAAAACTACCAGGTTGTACCAGCCCCCTTCCAAGCCTACAACAGATGAGAATTAGATGCTGAAAAGATACGTTTTACAGTAACAACACCTTTACAAAGTGCTTTAAGTTTAAAATGTAAATACGTCATTCATCAGAGACCTGAAGTGTATCTTCACACTTCAACTGGTAATCTGATTTGATAGCCTGATAAAGCCAAACATCCTCTTAATTATCACCTCCATCTCAACTTTATTTGCTTATTTCACAATTCTGTCGATCTCTCTAAGAAAATGTTGATCCAAGATAATGACTTTTTAAATGGATGTTGTTTGTATAATTTCTTCTCGTCTGAGTTTTGATCTGATCTCCTGTCAATATCAATAAACGCAGAACAGCTTTTCTTGAAAGAGTGAGATGTATGACTGACAGGCGGAGTAACACCAGTGCTGTCACTCATTTATTTCAAGTTGCTGCATCCACCGTTCAAATGGGTTCAGCACATTCTTCTTTACAGATAAAACTAGAGTGGGGCACACTGTCAGTGATGCTATGTTTCTCTTACAGTCTATTCTGGTGTACTGGCTGTCGAGAAAATAAGATGAGGCCATTACTGTCACAGCATCCTGGATGTCTGACCGGACCAGAGTCAGCAGAGGAAAGTCAGAGCTTCATCAACAGGCCACATGGAAGCTTTCAAAACAGTGCACAACCTTTATTTACTCTAATTTGGACCTGACGCTGACATAATACTGAGCATGGAGACTTGTCGTAGCAGGAGAAGCACAGGTGTCACTAATAACATTAACAAGAACTCTGCTCCACTTAAATGTCCCAACATACCATGACAGAGAGCCAGCAGGCACAATACCTGCAACGGGGACACCTACATCGAAAGCAGCAGTCACTAATATTGCTAATTACACCGGTGCACTTTCTGCTGTCAAAATGTGTGCCGTTAAAAGACAAAAAAAAAAAGAAGAAATAAATAAATTAAAAAAGGCCTTTTGGTCAGAACTACCGAATCGCACGGCAATGTCACCACCAGGAGACGAGGAGAAGAAAAGCTCGTGGCAACAATGCAGGTTTCACAACATTCAGTAAAGAGGATCTCGAAATGTTTTACGAGGTAGGAAGTACATATAACATGTTCGTCAGGCTTTGAGTATACACTTGTAAACAATGATTCACGTAAACAATAATTTAGCTCTTCCTTCTCTTTCCAGAGTTAGTAAGTTAAGCGGCAGGTGGGATGTTAGGAGTTAATCAGCTGCACCTGTTGATGTGGCTGTTGGCTCAATTAAGAGTTGAGCCGTCTCTCTTTTATATTTTGACTAATTTTGTGACGTCCTTGTGTTTTTTTCAGTAGAAACACCCTATACTTCAGCACCATATGGATACATATTGTGTTTTTAGAGCTTAGTAACTGATCGCTCCAAAAAAAATAAAAAGCTATGAAGGGCACCATTTGTAATAACGCCAGCCAAATAAACATACAATTACCTGCCCATTACCTACAATACAGTGAGCCTACATCTATTGGGTGAAATGTGAGCGATGTGTTTTGCTGAAAGGAGATGGAGGAGGACGTTATGGTAATCAAAGAGAACAAAGCACGAGTTTGGATCAGAAGATGAGCAGGATCATTTGGAGTGGAGAAAAGGCCTGCAGCTGACCTGTGTTAGTCAGCACATGATGTTTTCTATCCCACTATACACACAGTGCATCACGTAGTCACAACACCCACACAAACGCACCAAGAGAAAGGTTGCTTTCTATGTGACATTGCCACTGACTCTGAACTAACACATTTCTCCAAAGTCCAACCTGCTCCAGTGTTTCAGCCTGAGGGTTTCTGTATAAAGTATGAGCATCCAGTAGATACTGCAGTCTGATAACACAAAGCCTCACCTGTCAGCTACAACACAAGGCCAACGCTCTGGTGGTAACAAGGCTAACACAGGTATATGCTGGGTTGTGCTGTAAGGGGAACTGAGAAAGCTAACAAGCTAATCCAAACAACAGAATGAACAACAAGGTCATCACACACTGTGCAAGCTTTCTTCTCACTTTTATCTTACTTTTTCTTGAAGACTCATAACCTACATCTCCCACACACAAAAAAATGACTGCAATTATGACCAAGCAGAGCTGCTGCTTCTTCCTATTAGGATTCTCCTTGGATGTTTGTATGGAACAACAGAGGGAACATATCTGTAAAGGAAACCTGTGTCTTAGCATTATCGTCTGTAGATACTAAGCAGCCCTCTGGATACAGTTCGCTCCTCTTTATAGAAACAAAGAACAAACCCACTGAGATATGAATGGTGCTGGCGATAGTAGAGGCTCTTTGTTAAATCTCTCTCCCCCTCTCTCTCTCTCTCTCTCTCCTGAAGGACGTCATTGGCAGCACTTACCTGTAAGAAAAGAGAAAGAAAGAAAGCACAGGTTCAGTTAACATGTGCATAATGCATCTTCAAATACGTCAGCGGTCATACTTTGTCTTCACAGAATCTAAAACATAATTACTATTTTGTTTGTGGTTCTTAAACGTAGCAACATCAAGACAATGGCTTCATTTCCTGCACTTCAACATCCAAATGAAATATTTGCATCAGATGCTGAAAACTTCAGTCACAGAGCAGACAGGATGACCCTGACAACAGCTTTAGCCTTTCTTGGTCAAAATAGTTACTAATTAGTATTAGTGAGGTATTAATGCTTAAGTCTTTAAAAGAAAACAAACCTGCCCCAACAATATCTAATCACCCTGTAGTGTAGGATGTTTTAATCAGATTGACCTTCCTTTAACACTTAAACAGGGAAAAAAAAAAAATCACACTGATTTTCAAAGGACCAAAAACCGCTCTGAGGGGGAGATGAAGATCGTATCAGATCTGGAAGACATCATTTATTTTCAATAATGTTTATAAAAACGACTGCCAGAGTAAGACAACTGTGGAATCTCAGTGATCTGAACTCAAGCTGGTAGTTGAGTTATTACAGACAATTTTTCAGCCCAGTGCACAGAGAAAATGACAGACAACGTGTTCATTTCACAGTTCAGACTCCAAATATCCTTTTTCCTCTTTGAGGCAAAAGGACACAGCCAGACACACAGAGACGTCAGGCACAGGGAGAGCCATTAGACTGATAGCGGCATTTTCATCAAAAAGTATTAGAGCCATACATAACCTTTCTCGACTGTGTATGCAGGTTATTACAGCTGTATAGCAGTCAGACCTGAAATAGACTGAAGCACTTAAACTGAATTTCTAACAAGATGAACAGAAAGAGAAGAGAAAAGACCTGACAACGACTAACCTGCTACGGAATAAAATCACTCATGACTTATCCAACAAATCAATAGTCGGACATTTGCATTTAAAATAAGATGCCACTAGTGTTTCTCTTTTGACTGCTGATTGCAATCGTACAGTCCATATCAATTTAGAAATTATGGCTGCACAACATCCATTGTACAGCAAGAGCTAGTTTAATGCCAAGGTTGATTAAAGAACTCCCAGCAATAATTCACACACACTGTCTCGTCTCTCTCTTTTAACTCTTGATGTGACTGTACTGGTGGATGTTTGGTCAGTGAAGCACACAAAAGGTTGCTTTCCCTCTGGCTTTTAGAAAACAACTGTGTGCTTCCTTTGAAGAGTGGATTCTCCTGAACTGAGAACTTCAAACTGAGTCACCGAGGGCCACTGGCGGAGAGAGTTGGTCCTGAGGGTTTCAGTACGATCAGGGACGGTTTGCGAGACAATTTAATATGAACAAATCAACTTTCAGCTCACACACACACACACACACTTCAGGATAATCACAAATAACCTAAAGCAGGAGGCCTTAAAACAACAGCCATTTACGGCAACAAATCAGAATGATTTTAATAACAAACCGGTCCCGTCCCCATGTTAAGACCACCAGCTAAGATGTTTTCTTTATCACAGAAATGTTATTTTGTTAACAGGATGTGCCAGGTTGCAGAACAAATGGCAGCCAGACTTTCAGGCAATTGATGTGAGCATAAAAATAAGAAATGAAATTATCAAATTTGCACAAAGAGCAAACCCTTTCTCCAAACCCTTAGACCTCAGCAATGTTAGCTTTCTGTCTCTACAGCACACGTCAGTGTTTACATACATTCATTAACACCCATGAAAAACTGAACACAAGGGGAAATGTCCCCCCAATCTAATACAAATAACTAATCGACAAGAGAATGGTACACACCCTCTTTTATCACATCAGGTTTAATATGATGGAATAAGGAGTAACAGCTGACATTATAAATTAGAAACTAAGTGCTGCGTCGCTCTACACCTCTTTAATACAACATTTAATATGAACTTCTAAGTAGACGGGCTAACAGTGGCAATGCTGTACAGCTGACCTGACAAAAGGACACCCAGCAATCACCCCCTCCCCAAATCAAAATGTATCCAGCAATAGGAAGCAGTATGACAGGAAGAGAGAGAGCCACGCTGATACAATGTGTCCTCTCTCTCTTTGGGAATGAATGGTTCACAGAATTGTTCTCCCTCCATCATCCCATTTACATTTTTCTCTCAGAGTTCTCAGTGTGTAAAACTGAATCGAGCTCCAACAGCTGCTGGGGACCGTGAGTGGAGACACTTAAGCTCTTCATTCAGTCCACCAAACAATAGTCTACAAGGTTATACTTTAATGATGATAATGACCGGTGACCCCCTGATGCGGCAAAAACAACATGACTAACAGCAGTTTGAGCTGTAAATAATGGACAGTATAGAAAATGCTATAGACTTTCATACAACAGTTAGTTGATCAAAGGTCTCATGAATAAATTGAGGTCACTGAGGAAGCTGGCCATGTTTCACAATCTCAACATTAATAATCATAAACAGTCAAAGACTCACCAAGCTAAAGTCCTTAATTCTTTATTGATGATTCACACAGCAAAACTGGATCAAGTGACACAGACAAAATAGTCTTTACTATTTTTCATTTTGTACATTTTCTCATTACATGGTCCACTGAGTTGAGCCCCTGCCAAGTCCAAACTCCAACACAGCCCACTCTCACTGGGTTTTATTTCCCATGTCAATCACCTGTGGAGGATGATCAGTGGTTTGATGACAGTTTTAAGAAATGGCTTCCTGCTAGACCAGAACAGCCACTTTTACACTGTAAGTAACAACAACAGTTACACCTTTAATGGAGGAAGAGAAATGACTGGGTCAAGAAAGAAGCGTATCATGAAAGTGTGGAACCATTATCCCTGCTAAAAGATTGTATTTCTTCTTCCTGGACCATGCGCTGCATCTCCCCCTGGGAAGCACTGAGCCCTGTGACCCACACAACTAGAAAGTAGACTTCTATCATCTGGCAGAGACCGCAGACTACACACCTCTTTCACATACCCCTCTTCCAAGTGCTCTCACCTCCCTCCCTCCCTCAGAGCCTCTTTTCGTCTATCTTCCTCCTGTCTTCCCTCCCTGAGAGGACAAACACTCATCTGGTCACCATCACCTTATTTCATTTTCTCTCCTCCTATGGCCCCTTTATTCTAACGCTGTACTCATTCTTTTCTATTCTCTCTGTGTCTAGAATACAACTTCCCCTCTGAGTGACTGAAATAAAAAGCTTTCAGTTTGTGATTAGTACTAATCCAACTGTCACGAAGTTAAAGCATCATGTACAATATTTCAGTACAAACCATCAAAATATTCACGCGTCTACAGAGGTAAAACCCTTTAAGCCCTTTTATCCATCGTTATGGATGAAGATGGATTATTTGGCAAAATCAATGGGGGAACTTCACTTACACATCTCACTGTCTTTCTTCATGATGAACTGTTGTGTTTGTGCAACCTGTACAAACTCTAGTCTGTCAGCTATTGTGGTTAAGCGTGTTGTGAGGCGAGGAGGCAGCGGACATGTCTTTTAAGTTGTTTTTTTTAAATCTCTGCAATGCTTAATTTAGGCATTTTATGGGCAAGTTTATGATTCTGATTGGAGATATAAATACAGAAAATTCTGTGAAGCTTCATAGACAGAAAAAAAAAAGAAAGAACTCTTTGTCCGTCTCATGAAGCTGGCTGTTTTCTAATAAATTGCTTTTATTAAATGTTATAATTATGTGCATCGATTTGTAAACTCACAGTTTGCCATAAATAGATGCAAACAACTGTTTGCCACTCTCTGCTCAACGCCTCTGTAGATATGTAAATGGAAAGAAAAACAAAGAAGATATGCATCTTAACCAAATGGGTCATATTGGTGAGGTCATCCAACAACCTGACGAGACCCTTACAACCTCTCCCAGTATTTGTCTCCCCCTGGAGCTCATCTGGCTCTGCCATCCAGACACTGAGCGGCTAACTGGATCAAGCACGAGGGAAACAAACTGACACACAGACTGACAGACATCAACTTTTCAATTCACACCGCTGGTGTCTGTGAAATGTTTTCACTATAAAGCCCAAATGTCGAGCAACTAAGTATTTAAGACAAAGCAGCTGTGGATTATGAGAGCTGAATTTTACATTAGAGTCAAAAAGACTGTTTAATAACCATTGTTTCATCATTTAATTTAATCTGAGTTGATTGAATAATTATATTAATCACATCAGGCTAAAACACCACGCATCTGTCATCATATTAAAGAGTGTGTGTGTGTGTGTTGCTATTATCTAAGTGGATCATTGCTACCTCCTACGCCCACTTTGTACCACCCAATCACTCACAGACTATCTGCTGATTATTGGTTATTTTCCCTGGATGTTTGTTCCCAAACAGAAATGCAGCATGAAATTAGTCAGAGTGGAGCCTCGGAATCGGAGCCAGAATGAACCTCCTGAAAGGCTTGAAGAGCAAACGTACTGAATCAAAGATAAATGTATTACATCCACGTGTTTCTGTCACTGAGGGGGTTACTTCAGGTCACTGGGGCTGCGCCACGATTTGAGCTGAAGCAGAGAGAAAAATAAAAGAAGATCGTCCCACTGTGGTTCTGGTGGGCTTTCATGATCTCCCTCATGTTTGTCTCCCTCCATATGTTCAGTTACCTGGCTGGGTCCCGCGATCCTGCCTGCCCCTTTACCGTTTCAATGGAGGTCTCTAACTGCCTGTTGCTGACTCACTAGACATGAATAACAATAGTAAACATAAAAATAGTAAAATGTGGGGCTGAAAAGTTCAGAAAAAAGAAGTTAAAATCTCCAGAACTACAAACAAACTTTTAAATGTCTCCAAATCGTTGGACATTTAGCGCAGCTGGTGGCAGCAGCAGCATCACTGCAGACAGCAGCCATAGAGGAGGACCACCGCAGCAGACTGGATTCAGGGCCACAGCTCACTGAGTACATGGAAAACACCAGTCAGGTCTCAGGTGACGGGGATTTCTATTTTAAGAAATCAAGTCTCCGTTTAATTAATTATGTAAAGTAGGGGTCATGCTGTGTCTCCAGGAGGGTATTTTTAATTCCTACCCTACCCCTGTTGTTGAGCCTCATGGAGAACTGAACAAAGTCACCAAAGGCAGAAATCTGCATCACGTTTGACTGTTTGGTTCCAGTTCAGCCTCATTAAATGACAAGCACCAATGAGCGCTCATAGCCAATGACACAATACATGTAATAGAGTAGTTTTCTTTGTTTGCTGTAATTTCCATGACATTTAATTAAGTGTCCTCTTGTCCATCACATGCCACAGTCTTCAATGAGATCTCTGTCTGGCTCCACTTTTCCTGCCAGGCAACGGGACATTCTTCTTCTTCTCTCATTTCATGGTAAATATCCAAACATTTTGCAACTAGTGAACTATAGGGAGGGAAAACAAGAAAAGAAGACAGCTTCAGAACATTTAAAGACAAACTACTGTAAGTTCTTTATGTGATACAGTTCGTAAAGCTATTTTTCTCTTTTATTAAAGTCGCAGACCACGACTGCTGTGATTAAGGTTTTGAAGCACAGAACTTCAGACTTGTGTTTAGATCCTCAGAGGAGCCACTGAGGAAATCGGACTTCTTGCAGCGACTGACTGGTTTATGTGTGTTCAACCCCGAGCAGGAAGCCAGGAGGATAGCAGAGCAACACAGCAAAATGGATGACCGTGATCACAGCACAGCCAAGGGTTATCTGTAAGACCTCGGCAAAGTGCTCGATAAAACACATCACCTGTACAGCTGTCCCACCAGCTTTATCTGTCTCTGTCTCCTCCTCTCTCTCCCTTCCCCAGACAATCTCTCTCCTCTGGGACTGAGTCAGATCCACAATGCCATGTTGTCATGTTTAAACCTCCATCGCTGCCTGTGCAAGTCTTGTATCTTACCTTTGGGACAGATTATGGCTCTTTGCTCTTCTATTGTTTCCATCCTGGCCTCTCCTGCTGTGACAGGCTGCTCCTTGTCCTTGGCCATGTGTAGGTTCTTTTTACCAGCCAGTTTACTAACCTCTGGAAACCAGCAGGGTGTGTGTAGCTGTGTGCGTGTGTAACCATGGCAGTGGATTGTGTTGCTCTCTCCTGGCCTGCTGCCTGCTGTTTCTCTCTGAACCTCCTTTGTGGGTCACATCCACTCCTGGAGCCTCTCCTGACACCGACAACATCATGTCATACAACCTGTGGAGAGTGAACCTCGGGTGGTACACACAGAGCGTCTAGACTTGTGTGACAGAAACAAGAAAATGCATTCCCGCCACATAAAAAGCAGTCAGATATTAGACACACACCTTTGTTCCTTCATGTCAGGAAGCAACACAATTTAAAGACATAATGTCGAACAAGACAGGTGAGAATATGCTTCTAAATCTGACTTGACAGAGATGAAATGTGGCATTTCAAACTCACAGGTCTCCACAGGATGTGAATACAGCTGAAATAACTGAGGTTTATGAGTCTTGAGTTTCCTGTAAGGTGACAGACAGAAAATCAGAATCCTTTATCCTTCACTGCTTGTTGCTGAAACAATAACATGTTGGAGCCCCGAGGCTACTGGGAGCTGTAACTGAATCATGAACACCACAGTGTTTAGTTTCTGTCAGTGTTTGTTTGAATTTAAGTTGTTTCATCTTCTCCCATTATGTATCCGTCTGTTGGACTCTACCTCTCTCTCCCACAATCCCTCTCACTCTATGAGGGAGCTGGCAGCTCTGATCAGGTGATGTCGTATTTTACTGGAGGCTAATGGCTTTATTGTGGCTTGGGGAAGAGGCCAGAGAGCACTGGCTTAGGTCAGAGTCACAGATCCAAGATGAATGAGCGCAGACATCCCTCTTTCAGTTGAAGGGCATCCTAAAGAGACAATGTCCAAGGCTCGTGACAAATGGAAATTGACAGAAAAACACGAGCGATTGTCTGGCTCTCCCTCTCACCATGGCGGCCTGTGTCTATGTTAGAGCCACCACTGGAACTGTCCCATCTAATGAATTGTTTGCTTGTCTTTCAGGGCTGCCTATAGTTTATTTCTCACTGGTCTTGGTATTTTCAGAAAGGCCCAAATGGAATCTGGATTCTGTGTTTTAAAGCTTGAACTAAATGGCAATGCTATGCTGTTCCAGCACTGGCCATTATTGTGAAAAGACAGCCAACAAGCTGCTGGGTTATACTGTTTCTACAGTTCAGGCTATTGTTTCCTAAACAAAAGGCTATAATTACACTTTCCAAGATGATTGTTTTGGTTAATCGGAAACAGAAAGTTGGAAAAAACCGCAAGCATGAAAAAAAGGATTGAGCACATGCATTAAGTGGATATCAGTTGATGGGAAACAGGCAGCTGAGTTTGGCCTGTGAGGCAGATTGGAAATATCAGTTGGTCTGTCTGCCTGTTCGTCCCTCCCCCCGTTTATACTTCATAAAAGCACAGAAGAAAAAGAAAATATGTTCCATGACATACAGTACCATCTTCCATACAGACACAACATATAGAAAAACACTCCTTTATCCCTGTTATTGCACTCCTCATTTAAGACAAGAAACCTCCTCTTTCCCTTAACACTAATGTACAACCCTCAACCCAACCATATCATAAGACAAAAAGATCCATATGTTTTAGGTTCAAAGCCAATGTTTTCAAAATCTTGCTTTCCACAATATTTTAAACTATGGTAAAGATCTGGTTTGGGGACTAAAACTCTTGTTTAAGGTTGGGGAAATATCTAAGTTACAGTTCACAATAAGGCGTCTGTGAGAAAGGCGTATTGCCACTTATCTCTATGCATACTATATGTTTGGGTTTGTCTAAAATATACAGTCATTCTCATAATATTATTCTTTCATTGTTGAGGGATCGAGTTGGCAGGCCTGTGGATTCGCAGGTGGATTTTTGAAAAGAGGGTTTTATTTAGCCACAAATAATAAAAAGAAAAACTCTCTTCAAAGTCCTGGCCCATAAAAGAAGTCAACTAAGACAAACACTACCACCTAAATTACAAATAAAACAAAGCAGGAAAGTTAGCCGATCAGTTTAAATATCTTAATTAACCCAAAACAAAAGTACCAAAAAACTAATACTCTAAAGAAATAAACAAAATCCCTGAACTAAAAGTCCTCTTCCCTGATTGATGTGGGGGGCACTTGGCCCAGTCTGATTGGTCACTTCCTGTATTTAACAGCTTCAGGGACCACATCTTTGTTTGTCTGTCTCAAACAAGTCCGACTTTACCAGAAGCTTCACCAGAATAATAAACAACAGATTGATCCACAAACTGTTGCAGGGAAATTATGCTCTAATCCACAGCACAAACACAGACAGTGTGTGTGTTCTGTATGCAGTCAGTGATGTTGGGTTTCTCTCAGGCCTCCTGCCTGCTGTGTCTCGCTTTACCTCTTTGTGCGTCACATCCACCCCTGAAGCCTCTCCTGACACTGTGGCCAAACCCACAACACAGCCAGCATGACCCTCATCATCACAACAGCAGAGCCTGTCCACATCTGTGGCACAGCACCCAGCTGATGCTGCAGAGTGTGCGTTCTACGTAGGCCTCTTTTAGTGTAGAGCAAGCACTACAGCACAATCAAACATGTAAGTGCATAAACAATGAGCAGCATTGAAAAGGTGTTTTCAGCTTTGCCTGGGCTCTGAACACGGGGAGTTTCACAGTTTAGGCTTTGGTCACAAGTCGTGATCTGCACAGGATATTTGGAAATCATGAAACCCTTGAGAGTGCTCACAAAGTCATCTGAGCCTCGCTGAAACCCAAACAATGTTTCTGAATATGTAAACAGTTGCTAGTATTTAATTTTATATCAACTTAAATCTAAATTTAAAACCGTAACGTGGTTACTTAGAAACTGCAGGCTGACTGTTGTACAAACTTGTGCTGCTTTCTCTCTCTGCGATAAAGATATAACCACATACACTTAAGCACAATAAACAGACATTTCAAGTAAAAACATTCACCTCCAGAAGAAGCCATTATCCTGTCAGACTGATACACTAATTGGTAACAAACAGTCCAGACAAGTTGCACTGACTGAATTTGCAAGATGCCAGTACTCTGCATTGTATTCATTAGATTAATCCTTTAATAATGTATAACATACTTTACGGCAACATAACATCCTAATATATATAAACTACATCCTCTGAGGATTTCTACAGATAAACATCTGGGATGACTGCAAATAAATGATCATATTACTAAGCATGCAGGAGTATGTATGCTGCTATAAACTGTAGATGTTCATACACCCAAATAATCAATAAGCCACTTCCCACTTTCTGTTCTCTACCACTGCTGCATCCCTACATTTCATGCCAACATGTTTATATTGAGATTAACTGTCAATGCTCAGATCAGAGAGGTGGACAGGAAATAGACCAGGTGAGATCAGCGGGGGATTGGAGGACTTGTTGGTTGGCTAAATCCCAGTGGAGTGCAATCATTGTGTGGAGCTCCCAGTCAGCCCTGACACAGCTTCCTGCAGGGAGGGAGGGAGCTACGTTTGGCTGCTGCTTTTGCAAGTACGCATCCAGTATATCTTAGCTGTACTTATACAGTACTTATGTCAATGAAAAGGCACATTGGCCCACCCTTTGTAAATAGTGGTGCTCTGAATCCACAGTGTGACTTGCAGAACACTTGAAAAACCAGTTCTCTTGGTTTGGAGAGGGCTGGCTGACCAGATGAGACTCTAGCCACATCACACAGTGTTTTAACTGAAAAGATGGTAAGATGATAAAAGATATTCCGTAAAAACAGTTTTAATGAACCCAATTAAAATGTAGCACATTACAAAAGTGAAAGATCTAAGTGAAGTGCTGATACCTTTCTCACCTTAATGTAGGCTTATCATCATTTTAATAAAACATCTCAATTACTCAGTGGATTAGTTTTTTTTCAGATTAATTGCCCCATAATCAAATCATATCAGTTTTGCATTTGCATTAAGGGACCCTTTAACAAGTCAGTTGAGTAATTCTCTTTATTGTGTACACACTTTGCACTGTGTAACCCTTCGCCTGTCTGGCTCAGACACCAGATCCACCTGATCCCAACGCAGTGATATAAACATGCTTCGAAAAGGATTACTCTGCATCAGCAGGTGTGACGAACGCAGCAGGTGAGGGGAGGAATGAGGAGGATGGAGAGAGAAGGTTGAGTGCTACAGGCTCTGACATGAACTCTGACTGCCCTTAACTCAACAGAGGAAAAACATCGAAAGAGGTTTGCTCTACCTCTGCAAAAACACATGTCTGATATTTAGACTGGCTGGTCATTTAGTTTCTAGCTTCATTATTCAGCTGAATCACAGAATGACTCCTGAGCCTGCTGGACCTGCAGGAGCGATTCAGGGACCAGAGCCAGCCATCACAAAGACAGAACTGGCTCATTCATTCAAACATTCTGGCAGACTAGTTTAGTGATGCAAGGTATATGGAGGATGAGTTCCTTTAAACATAATTAAAACATCTCCATCTCTCCCATGTTCCTGCTGCCTTTCCTGTTTACAGCAGCTTGGCTGGGTCGTTAAATCGAACGGACAGTATCTGGGAGGTGGGGGGCGGCTCACAGTATATAAGTCCTGCTTGCTTCTTTCTAACCCTCCTGAGGGGAGTCACACCAGAAAATAGAAAAGAGGAATTACTTCACACATTGGAGCAGCTAATGTTGTGAGTCATGAGAGGCAGCTGGTAGGGAAAACCCTGGGGTCTCCTCTTGGGGCAGATAGAGAAAGACAAATTCAAAAGGAACTTTGAGCCTCTTTTAGCTCATTGTTAAATGTAAAGGGAAACACATGCAGTGTATGGTAAAGTCTCACTGCTCGCATTGACCTTCTTTCCAGCAGCAGCAAGCAACTGTTTTCAGCAAAACAAAAATCAGCCCCCAAAAAAATCCACTGTATGCATCCCAGCAACAATCTGCAGACAGACAAACTTAGCGACTCTGTTCTGAAGACAGTCAACCACATATGCACCTTCTCTGTAAATTTCCCTGCATCCGATGATTTCTATCGCTCGGGCTGTAAATCCATCCTGCACTGGAGGTTCACACTTTTGATTCCTGAAACCTGACTTGGCAATAAATATGTGGGATGCTGAACCAGGCAGCCTTTCAGTCCCAGGGGCTCGAAGGCCTCCACACAAAGACATAAGATTTTGTGAAACTAACGGTTAACGTCTCTTTGACACTTAGATACTCTTTGTCCCAGAGTATGTCACCTCCTGAGAAAGACTGGACAAGAGGAGCCAAATGTAAGGCTGAGGTCAATGTTGTGATTTAAAAACACTGCAGTGAGTCAGTGTGGGTTCTTTTAAAATGTAATAAGAGTCAGGAGAAGGAGCTGGACCTGAATAACTGACCAAATGATAATTTCTTTATTTTACTGATAAATTACTATTGAGACTCCTGCTGTTGTACTCGCAAACAAGGCACTCAACGTAATCCTGAACTGTGTTGAGCAGCCTCAGGTAAGGGCATCTGCGGTGGGAGTACCAGGGAATCCTGTTTATGTTAAACACTTCAAATCAAACGGAGAACCATTGTGTTAAAAAGGGACAATGCAGGAAATTAAGCCATTATGTATCTGTGAAGTTGTCTCAGTCAAGTAACAACAATGTAAGGAAACCCTTCAGCACTAAAATTAATTCCACTTATTGGTGATGAACACTGGTCTGTAAAAGGGAGAACACATTGACACATTAGGGTTTTATTCAACAGTGTTCTTAGCTTGGCATGGATTGGATTTTCAAGAGAAAGAGATCCAATATATTTGGGGGAAATGGACTCATTTGTTTACAATGGAATCCTCTGATTTGTTTGTCGAGATTTGCCTAAAGTGATTAATTGAGCTTAGAAACACACACCTGCCAGAGAGCAGCCGAGCCACTCCATCATGTTGATTAATACACCACTTTACCCGAGAAACACTTTGACTCCCACATATTAACTCCCTCTCTGAGCGTGTTATTCAAATGTTACATATTGAAAACAAAAGCACTGATGTCCTGTCAGAGAGAACTGGACTGTGTCGCCTGCTGTAGCATGGATCAAAAAAGAATTTAAAAAAGAGCACACGTGGCTCTGCAGGACAAAGCTCCTCAGCACCGTGCAGTCAGCTCTCTCGTATCTGGGTTTTTTTTTTCTCCTGCAGGTTTTAGGTTCCGCTGTTCAGCCTCATCACAGTCCTGCTGTCCTTTCCACAGAAATGTACAATCTGATCAAACAGTGAGAGTTTAGCAATAGCAGATGTTAAAACAGTATTTACTCCGGTTGGAAGTGAGCAGGCTTGTTTATTTTCTGTTTTGTATCTCCGATACACATGATTGACAAGAACAGTATCTCGTGGTATATGGACATACTGCATTTGAAGCCCTGTGTTTGTTAGCGAGAACAAGTGATTTGAAAAGAAAGATTTTCTCATTGAATTTCTCCCCTTACTTTACTCGCACTGATTAAAGCCTCTCTGCCAAACATCAACAACAGTGATGTTAAATTAGCAAACAAACGTGTTCGAGAAAGACAGGATGCGGTTAAACAGTTTGCTACAGTAGGGATAATGATACTATGAATCACAGCGAATGTCGTGAATTCACAATGGCAAGTTGCGATCACATTAGCATGATTGCACTTTTTAGTCCTGTCTATAAGAAAACGGTTTAAGTGAAAAATGTAACAAGTGTGCAAAAGTGAGTCAACTCCTTGTTTCATTAGGAGTTGTATTATATCACAGACAAGTATCTTTAGCATTTATGTTGTGCTGCTCACATCTCAGGTTATATCCCTACTGTATTTTCTACATTAATATTCGTTGATTTGATTTGATTTGAGAATTATTCTGTTTTTATCATAAACATGTCAGCAGCAACACGAAGGCAGAAACAAAGCAAAGGTTAGATTGAATCGTATCAAGACATCGAAAGATACAGTTTGCTGTCAGAGTCACAGAAGAGGAGAGTGCTGATTCTCAGAGACAAGTCAAGTCTTGTTTCATGTTGGAGTCAAAACCGCAAAGGCCATGAGTCAGGCGGATGAAATGTAAATGGTTTCTGTCTTGACATCCGCACTGCATGTGTTCATACATTATTCATGTCACTACCACACGATATCAGATCTGTTTGAGTGAGTATTAAAACTGTGTTTACCTCAGGCGGCGTAGCAAACTATAAAAACATCACAGACCTGCTCTTAACCTCTTGACCTTTACAGAACATATGTGCAGAGCATGAAGACATATCAGATCCATAATTTAAACTCCATTGTTAAGGAAGTTCTGGAAAGATGCTCAGGGACTGGATAGAAATACGATGTACATTTAACACTTTTAAATTGAAGTGCACTACATCACCTCTCTGTACTACACTAGAGTCAACAACAAGTAGCAGCACAGATTCAGTTTCAAATGTTTTTTCTGAATATATAAGTTACATGGATATTCACGTACAGTATGCCAATGAGAGGTTTGAATTTAAAACAGACATTACTGATGTAAACAAACAGCTTCAGAAGACCTACTGCTGTCTGCTGGGATATTTAGATGATCTAACAATTCATTTGGGAGTGATCGCAATCCTGTATTTTCAATTCTGGATTCATACGGGAAGACAATGTTACTGTGGAAAGGCTCTCTTTCTGTTGTGCTACAAGCTACGTAGAGAAGTGCAGTAAAACCCCACTGTGTACTGTTGGGTTACAGTATCCGGTAATAGACTATTATGAATGTGAGGAAAAACACAAGGAGTACATAAAGTGACAGTTTTGGATTTATTAATGATTCATACTACTCTTATTTCTGTGGGACCAATTATTCCACTCACATGATAGATGTACACTAACATGTCGGCACCCTGGAGTCTCGCACACGCCGCCCACATTACACTGATCCTTGCTGCCCTTCACTGGTTACCTGTAAAATCTGATTTGCTAAGCCCCTATGTGTCTGATCACTGCTTGAGATCCTCCAGCAGGGCCCTACTAATGTTTCTAAAATCTCAACTTGTCACTAAAGGTGTCCGGGCCCCTCAGCTGTGGAACTCCCTGCCTGGAGATCTCAGGCAGGCTCTTTAAAAATCTCTTCTTAAGACTCACTTTTATCATATGGCTTTTCTTAATCTGGTGGTATTTGTTGTGATTATTATATGTTTATATCTTAAGTTCTGTATCTTATTTGCTTGTATTATGTTTTTATTGTAAAGCACTTTGTAATTTTGCTTTTGAAAGGGGTTAAATAAATAAAGTTTTTATTATCCCACATTAACGCTGTATCACCAAACCTTTAAGGAAGACAGACAACCACACATCACATAGAAGAAGCGACGAGACCTGCAGCAGGGAAAACCCCCGTCGTATTACTTTGATCTAGGAAACAAACAGAATCCACCCTGCTGTTCCTGTGAACATCAAAATGCACTTTGCTTTCTTTCTGCTCCTTTTAGCTCAAAGCAGCACATGTGTTCATGTCTGTGGGAGCATTACAGTGATAGAAGCGAGGAACTGATCTACCGCCACATCCCACCGTCTTATACAGGCAGTGGACGTCGAACTGTGTTTATGGTGACCTTTGACCTCCCTGTATTAAAAGGTTTCATAGCCTCTAAAAATTGATCTGTTGAAACGATCTAACAACCAGACAGCACACAGTCACTACAATAGCAACCAGTTCACAGTCGCTTTAAACTATAACCAGTCTCTACTGTACAACAACCTTGCACCTTGGTAGGGAAGGGATTATTACAGGTAAAGTTAAATTCTCCATCAGTCCAATGTGATTTCGGTGCTTCATCATCGCTTTGCTGAGTCAGCCAGGAAATAATATGGAATGATCCCTGAATTTGGTTTTCTGCCGCTTCAGATGGTTTGTGAATCAGCGGAGCTCTCGACTCCCTAAAGCCAGTGTTTAAAACCGGATAAAATCACACAGAGAAGATTATGACATAAATGATCACATGTCAGGATCAATTATTTACAACTACCCGTGGTGTTTGGCGAACCAATGATTGCACACACACATGATGGCACACAGACAGTGTCCCCAAGAGTTGTCAGACTATTAATGCTCCCTGCTTTAAGTGGACTAGAGCCCTCTAAAGACTGGTTAATTAGTGTTGGGCGGAATGGCTGTGTAGAAATACCCAATGCAGTGCAGAAGTAAAGAGTAAGCAATGCTCTGTGGTGAGAAGCTGCAGAAAATAAGAAAACATGCTCTCTTTTGTTTAAAGCCACAGCACGTGGCTGGTGGTAAAGAGTTTGATTAGACTGGAGTCAACATTGTGTCTGCAGTGTTTCACATGGAGAGAACATGGAGAGGCTGTGACGATTTCTCCTGCTTTTCTCAACTTAAACTGGATGATGCGTCATTGATGGGCCATTTACAGATTAGAGAAGTTTCTTGACTGTACGTAGAGACACTGGTGAGGGTGCAGATTTGTTTTACTTCGTCTTACTGAAAAATAGTCTCACCCCACATGGACACGGCCTCCCTTTTCTGTACACATAACCCTAGCCTGACATGCACATACTGTATGGGTGTTGTCTGAATGGTAACTGGACAAGTCCCATTATGAATCTCAAGATAAAACTACACTGTTTCACGAAGTCCAGGTCACTGTGTGTTTTTGTACTGATGAAGTGGAAGATAAAATATTTCATTAGGTGGCTTTATTTGCCTCTAAAGGCAGATCTGTAGGTGTAGCTTTTAGTAGATCTTGCATATTTCAAAGGGCCTTCAGATTTGTTCTCTTGTACTGCAGGCGTAATTCATTTAAAGAAATATGAGCCTTTAAATTCAAAGAAAAAGTGAAGCTGTAATGTGGCTGGCTGACAGGATCATTAGTTGATTTTCAAATATCAAGTGTCGTACGTTTGATAGAGTGGATTTACAAAATATTGATATGAATTCCTAGAGTTATGACACCACATTCCACAGCACGCTCTCATCATTTACAGTGAAGTTGTAGATACTCAAATGTCATAGGTCCATTCAGATACTAATGGCTCTTGGAGCTCTAGTTTCCTCTGCTGTTGGTCTCTGTCCTGAATAAAGAGCTCCGCTGTCTATTTCTATCCACTTCTCCATTCTAGTGGCTCCAACACTTAAGACCCCGAGCTGATTGGACTGTTTAAGTTTCATTGTCTCCAAGTCTCCCGCATTGATAGAGGTCAAATATTTTAGTGACTCCCTTCACTTGAAGGCTCTGACCGTCACTAGGTATAGATACTGCAGATGTGAAGACCGAGGCGTAATTTGATGGACGGCTCTAAGGAGAGATGGATAGGGAGAAAGAGTCAATAATACAACACTTCACTTTACTGGTTTAGTTTAAATTGTGTTCTTGTTGCTGTCAAGATCTTAGTCCACAGGGAAGATTGGCATTTGACTTCTCACATAGCAAGATTTAAAAAAAAGATGATATCGAATAAGATGATAACAAGTCTGTATATTCAAAAACAGGAGAGAGTCATGACGTAGCAGAAAGGAGACACCATGTTTCATCTCACTGCTGTTCCATTAACTTACTGCTGTAACCAGAGCGCCAACATTAACAGTGGCTATTCATAGATGAGGGAGAGGAGGAGAGAAGATGAACAGGCAGATAATGCAAAATAGTTGGATTTAGTGAGACTGTGTTCAGCCGTCTGGAAAAACAACAGAAGAAGAAAAGCAGAAGGTTCATCAGTTTTAAGTGCTTTGCCTTAGCATACTATTAACGCTCAGCTTAAAATTGCACCATATCGACAGGAGCATTTTAAGATGGGGAACATTGTGTATGCTGCATGGATCAAACGTATTTAAAGTAAAAAACAGAAACTTTGGTTCAATAATTAGAAATAAGGTAAACATCAGGGAGCTAACAATGTTGCTGTTGGAGACAACACCCTTCTTCTACATTCCAGCAACATATAACAAGTAACTTTTTCTCAAATCAAGACTCTTCCTCATGGTACAAGTCGCAAACAACTTTGATCACTGCTGAACTTTACAATGCTGACTGTAAAGGAATATGCACCGCAGCAGGCTAACAAGAGCTGAGGAAGATAGACGAGGGTGAAAGGAATCTAACAACATTTTTAACAAGAAACTACAAGAAGCAAGACAGTGGTCGTGTTATTCAGAGGCCAATTATTTTGTCCCTGATCTGACAGTCAGACTTCACCTGCTCGCATTGAGAGAGGACAAAAACACACACAGTGGAGGCAAGCAGCCGGTCTTATAGCACAGGTGCTCTGTAGACTCTCAGACACTCGTGACACATGACCTTTTCATTTGCTTTCCTCTGGAGGATCACTGAAGTTTTAACTTGTCAGTTTGACGACACTGAGAAGGCCGAGCATGAGTTCAATAGATACAGGCAGGAATATAGTAAACCTTAAGAACTGTTGTTATATCAATTTCCTGTAGCATTCAAAGTTTATACACCATTCCATCATCCAGCTGATTAACTGTGATAGTGGATGTCTCCGTTTCTGATTACTGATGGATTTTTATTTAGTTTCAGTTCACAATCAGCTGAGGCTCCCAGAGGCCAGTCAGCACTGTGTTGTTCTATCAAGTTTAATGCTGAATAAAGGTCATCTTTTAACCTTTCGCACACATGCGCACACTCTCACAACAGACAACACATTCAAACCAATCTTTGAAGTGTGAAGAGATACCAGTAACCTTTAACTCCACTCTGTGACTCTTCTGAAGTGCCACTATCACTATTCGTACTCAGGATGAGTCACCATGTCACAAAAATGCATAATTCAGACATCAGGATACCAAATCAACATTAACCATTTGAATAATCACCTGCTGTAGCTCAATGATTGATTCAAGGACAGTTATTCAACACACATTTTAATATCATTACAATACCACATGAAAAAGAGACAGCAACAGAAACAGCACAGGAAGTAACTAGAGAGAATGAATGACAAAAGAAAAAAGGAGATAGACTTGGTCTTCCACTAAGCTCCCCTGCTCATCCTCAGACTGCATGTTAAAACACTGAGCTGCATAATGCATCGTGACGTCCTGACAGTTTAATAAAGTTAAAAGGCTTCTGCTGTGGAACTTCCGATCCATACTGTCCACTGTCATGGTCGGACATCTATCAGAGCTACAAGACAGAGAGGAGGAGGAGGAGAAACACTTTTCAGAGACAAATGAGGAAATGTGTCTGTTGGGCTGATACTTGTGTGGCTGAGAAACGCTACATTTAGCCAATCAACACCTTAAGAGAAAAGGTCAGTAACCCCGATTTCCCACATCTCCCCAACACACATACACATTCGTGCAAAATAGTAATGAGGGACAAGGAGACTAATGTAATTAAAATTATGTTTAAAGTTCAGCTTATGTTGGTGACTTCATCTCTGATAAAGTGGTATGTAAAGAATAACATCATCATTCATGTAGAGCAATGTTATTTATGGCTGCTGTGATGTGGAGATTTATTGGGATTACACAGCCCTCTCATTGATATCCACACTGCTTTCTCCCATTAATCTACAACTGAATATATTTATTATATCATTATATTAACAAAACAATTTGACAGGTTCATTTAACGGTCACCCCGCCCAGAACCTCGGGTATCAATAACACTGGTGATGATTGAAACATCTTGGACTTAATGGAAAATTCAGTAGAAATCATTTACTCCACTGAAAATAAAGCACTATGGAATTAATTTGCAACACACAGCAGACTTCCAAGGACAAACATTTAAGGGTCATCAAAAATAAAGTAAATGAATACACATGAAACATACAATTAAATGCACTGTGTTTTGTACGATTAAGCAACATTGGAGACATGCAGACCCTAACCTTGTCTGTGCCAGTGTTTTTGAAGTAACCCTGGCTGTCATGACAGTAGAGGTAACAATAACACTTTACTGTGTCTGTAAGGAAAAGACACTAAATCACTAATGTAGGGGAAGCATATAATGACTCAGAAGGTCTTGGTGGAGTGTGTGTGTGTGTGTGTGTGTGCGTGCGCACACGCGCGCCTCAACATCAATGCGATCCTCTGATAAGGCTGCCCTTAATGGCACAGAGTACAACATCCCAGGGCTACCCAACATGAAAGGCTTCTGGTTCTCTGGGGCAAAAAACACACACAGGTACCAGAGTCTCAAAATAACTTCTGACACTGGATTCAATTCAGACTGCCAACTTCTCCGGAGAAGCACTGACATTTGACACATTACTTTTGTTAGTTATTAAATGGATCCATCAGCTCACTGACACACGTCCTGTATGCTTCAGCTGTTCTCCGGAGGAAGGTGCAATGAGATAACTTCTGTAATGAATTGGGGGCATGTAAATAAATAAAAATGAACTGAGGATTCGCCTGTTGAGTCTCTGCAGACTCGTTGGCTTGTTTATTGCCAGTCTCCTGGCCATGTCCACCATATTTCTACCATGCAGGGATTACACAAGCGGGTGAATGATCGATGGATGGAGATGCTGCTAAGGTGCTCTATGCAACAAATGTAGCAACCATATCCACCACTTTGCAGATGTGCTTATCTTCTGCTCTGCCGTAAAACATCTGTTAGAGTGTGTGTGTGTACAGCAGGTGAAGCATGAAGGTAAAGTGAACAGCTCATCAGCACACAGTCACTGAGCTAAACTGCCTACATCACTACTTCATGGTAACAAGACACTGATGATGTCATCAGCCATCATTAACTTTGACTTGAAATTAACATGAACTGACTTCACAGTGTCACAAAGTCCACTTCATGTGAGGATCTGGCCTTAACTTGAACTGAGGGCTGCAGGGTACCGGCCTGCATACTATACATTCGGAGTGAGAGTTTTTAGGCTCTCTGATTATAAAGAGTGCAAGTACAACAACTACAGAACAGAACCAACAGTCTGATGCATCCATGGGTTTATGTGTTTGATTCCTCAAACCTTTCAGGTCTCAACACATAAGTCTGACTGATGGAGCGTTGTTCCCATGAAAATGTCTTGTGAAAATGTGAGCGAGCTCATCATGGACTCAACGGAATGGGAAGACACTTCATGTCAATGCAGCCCAATGGATGCTTCTTTCCTCTCACTCTGACAACGGAGATGCAGATTAGAAATGTACAGACATTTAACTAAAGACACATTACTTCAACACTGACATGATTTAAAAAGATTCACTCCCAAAGCGAAATGGCTTGGTCTTTAAAATGACAGCACACTCACTGACACAATTGGAAATGATAATGTGTCTCAAAAATGTATCTTAAACCTAAAATCAATGTTATTGGTTTGTTGGAAAGTGTACAACATAGAACATAGCAGTGTTAAATATATAATGCTAATGTGTTTCAGTTGTAAATACACTGATGAGACACTTGACAGTCATGTAGACACAGATACAATGTTTGGATGCGCCTAGACACAGATTCCCAAACTCCGTATAGCACAATGTGGACAAAATGGCTCTGTTGTGAGCACTTTACATCCATCTCTTGTGACTGTGAAAGCTACAACAGGAAGCAGTATATTTAGCAGTGCTTTGCTAAAATACTGCCCGACTACAACACACTAAGCATGAGGATGGATAGTGGAGACATGAATTCACTGAAGGGTTGAAATGTTTCTATGGACATTTTGATTATTTTTGGTCTGCCTTGACATTTTGTCATTATTGGTATCTTTTTTTAATCAGCATGTACTCAAGTTGACCGGGCCTCTGTTCTACATGAAGGAGGGAAATAACCTTGTAAGGCTACAAGACTATACTCTTTTAGTTTTCAAAAAACAAACAAACTATAATTTCAAAAATTCACTCTGTTGGGTAATTTGGGAACTATGTATACTGTCTTCACAATCATCCAACATAGCCTAGTTAATCTCTCTCACACACAGAAACACTAGATAAATGATCTTGAAGCCTGGTGAATTTTCACGACACAAATAATTCTGCCGCTTTTATTTCTTTGACTTTGCATAGTAGCGTCTGCTTCAGGCAGCAACACAGTTTCATAAAATGAGGTTTCCACATGATTTCACAAGTTATTAGCGAGAGAGAGAGAGAGAGAGAGAGAATAAGTTGTGTGTATGGTGAAATGAGCGAGAGAGGGAGAGAAAGTCGAGAGAACCTTCAAGAGTTGAAAATATGAAGTGAATGTGACAGAATAATTTCTTGGAGATTATTATTCCAGATATTTCAGTTAGGAGGAAAAAGACGATGCAATACAGCAGCTTCTTTTCTTCATATTTTCAGAAAATAAAATGATGTGAGAGAATACCAAGAAGAAAATGACAGAGTCTGCCATTTAGTAATGGATGAGAACATTAAGATGATGATTAGTTCACTATTTATGAACTTCTCGAAAGTCTGAAAAGTCAATATTATTAACGATGAACTGAGGTGATTTCTTAAACGTCATCGACTAAATACGGGGAATTTATAATGAATGAAAACATGCATGATGAAAACATGTTGGTTTCTATTCTGTCTTGAATAGTACATCAGGATTGTCCTTACTGTTAACAGATCTGTATTTGAGTTAACTGCTGTAAATGCTGCTGTAGGTCCAAATACGGTCACTGGTAGCGAAAAAACCAAAATGGTGACGGCCAAAATGCCAGTCTCGAGGCTCCAAAATGCTAGTCTACAAAACCAATGGGTGACATCACGGTGACTAAGTCCACTTACAGTCTACGGGGAAAACATACACACTCTCCGCTTGGCTGTCGGATGGTAGCAGGACGCCTGTGGAGCCAGAGAATCTCTCAGGGGAGAAACACACACACACACATTCACACAGCTTGTTCTACAGAAGAGCCAAGGCTTTATCATGACAGCTCAGTCGTACTGAAGTCTACAGACAAACAGCAGGATGCTGCTGCTGCGTGCGCGCGTGTGTAGGAACATGCCGACCTCTAAATCCTTCTGACAGTTTCATTTCCTTAGTTGGATCACTGAGCTCAAACACGCAGTTATCTTCTGTCTCATTTGACGTGTGCGAAGACAAATGACATCACAGCAAAGGAAACACATTATGAGTTTGTAGAAAAGGTTGAATTTAAAATGATCCAACACCAACTCATTGCAGTTCATTCCAGCATGGGACCAGAGCAATAAACAACATTAACCTTAAAAAGGTGGCAAAGCAAGTGGGATTCTGACATTGTGGCACGTAAACACAAACACCTCTTCGTACTCCGCTCCACACGACGTAGACACACAACACCCCGAAATGTCCTGAACATTCAGAAACAAGGCATCCTGTCAGGAGGAAGGATCTCTGCAGACACACACTACTAGTTAGCAATAGGTGTGGTTGAGTAGGTTGATTTTAGGAAATTTTCACACTGGTTAAAGGATGGAAATCCTGCCGATTTTGCCTTTGATGCATATTTGATGAGCATGCAAATTGTTTCAGATTTTCTGTGATATATCAAAAGCCTTAATGGTTTTTGTAGTTGAGGCAGCCGTCCAAAAGCCGAGCTAATTATGGAGAAAAGCCTTAGAAACGGTTAGTGAGGAGGAGGATGTGACGGCAACACATTAAATAGGTGAAGTGCGCAAAAATATAATAACAACTTGTCATCATCAACAAAATATACAAATTCAGTCCATAAACCAAGGGCAGAATGATGTAGCAGACAAAATGCTTTTACACTGATGTTAAAAAATGAAAGGAATATAAGAAAAGTACAATACCATAGGTTCTGCTGGCACGTCACGCAGCAGAGACGTGGGTGATTCTGATTATTTGACAGGCTGTGGCCTCTTACTGACGTCTCCTTTCATTTATGCGTTTCTTTGTGTCGAATTCTCCTCCTCCTGTTTGTATTTGATGCAAATGCTGGTGTTTAGTGCTTTATGTGCATGTAGGATTGTTGTGTGTAAACACTTTGGGGACTCCTGACCAACAGTTCAGGTTTAAAATGAACATCTTCCCTTTAGTCCCTGCAGGCATCATTAAGCCTACCTGATTAGTCCCATGTGACTCTTTCAGCACTTGTCATGCTAATAACTGACTCAACAGGATTGTGTGTTTGTTTTATGGAAACAATCTCATTACAGCAGGGATGGTGAATATTTTGCTATACAGTCTTGAGCACTGACAGATATGAGGAACAACAACAAAACATCTTGTTTATTGTGATCACTGCTGTCACTATGCGGTGGCAGTAACCTCCTGTAAAATCTTCATTGCAAGAATCTTGCGAAAGAAAACCCTGTGATCAATTTATTTGACAAGATGACAAAGAGCTCCAGAGAGATCCATGACCCTGCATCTCTACACAGCACACCACGCCATTATATTGCCTAGTAAATACATTTATACAGAGAAATAAACACGTAGACACCTTCCTATTGGACAGGAGACTCATTATATGAATAAAATACATTTTAAACTTAGAAGCTTAGTGCTTAGAAAACCACGGCCGAGTATCAGCCAGCGACAAAACCTTACTTTGTCCGGTCAGGTGACGATTTTTACCTTTGAGCTACAGCAGGAACATTCAGTTTCTTTTTTCCGCCACTTTTTTTCTCAGAACCATCAATAGTTTATATGTTAAGATTTGCCAAATTTAATTTCATGGACAAACTTCCATGAACAGGTGAGGGTGAGATGCACATTTGTGTCGTTGTCCTGCCGGGAACTAGTAACAGTGTCATTTTGGGGTAAACGTGAGGACATTTCTTATTATCTTGCCAAGCCTGTGAATGTGAAGCTCCAGTCCGTCTACAGGACTATTGAAAGTCAAACATTTCATGATTCAGTGTGTCACTGAAGCAGAACAGTATCTACACAGTGTTGCTTCAATTTATCCTGTCCCCCTCAAGAGGGACACACCTTTCATTTCCAACATCTCACATGTGTGCGTAACCAGGAACAACAGAGGAGAGAAATCAAGCTTTCAATGAGAATAATCTCCACTGAATGAAAAAAATTAAATAAAATGACTTCCTTTATTAAAGAAGAATGATACAGGCTCTTTCTCTTTGTGTGCCTCCCTCTCAGGTTTTGTCCCTTTCAGATTTACTCTGGAGGTTGTATTATCATGAAGCTAATTCCTACACTCGTCACTGCATATTACGTTTTATCTCCATCCTCTTCATTTATCCCGCGTACTGGCTGATGTAGCAGTTAATCTGCCTTGTACCCTCACAGATCTCCCAGCAGGAAGTTATTATGCAGCATACTGGGCCCAGATCACAGCCATACCAGCGTTAGAAGCTAAACGCTTAATATTTACCGTAAGAAAGATTCAACTGATCAGGAAAGATGGCAGTTCTCTGCACAGACACACTCAGCAGCTCAGGATGATGCTGATTAGGGAGAATCAGTGGTGCTGGACTTCATGTTATGGACAGAGACACGTAGACAGGCAGTGGAGAAGCCTCATTAATTGCCCAAAGGGATTCATTAAAATGCGAGTTATGTTTGTGTTTTGGGGAATGTGAAGTGACAGATTTCTGAAAACCACTGCATCTCTCTGACCTTCTGTTTGCTTGTGTTCCACAAACACAGCTGTGTGCATTTCTCTCTCTCTAGTTTCTCCTCCGTGTCCTCTCGTTTCACTCAGGCTTCTCTGAACTGGACCATCACCCATCCATCTCCCATCCTGGGACCTCTCTCTCTCTCTGTCTCTCTCTGGCCTGGCAGTTGGTGAGATTCAGCCTCTTCTCTTGTCTCTCTTCCCCTCCCTGCCTTGTGTGCGCATGTTGTCCTTGTCTCTCTCTCTCTCCCTGTGTGTTTGCTTCTCTTCTCCTGTCTCTGTGAATGGTGTCCTCTTCCAGGTCTCCATGGTGGAGAGGAGGTCATTTGGCTCAGGTCCGATCTGTTTGGCGACACCTGAAATTGCTCGAAGTCCTCCTCAACCATTGTTCGTAACAAATATAAAAAAAAAGGCACACGCATAAGAACGGTCCTTCTATCCTTCCCTCGTGCTCTCTCTCTCTCACACAGCTGGCCTCTCCTTTACTGGTTATCATCATGTGGCTCACAGCCCAGCTCATATCTGAGGAGCTGCTGATTATAAAAGGACCATCAAACGTGAAGAGATGGAGCCAAGCGTAGCAGCATTTCACACTGCAGTGGATACACAAGAGGCTGATGGCCAGACCGCTCTGTTGGCTGCTGCTTCTCCTGCAGAGCGATAGGCATACTGTGGCTGCCCAGACTGACAGCTTTAAATGGAAATGTTACATCAATGACATGATTGCTGCTTGGGAGCAACAGTTTAACATCTACTGCAGCACAGCCTGAGTCTTCAGAGCCTTCTTCAAAATATGTCTTCGGTTTCAGTTAGGTTATCTAGGTTGTGGGTCAGCAAACTGTCCCTACAGTTGCTGCTGTGCAGCTAACAGCCAGAGAGGACGAGACGGTTTCCCAGAGCAGCTCAGCAGCTCCAGACAGCGACACTCACAGCTCTCCTGCTGCCATAGCTAACATCACATCTTGGCAAACTAGAAAGGAAGCTGAATGTCCGCAAGTCATTTAACGTTACCTGACACACTAAACCATGGCTGGAATAGTGGTGTGTGGCCCGGTCCGAGTCCACCTTGTTAGTTTCCCCATTTACAGAGCCAGGGCTGTGTTCAAACAGTGTTTTTTCCAGCGTACACACTGAATAGACAGCTAGCGAACCGTAAGGAGATATTCGATTAATATGACAAAAAGACATGTATTGGATTAGATTCGCATAACCAACCTTTAAAACAACTTCCCTCCTACAAGCAGAATTGCGCTGTGTATTGGTCAACGATCATCTCTGGGGGAATTTCAATGATGGATGTAATGGATGACAGTGTCTGAGTGTTATACAGTCACATTACTAAATCTAATTATTTTAGATTATTCTGTGCTTGTCCCATGATAACACTATCTACCAAACTGCTCTCTTTGTTACAGACATGATGCATACTTTATTTATCTACAGAAAGTGCAAGGCTTGCAGAACAGGGACAACTGGCAACCGGAGACCTTCAAGGAATCTGCATGAGCATAAAACTAAGAAGAAATGAATTCACAATGTCCAATAAACCAGAACGCTGAGCAAACACTTTCTCCAAACCTCTTCTGCTCATTGTGGCACAATCACTATTAATTAGAACCATTATAACCACAAGTGACAAACGTAATGCACGAGAACAGTGAAAAGGTAAGTTTTTATGAGAAGTGCATTTTTTGTCTTGAAAATATATTTACAGTAAAAGTTCTAATGACACACATGCTCCTCTTTCATGCATTTAAGAAACGTGAAATATTTCCTTTGGAAAACACAAACCTGCAATTACTCAAAGCTCACAGTTCATATAGTCATAACTCATGTACACGGAGTTTCATGTTGTGAAAAACCTTGTCATACTTAACCTTGCTCTAACAATATTTTTGCTTTCTTCCCCCTGACTTGTTTTTTCTGCTTTGGGTGATGATGAACGTAGATTCAGCACATTCCAGAGGTTTGGCAAGAGATCAGCGTTTCTATTACAAACTCTGAGATGATGGATGAGTGTCTAACATGGGAAATGTTGCTGTTGGTGGAATGGCGCAGTTCATACAGTGTACAAACAAAATGAATCACAAAGAAGCAAAGCAAAGTAAATGACTGCATATGCAAATTACAAGACATAACGGCAAGACTTAAACTGCTTAGCTTTGTCTACTAAAGTTAGTACCACCAACTTTATGAAAAGTCCATCTCTTCTGCACCTACTAACTCTCTGCCATTCTTTTCTCCAAATGATATTTTGTCCTAACAGAATATTATTATTTAAATGTCTTCATAAATATTTATTGGTGAGCTGTGAGGGAGGCCAGTGGAGTTCTACTCCTACATTCCTGCTTGTGAAAATTATACAAATCAACACCTGCATAACAAGTATTTGCTGAAAATGAAGTTGACAGTGAAGCCTCCTGGGACAAACCTCAGCATCCAGGCAGAGTTTGGCAAAGTCACGGCTGGAAGGAGAGGACGAGGCAAACCTGAAGCTGTGTATTAATCCTCATCACCGCTGCTGTAACAGACAGGGCTCTTGCAGTCATATTTATGGCTTTACTGACAGCTCATGTTTCCTCTTGCTTCCTCTCTACTGCCAGAGGCTGCTCTCGGTTCTCCTCCACCTCAACACACCACCATGGGGTTAATGTTAATGTCTGATATGAGCAGCACAACTTCAGAAAAAACAATGTCAGCCTTTACAGTGAGCTAATTCTCCAAAATCCAAACTTTATCTGGTTGCCAAAAGTCTAAACAGTTTCCTTCAGGATGAGTTAATAGGGTTAAAGTGCTGCCATGTGTCTGATCACGATGACTGGCAAGGCTTGGGGCACCTCAAATAACTTGTGCTAAGAAGTTCTGAATAAATGTTAAAAACTGCGTTCCTCAAACCTTTAGTGTGCATATACCGCTGACTACTGTATGGGGACACCTCTGTATGGGTGCATCTTCTTTTATGGCGGCAAACTAGACAAAAACTCCCAAAGGATTGTGGATTTTTTTTTCTGAAAGAAAAAAGAAAAAAAGAAATGCAGCATGGCATCATGTCATTATTAAAGTCGAGTTAGTGAATCAGCCCATTTGCCAGCGTTACCTCCTGGAAGGCTCAGAGAGGGAATTGATGTACTGACTGCGAGGACCACACTTGTGTACATAAACAAAAACTGCGTGATTTCCTGATTCAAAGGAATCTGCTTCTGTAGAAATGAATCTGTGTTGCTGTCTGATTCTCTCAGTAGGACAGAAGAAACTAAGAGAAAAAGATCAGTGTGCCAAAGAAGCAGAACCCTGCTGGACGTTTGGCTTTTTGTTTTTAGCGGTTTTGTTTTTACATGTCCAAATTCGTCCTTCTTAAATATTCATGGGACTGCTGACAATCAGGCAATATATTCAGGCAATCCAAAGTTTTAAATGGCAGCAGAAAAGAATTCTACAAATCAAGTCATCTTAAAGAATTTTTATTTGTTGGTCAGCAGTCTGGTATATATATATTTACATTTAGAAGAAGCTTTTATCCAAGGCAACTTACATATGTGAACATTCACAAACCAAAGGCACAGCTTCTGGGGCATTTTTGGTGTTCAGTATCTTGCTCAAGGATACTTCGACACATGGCTGGGGGATCGAACCGTCGACATTCTGATTCACAGGCGACTACTCTGCCACCAAGCCACAGCTTTATTTATTTATATATATATATAAAAAATAAAAAACCTAAAATCATAGTCAAAGGTTTCCAGAGTTAGGGTAAACTTTTTCCATTATGTTTTTGAAACATCAAATTTAAAGACCTTAATCAGAGGTGATGCAACTGAGAAGATCGGTATTTCTCGAATAGCTGTGTGGTCTCTATGTCATACTTCCAGGCAGCATGCCAGAGGGGATATCAGTGCATGTAGCACAATGGATGACAGTGATCACAGCATAGTAAAGGGTGGCCTGTAAAAACCCTGCAAAGTGCTGAATAAAACATACTGTATGTATCGGCTGAACATTTGGCCCACCCTCTTTCTCTCCCTTGTCTAGACAGCCTCTCTCCTCTGGGACTGAGTCAGATCTGCAGTGCCAGGTTGTCATGTTTAAACCTCCATCACTGCCTGTGCCAGTCTTGTATCTTACCTTTGGGACAGATTATGGCTCTTTGCTCCCCCACTGTTCCCATCCTGGCCTCTCCTGCTGTGACAGGCTGCTGCTCGTCCTTTGCCATGTTTAGAGGCTGTTAATGCCAGTTGATTGCTTCAATGGCGGAAATCTTTATGCCAGCCAGCTGAGTAACCTCTGGCAATGTGGCAGTGAGTGTGTGTAGCTGTGTAACCTTGGCAGTGGATTGGGTTTCTCTCTCCTGGCCTCCTGCCTGCTGTGTCTCTCTTAACCTCTTTATAGGTCACATCCACTCCTGGAGCCTCTCATGACGCTGCCAGCATGACACATAACATTAAAACAACAGACCCTGATGCCAAACTACCTGTGGAGAGTGAACCTTGAGTCAGTGTTTCTACAGATCTGTCAGTGTGTCTAATGTTTGCTCTAAGACACCGCAGTGACACAGCTGCTGACAGACCGAGAGGAAACTATTCACTCCTACCACACAAAAGACCTGAACCAGGAGCAGGGTTTGCATTTCACATGAAGGTGTTTCATCTCCTCTCACCTTCCATTCCTCCACTGTAAATGTATGCCCTGTCCTCTCCACACACAATCCTTCTCTCCACCTATTAGAAAGCCAGCAGCTGTGCTCACATGACGCTGTACTCATTGGCTACAGTTAATCAAATAGCTGAAAGCTGATAGCATTCGCTGGACTTATGGGTGGGCCACAGCCTTAGATGAGCATCAAACAGCAGAGATAAGCGAGCATGGCCACCCCTCTGACATTATCTCTTTTAGGGCGCTCCAGTTGAAGGGAATCCTAAAAGAGATAATGTCCAGGACTGGTGACAAATGTGTGTTTTGGATTCACACTGATGTAACAATGCTGCCAATAATCTTAACTAGAGAGGACCCACAGCCAAAACAGCAAAAGAGGAAACTGATTTTTGAGGCCAGTTCTTGTTTACTTTTAAACTACCAATTAATCACACCTGTTCACTTCAATTGTCAGGGAGGTTTCCTTGTTTCATCTATTTCATGACCTCATTAGTTTGCTGATTACCTGTGGTTGAAATCAATAGGCGGTTTAGAAAATATTGATTAATGCAGGAAACTAGTGAAGCATTAATGTAGATAAGCAGTCTAGGAGTCTTTAGCCCTTTTTGTTGTTACACACCTCATGTGCACATTTGATAATCTCAAAACACTCAGCCCTGTAACATTCAGATAAGACAGCTGAGAAATGCTGCTGCCTGCCAAACAGTCTTATAGATTTCTTAAAGCGTAGCCTGATGTCCTCTATAGTTATCATTCACACGTCTTTTTACATGAGAATCACCATTATGTACTAATGTGTTTATGTATTATTTTACAATGTAAACATCTGTGATCATCTTACAATATAGTGGAACAAAACACCATCAAATGCCACAGTGCATATTTCCATCTTGACCGATAGCATTATTAATGTGAGGGGAGATTCCTCTGTTCAGTATGGGAACATAGATAACCAACCAAATCATGTAAAACCAAATTTGAGGAACTAAAATACTGCGGTCAATAAGGAGGCCATGGTTGGAAGTCACCTTTTTATAAAGGAACTGGTAAATTGTTTTGGTCTGTTATTTGGCGATGCTATGTGGGAGGAGGGAGAGGGATGATTTGAGTCAATGTGAAAACAACACCAATCTTACAACAACTAAGGCCTAAATTGAAATTGTACTGCAGATACAAAAAAAGCTGAAAATACTGAGTTTCAGCACCATGGACAGCTCCTCACACAACACAAAGAAAAGCATTAAGTCCACACAGCTCTGACGCAGGAAGTCGGGACGGTTTGGCTTTTCTGACAAACTACTAATTGATTATCACAGGTTTTTTTGGTTAAGTAAGTGTTGACTGACCAATTGATTAATCAACTAATTGTTTCTGCTTCTTGCATACATGACCATTTATGAATACTGGGACCGTGAGGAAGGACACACGCTCATTCACACAGCAAATGTCACTTCCATTCAACTGAAATTCAGGTAATGTGTGAAGTGTTTCTTTAGTGAATTACGATACAAATAACTTCCATTGCTAATCAGACTTTGTTTACAGAGCCCGAGGTCAGAACAGGAAATCGAGAAAGACTTCCCTCAATGAATGTTTATTTTAACCAAGCAACTGGTCTATAAGATACCAGGAAGCAGCCAAAACACAACACAAAAAACGCAATAATACATCGGTGTAATACTATACACTGCACTGAGTAACGATGAGGCAGTACATTATAAAAAACAACAACAGACAAGCAGTGTGACAGCACACACTGCAAACATAAGCAGCCTACCAAGCCACACAGCCACTAAAGAAATCGAACAGCATTGCATGTTCACTACGCGTCTGTGTGGGTGTCCCCCCACAGTCCAAAGACATGCAGGTCAGGTGCAGCCAGGGTTCATGGCTAAGTCCATCTCAGTCTTATGAATGAAGAGACAGCATCAGGAGTGCATCAAAGGCAGCGTGCCTCTGCAGCATATTATTGTCCAACCTTTGCATTTCATCCATTTGTTACCTGCCAAGTGACACATCTGTTCATCCTCTGACTTTCCCTTCTGTAACCCGAAAGGACCTAGGATCATCTATCTTGCTAATAAGCACTCTTGTGCTGATCAGTTTTAACAGAGCTTGGGGAATCCCTGGTTTACCCTCCACTTCTTCACTATGTTCTGCAGTAATGTGTTAAAAAAGGTGAAATATGGTCCTTACTATTATGAATCTTGCCCACAATGATTCAGCTTCCAAAAGTGTCTCGTTAAATGTTTAGTACGCTGCTGAGGGCCTGGCACAAAGGAGAGGTGAGACTGGATAAGATCATGATTTAAAAATCGGACTGCAGTCATGTGAGATGTTCCACTCTCTGCGTGTCGGACACCAGGGAAATTAAGCAGAAGAGACTAGAAAAATAATATATACATAGATATTTAAAGCTGCACAGCTTATGTGCTGCCCACAACCCCAAATAATGTCACCACAAGGTCAGTGTGGAGCAACCACACACATATACACAGATTTACACACAGAGAAAGAATATCATTTCCACTCTACTACACTGTGGCTACTCTGATGTCTTTCTTTGGTGAATTACCATATAAATAACTGCCACTGCTTATCAAGGTTCATTTCAAAAAGCCTGTGGTAAGAATAGGAGATAGAAAGGGTGTGAGAGAGAGTTAGGCATTAAAATCTATTTCTCTCCATCTCATTAGACAGTCTCTCTTTATCTGTCTTTGTGCCTATGTCCTTCTCACACACAGGCTCCTCTGGACTCTACATGCAACAAGCAGTCCAGGAGTTTGTCACCTCAGTAAATCATTAACTAGATACAAACCGAGAGACTGGACAACCTTAATAAGCCCGTGAATAAAAGACAGGCAGGACAAAACAGGAAGGATGGGACAGAGCCGGATGAGAAACAGGAGTAACAGTTGCCCAAAGTGTCCTTGCTCTCTCTGATCAACGTTTCCTCAGCCAGTCAAGTCATAAATCTCCTTCTCTGACCTACGGATCTGCGCTATCAAAGCATGTCTTTAATCCACCCAACTTCCTCACGTACTTCGTTTCTTTTTAACAGGCATTTACATACCCAATCCTGTCTCCTACACATTTCTGTAGTCTGTTTATGTGGTCTTGTTTTTTTGGCAGCCAACAATGGTGTTTCATACTCCCTTTTCCCCTTTGGCATGCATGCATGCATATATATATATATATATATTTTAGTATAATAGGGTTTGTCACGAAACCGTTTTCATTGATTAACAAACTGAGTGATGGTGGAGAGAAAATGATTAAACTACTAAATGACCTCCAGAAATCCCAATTTAAAATTGTATTAAAAATTTGAGGGCTACTGAGGATTTACGAAGGTGCAGACACTTTGTTATTAAGCTAAAATGCACTGCAAAAGCAATTTTTTTCTTAAATAGAAAATAAATGATTTATGTGGTCAGAGCTGACTGGTCTCTACTTATTTTCTGTTTTCTTCTGTTCAGCTGAGATCCTGAGCTTTGCTCCAAAGTCTAAAAAGGTTAAAGTTACAACAGCCTGGAATTTTGAACTGAGTTTGCAGTGTCAGTGCACATAAACTATGTATTTATTTTTTGGCAAACACACCATGTGCTTAAGAATATATCAGAATACAACCTTTCCCCACACACAGGTGATTCCTAGCATTCACAATGTCTTTTTACAGAAATACATTTGTCACACAGAACCAGAGTTTCTAAACAAAACATCCTAATCAGTCTGTTGGAATTGACCACGCACTGAAATAAATTCCAATCTCTCCCTCCATTGAGAAACAGACTTTTGTTTTGTTCTTCTTCTTGTTATACCTTAAAATCCAATTTGCTTCACAAAATAAGGATGCAACATGGCTTCTCTTTGGATGCACCCCAACTCACGAATCCACCCCAACTCCAAACAGTTGAGAACAGCATGTGGGAAAATGGGCTCCATACTCACAGCACAGCAATTTAACCTAATCAGGGAATTGACGCCAAGCCAATTATTGGTCCTTAAGTCACCCCTTGGTCCTTAAGTTAACCTCATCAATTTCAAGATAGAATTTCAAGATTTTTATTGCAACAAAAATAATACTTCCCACTGAAACCTTAGTACTTGGCTAAGGATTTACTAAAAGGCACTGTTGCATGATCCCACATGAGCAGACTCAGTGCTTCAGGTCTTTCTCATAAAAGGAGATGTTGGCCTACAGTGGAGGTCTCTCTCCACTGCACTGTGAGATGTAACCGCTCCAGTCAGACTCATTCTTCTTTCTTTACAGGTTTACAGCTACAGAACAGCTGCCAGAGTGTTTTATTGGTTCTTATCAGCCTCGCCCCCTGCAGCAGAAGTCACACTACATCTCTCTGATGTGATGCTGCTCGTCCACAGAAACTCAAGGAATGTATGTAATGTGCCTCAGTGCAGAGATTGACCTTCTGTGTGCGTAGAGGGGTAGAGATTTAATAGGAATGTTAAAATGCCTTTAGTAAGAATATCAGCTGTATTATTTCAGACACTGACAGCATGACATATTTTACAAAAGGGCGACATTGATTGGTGACTGGTTGACGGTGAACGATCATAGCATCTAATTTCTACTGTAATTGGGTAAATACAGTATTAACAAGGGAAAGCTGTTTAGCACAGAGAAACATCTTAATCTTACATATGGTTGAGACATGGTATCACCTGGTGGCTGAACGCTGCAATATTCATACAAATAATGGAGCATTTTCAGGGCTGCTCGTCATGCAGAAGCCTAAATACAAATGAGACAAGGAAAGCAAGTAATCTGTCAAAACAGTATGAGGACACGCCTCTCCTGAGATATACCTGCTTTTAACAGGGACAATATTAAAAAAACAGCAGCTGTCTGGACTGTAGCACAACACTTTACAATCTTAGAATATTGATCCTCACAACAGGACTGCATGCAAATATAAAGATATGTATTAAGTATTCCTTTCATTATAAAACACATAATTACATAATAATTGTAATAAGTCAATGTACCAAAAAATGAATGGTGGACATGTTGGTAAGTATAATCTGGAGTTGAGTGCAGCTCTCTACAACCCAGCGGGGTGGATCATTGTGACGAGCAGCTTGAAGCTCCCAGCCAGCTGACACATCTTCCTCCAGCACTGACTCCAGGTGATTTATGTGGAAAGAGATTTCATATTCCCCTTAATCTTCTTTGCTCTCGGAGTATATTTTTGAAGTGTCTTGCATTCTGATCTATGAAATGTGCTATATAAAAAAAAAAAAAAAAAAAAAAGAGAACCAGATTCGAATGGCATCCAATCCAAACAAG
>CM022478.1:22801025-22860406 GCA_011952105.1 Coreoperca whiteheadi | reverse complement strand
CCCCCCCACACTGTCTGCCACACTCTGCCCCTCTCTCTCTCCCCCCCCTCCCTCATCTGGCACTTCACACCATCCAGGCTGCCTGCCAGCATCAGAGCAGTGTTAAAGTGAATCCAATATGCTTGGTCAGGGTGTGCGCTGTTCTAGGTAGTGTGTTCCTGTGGGAGACAAAAGGAGCTAATTGATTCAACTCTCAGCTCCCTGAGATGGGCCAAATCAGCTCTATTAGTACAGTCACGGTCGGAGGGAAGAGAGATCTGTGAGGCCAGACGATTGTCAATGAAAGGCGGAGGGATTCAGTCAGACCGAACAAGAGAAGTAGACTAAAGGAAAATGTGACAATTACTTGATTTTCTAGTTTTCCTAAGGTGAGTGGAATTTGCTCATTTCCATATCCAAGCTACATCATGGTCAGCTCCAGTATTGCAGAGTCACTCTCGAGGTTTTGATGAGCATTGTTGGTCTGTTGCTTTACTGAACAGAGAGGTTCTGATGCTGGTAGACCAGACAAGATAACTGTGTGGTGTTGGTCACCAGCTCATTACTACCTACACTGCCGGTACATAAAACATCAGCAGCAGTTTAAAGGCATGACCAGCTGATGACTGGCACTTGACCAACTTCGGGGAGGTATTCAGCAGCATCTCAGGAGTTTTTGCTGAGAGACAATAGGTCGAGCTGGCTGACCAAACCCCCTTTTAACCAGCAGGACTATAAAATACCAGCAGAGCCACCAGCCTCCACAGCTCTCTTCTTCACAGGATAAGAGACTGCTGCTGTTGCCTTCACACAAAATGCAACAGATTATTGTCTGGTGGCACATGTTGATGCTCATCATAGCTTTGCACTCAACGCTTGGAAACTGTCTCCCTACAACAGACTTCATCATGTCTCTGCAGATGTGCATGTGCAGCTTCTCCAGTCCTCATAGTTTATATATATATGTATATATGTTTGCAAATGAGTGCATTTCCACCAGCGGTTTGTTTCACACAGGACATTTGGACATTTCAAGTATACATAAAACGCACAATACCCGAGATGCGCAACAGCCAATGGTCAAAGAGGCAGACAATAGAGCCCGGTGAACCACCACGGGCACTGACAGGCAGTCAAAACTGCCCGAAAGACTCCCTAAAGACTCCAAACTGCGCCATGCCACGTTACTACACATACATTGTATTATGATCGTCTTGATATATTAAAAAAAAAAAAGAAGAAGAAGTGAATGAAACAGCAGATCCTTGCCTTGAAATCCGAAGAGGAAAGCAACGCCGGGGATCCAAACGCTGTATATCCAGAAGTAACGCATGACGCCCTTCAATCAGGTCCAGCAGCTCAGCGCTCCTCCAGACGAAACTTGGTCTCCTGGCGAGGGTCGGTGTCCACGGCTAATCTCTTGACCTCGAAGGGAAAGAGCTATCCTCAGGAAATAACGCCTCGGAGTGACAGAGCTCAGCAGCAGCCGACGCGAACCACACAAGTGCAGGCGAACCGAACGCCGGACCCGCTCTCGCTCACGCTGTCAAGCTGCGGCTTGGTGCGCGGCCGCGGCTTGGCCTGCCCTGCCATCTAGCGTTTCTGGAGGAAAGGAGAACGCGAACGGAGGCAGAGCTCAAGCTGCCGCTCATTATTAGCTGAGCTCAATGAGCCACTACACACATTATAGCAGTCTGTTGTCTCGGTGGGGTTTTGAAGAGCGTACGTGTCTTGACTAAATCAAGGTTAATTGAGGTTGCCATGGAGATATCTTTCAAGGAGCCATACTGAGTAATATTGTTAATCTGTTACATGAAGTTGATAACAAGTCTAATATATTACTATTAATGAATAAAAACAACAACAACGAATGTGTTTATTGTCTTATCATTTAATTTGATCACTATGCTATTCCATGATTGGTTCATTTGTTTAGAATTAGGACAATAGTATGCTGTCCATATCAGGATGACATAACATGACATATGGATTGCATAATTCATACCATTAATCATTGACATTTACATACATGATTTATACTTGTTTCAAAACTGTTTGTAAATTAAAGCATTTGCCTTGGTTTATGGTGGATATCTTGGTAATATTTTGCATTACAGAGTTAAACATTTTGAAAAGGCCTCCATAATCAAATATTCATTAATGACTACCAAACGATTTGTAACCCATACATAATTAAAGTGGGCCCCTGTTGTTAAGCACTGTTTACCATTGTGTGAGAGAGTTTGGGGGGCTGTCGCGCACCAAAACAGCTTCCTCTGCTTCTTGCTGATCTCTTGGGCTCCACTGCATTACAGATGGCATCATGGTTACAGTCACCAGACCCCTGGAAATTGTAAGTTGCACATCTGCCATTGTCAGAGCATCCATGCAGGAAATATCTCATCACCACTGGGTTGACAGGCATCGTGTGGATCGGTTGATACCCTGCGTCCACGACAAGGGTCCTGGTACACACTTGACCTGGATCAAAATAATTCCTGCCTTGTAGGTAGGTGGTCATTGACTTACGCTTTGCAGCCTCATTGTTTAAGTTATTTCATGCCATCAAAGATTCATATTGCATAGTGCATATTGTCAAGTGTCAAGCTGAAAATGTTTGAGTGCAACAGTCAAGAACATACAGCAGTCGTGCTGATGGTAAGTCAGTGTTAAGGTTTTTTTTGTATTGCCTAAGTTAGTACAGACTGAAAAATGCAGAAGTCTGCACAGTGAGTAAGATCCCAAAATGTTAATGAAAATTTCCAATTAATTTTTGCTGCAAGCTAGTCAGCTAGATGGAATTTTCCTTGCTTTTACCAAGTAGAAACACTCGACTTGCGTAATCATCTCCTGGCTGATATCAATCAAGATTTTGAGGCAGCTTCTCTGCCAACTCCACCATGAGGGACAGACAGTTATTTAAATATGTGGAGGTAGCATCAATAAAGAAAAGTAACACAGTAATAGAAGGCTAAATCGAAAAGTGTGAACATTAGCCTCGGTAATGAGACATGGTTTCCATACGTGATTTCACATTTGGGCTTTTGGAGAGCTAATAGAGCTGCTCTGCATAAAGCCTCCAGAATATCTGCAAAGCTTTACTTAAACCAAGTAATTTTCAGTGATCTTCAATTGCCAGATATTATCCATGCTGCTGAGGGGCCCTCAAGCAAAACACTGACTCTCTACCAGCTACAAGGGAGCTTTTGTGTAATTATGAGCTCTGACATTTCCAACATGTTACTATCTTTCTGAGCCATACTGTATTTCAGCAGGGACCTTGATCTGAATTTTTCTACAGGCATCTGGATCAGAGGCTTGCTTGCGGACACAGTGATGGCCACTTAAGCTGAGGATAGACTAGATCATAGACTGTGCAGGGGATTGACAGTGCATAATCATACAGCCATGCCATTTAGTAAATACCACTGTCTCTTAGGAGTCTAGGGACACCTGCAGATGTATCTTGGTTTGATCATAGAGCAGAAAACAGGTGTTCTCAGGCTTAGGAAGTAGAACAAACAAGCAGCCCCATTCACAGAAGCCCTTACATATTGTATGTCTTCCAGCTCCTGAATTGTCCTGACTGCTTCTCCGGCTGAGAGACAGCTCTGGCCTCTTGGACCCACTTGGGCTGCGTTTTGACTCTGTTTGGGCGTGATGCAAGATTTCCCTGCAGCATAACTCTCCTCACTTTCTATGACAAGGTAAGGACATGAAGATGGATGGGATTTGGTGTTTCACAACTTTGGCTGGCTTACAGGCCAGTGTGTCAGTGTTTAGCAGCACAAGCTCTGCATTTACGTTTGAACTTACAGTAGGTCTCTACAATATGTTAAACTTGGAGAAGCACGACACACATTTGTAGCCATTCCCATTTTGTCTAAATCTTACATACAAAAGTACACATACAGCACTGGATGGGTTTTTTTGTGTGTGCGTGTGTGTGTGTGTGTGTGTGTGTGTGTGTGTAGGGGTATCTTTTTCTTGAGGCTTGATGGGTCCCTTAAGGAGAATGCACTGGGGTTTGGAGAGTGCAGAACGCAGCGGTGAAATGTATTTTCCAAGTGAAAAATACTTTATGTTTCAGGGAGCGTAAGAGAATGGTACAACACTTCTCCAAGAGCACAGTTTACTGTAGCACTGAACATTTGCCATCATTCAGTTTGTAAATGTTGGAGAATGGGATGAGTCATGAATTATTCAGCACAGATAAAGGCTGTGTCACTCTGCCGAGCGAAAGCACATGTAACCAGCTTTAAAAGCAACACAGAGGATGGGGAGAGTCCAACCAATTGTTCTGCTGTGCAGATGAATTTGGGAATGTTTATGCATGTATGTTAATTGTCTTTCTTCATTTAATGTTATTTTTCAGCAATTGCATACAACATTATTTTAATCTGACCTCTTTGTACCCAGTCTCAGCATGGCAACTGTGCTAAAGAGGCCATCATTTATGACAAAGACAGCCTGTCAAAATACTGCTTTACTCTTTCTCTGTAGTTAGGGTCGTCAAAAATAATCACATATGCTCATAACAAAAAGGAAAAAAAAAAAGATAAAATAAAACAGGTGACAGTGGATCACTCAAGGGGAAAAGACACAAAGCCAAGTTTAGATGGAATCAAATTAATAAATATGTGAACATCAGAAGCCGGTGATGTTAAGGGTATGTGTGGCTTGTTTCATGTTTGAGTCAACAGCAATGACCACAGATCAGAAGGATGACATCCAAAGATGCTTCTTTAGCATACACATCTGCATGTTTTCATACATCATTCATGCTACCTTGCGTCTTTCTCTGTGTGTCTGTATGTGTGTGGGCATGTTACCTTTACAAATGCTCCTAAAATCAATAGAGGAAAAGTGTCTGCCTTGTCTCAAAGCAGGGCATGTTTAACAAACTATAATACCATTTCACCCAGACTGGATCCTAACTCTCACTTTTAACATGCCTCCTTTATCCACTGTTAACAATAAAAATAAATTCATTTTGACCGCATGGTAACCTCAAAAAATTGCCGAATAGAATTCATTTCCCGGTGTGAAATTGTTTTTGACAAACCTATTAATGATTAAGAAAAGTGGTTATCACGCCGTTAACATGGTGAATTTACCAGTCCATTCAATTTCACGCTTGCTTACAAATCAAAGCATTCTGAGAAATTTACTTAGTGTAGGTGAAATTACCTTATTTCATTCTGTCAACAGGGTAAAGGGTAAAAAGTCCAATGTTTTGCAGAGGCATTTTGTGTCACTCAAATAAAGGAAATCATCACTTTTGGTAGGTTCCACTAAGGTGAACTCCATTGAGATGTGTTTTTCATTCAGGATGATGAAGCAGGTCTGTGAAGCCAAGCAGAGCATTGAAATCCAGAGATGCTGGACTGTACTGAACTACAATAATGGATTTATGTTGCAGCTTATTCAGCACCACAGTCCTTGGATAGTGAATAGAGAGAAACTACTGTGTATACTGCTGTGTGAACTGAATACCCTGTACTGTAATATGTCTGGTGAAACGCCACTGAGTGAATGTCTCCAGCCTCCAGTTCACCATGGACAGAGACAGAGTGGTGGCAGAGCACAGAGCTCGGCTCACTGCTGTAAAGACTTGAGCTCACAACAGTATGTTTGCAATCAGTATTAGCATGTACTGATATATTCACTCACACTGATATAGAGTATGTTTTATTAAACCTCTAAGACAAAGAAATGAAATATGATCTACAAGAGCTACAGGGTCTTGGGCAACATAAATTCAAGTTTTGGTTTTTTTTCTCCCCTGCTATCTTCTTTACTTCGTATACCAGGTTTTCTCACACTCTCTAAAGAGTCACCCTGAATTTCTTGTGAAATTAGATTGTGTACTAGTGTTAGCCCCCCCCCCCCAAAAAAAGGAAGGGAGAGTCTAAAGTTGAACTTAGCAGACCATAGAAAGACTTGTTCAACCCGAACTGAATACTTCAGTAGGTCTGTTATTCCAAACTCATGTTGCTCACTTAGAGCACAAAATATTATGTGCTGAAAAAAACATCTAATTCATAGAACTCCAGAAATAAAGTTACAGTGTGGCTACATTGTTTGGCATATTTGTTTTTATTACCTGCCGACAATTGCAGAGGAGAGTTACGTGTATGAAATTCACACTGTCAAAATAGCCAAAAAATATGTACTTATAACCACATTTCATTCCAAAGTGTTAAGAGAGAAACTTAAGAGGTGGATGCATTATTCGTCAGAACTGATTTTGTAGCTGCTGAGAAATGCATCCCCTGTTACTTCAGCCAGGAATATTATTACTTGCATGAAATTTACACTATTAAGCTGAAGAAGAGCAAAACGTGTGGTCGTGACATCATGTGATCCAAAACTGTCTGTAGAGAAATATGAAAACATGCTGTTTGCATTGATGACTCTAAACGTTCATAAACTATGGATAATGTATCACAATTGATGAACCTGACGAAGAGGATTATAGCTTTTTTTTTAAAACAGCCTTTGCCTTGGAAATCTTTGCAGCGTCTGATAGTTTAAGCTTAAGCTGTGCGCTCTCCCGCAAGGGGCACGGAGTTCTCGCTGGGGAGGCAGAACTCGGCCAAGCACCTGACGCAAAGTCACTGTTTCGGTTCACTCTCACCGCTCTCATCGTGTTGTTTTCAGTGCTCAGCACCAAACAACAGACAGACATAGTTAGTAACCAACTGGTGAACACAGTGTGGCTTTTTGCAGCTAAAGATCCAGACATTTCCCTCCGGGTGATGGCAAAACAAGAGTTAAAACAGAGCATAAATAGAGTGAATATTGGACTTTCACATTTACCAGCTGGCCAGAAACAGAACTCCAAATGAAAGAGATTGCAGTTTCATAATTGCTGGATGTGTAAATATGCATTTTATTTGCTAACAAGTTCACCATATAAACTTTAAAGGTACGTCAGAGGTGTGCCACCAGGTAGCTAAACAAAAAACTCAATAAACAATAACTCAAGTTTAGAACATAAAGTCGGAAGTTCTGGAAACTCCAGAGGACTGCATAATTGCAGAAAGTTTGGTCTCCACTCCTCTCCTTTTCATTTTGAGTGATGAGATGACAGCATTCTTCTGGTTAGTCCAACAATATACAGGTGGAGCAAATTACTTGCATCATATCAAATTCTAGCCAAATTCTGCTGGTTACAAACCGAAACCGGTCTTGCATATTTATTACAGTCTGGCTTTCTACCCAATCTTTTTTTTTTTTAAGGAATACAGCCAATTTATTGCCCAATGTGCTGGGCAGGTGAGTGGCTGTCAACTACCCTTCAAAAAATAGCCTCATAGTCAGAAGGAAGGAAGACCCAGGTAGAACTGCTACTGACCCTGCTCACTCAGGCAACCAAACCCTCCCCTCGGGACACAGAATCACTGCATTAATGTCAAGGCCATGTCCGAGCCATCTGCCTTCTCACTTCACTTCTGCCACTGGCTCTCTATTTTCCTTGTCTCTGTGTGTTCAGTGTTTATTCAACAGGCTCGCTGGTTCATTATGTGATTGACTGTGTCACCTGCCACCTGCCAGCACAGCTGTTCAGCATTTGTTGATGAACGCTCTCCGTACATGGAGAGGTTTTTGTGACACTTAAATTGTCTGAGATGCCGGAGCTGTCCATGTTGTCAAGTCTGGTGTTCCCTGCCCATTGGGAGCTATTATGACGCTTCCAACATTAACTAAGGAAGAAAACTCGAGAAGCAGAACGTCCTGAGAACACCTGTATCATTGACAAAAAACAATAATAATTTTAGCGTCTTCTCTGTTTATTTTAGTTTGAAGAGTTTTTTGGGAAACGTATTCTCAAAGTGAGGACTTTTGTCCATGGAAGTTTTAAGGACAGCTGAATACTGAATGCAAACAAGAACAGGTTGACAATAAGTGTAAGAAAAATGAAGAGAAGATTAACGAGAGGTAAGGCAAAAGAAGCAAAGTCCCCTCTGGCCAGTACCTGTATTCAGATGAAGACAGAGAGGGTTCGAGCTTTCGGAAAGGACCAAAACGACAAGATTGGAGCGGCCTGAGAGAAGGTGATTGAAAGAATCAGAGCTGCCTTCCTGCCAGATGAGAACAGCTGGAGAGAAATCAAGTCACATTGGGACAGCTGATGGAGCTGTAGTGAGAGGAGAGAATGGCTACTGAGCTGAAAGAAATGCAAGAACGGTGTCGGAGCAGATGAGGCAGCTGAAAGAGGCAAACGGAAAAGACCAGCTTCAAGAATAAACATATGGCTCACACCAAAGTGCATTTGCAGACTTTGGTCCAAGGCATTGAAAGACAATGGCAATGAATGAAACAAGAGCGAGAGTTGAATGTTTGCTCCTGGGTAGGTAGTGTACTGTGGGATTTTAGAGCTTTTTCACTGGAAGCAGCTGCCTGCTGTGACCAAGAAAATGACAGTATGAGAGCGGTGAGAGTGAACCAAAACAGAGAGGTTGCAGGCAGGACAGCTAAACAATGAGCTGAAACTCATTATAAAGCTCCGTAACGCCGAGGGGAGCTGAAGATTCAGGTGATAATTCTCTGTAGGTTCATCACTGCGAGCGACACCTTTCACATTGTAAGAATATGCAAGAGCATAAATTGTGCCAGCTTTAAGAAGAAACTGGCAGAGCAAACTGAAGAGAAACTGGAGAGAAAAAAGACAAGAATCCTGACTGTTTAAAATATTCAGCTTCATGTACATTGCCTCTGCTGATCACTTGGCTTTGGAATAAATGCACATTGGATGCAAAAATGTTGTTCCTGGCACCCTCTTGTTCACAATCAAAAAAAGGCAGCAAAATAAAAAATGGATTTATAAATTCTGAATATTAATGTTGCTTTAGTCAGACTTTCGATGATACTATTATTCTGTATTCTTTCACTCTCATATCATATCTCAGTCTCACATTCCTTATTCACCTCACCCTCTATTCCATGTACTAGACTGACAAAACACTCAATCCAACAGCAAACAGCTGTCTTGTCTTACTTCCACTTGTGTGACGCTTTATAGTATTTGATGTCCAGCACTCGTGTTTCTTTCCTGATTCCTCTGGACAAAAATGGCTGCTTGTAGATGACAACGTGACAAAGGGAGGTCGAAAGAGAAGACAAACATAGACAGGAGCAGGTAGAAATAGATTGAGAATGGACACAGAGCGAGAAGCTGAACAGTCATTGCCAGCAGCGAGGAAACCGATTACGTGACAGGTGACAAGCCCCTGACACAAGGCTTAAATTTGATTCAATCATGCCATTGCAATATCCTCTCTTTCCTGCAATGCAATCATCCTTGTCTCTTTTTTCTCAGTGTAACGGGAGGCCTTTGCAGGGAAAGAAAAGAAAGAAAAGACTGAGGATGCACCACTTCAACACTTAACAGATAAAAGGGATAAGATGGAGGCAGTAATGGTCGCACCTCACTTCAATTGTCTCCCCAAATGTATTTCATTGAAAGGGTGTTACTGTACCGAGAGGGGATTTTCTCTCCCACACTTCACAGAGATGTAAAAAGTGAAAAATATCACTCTAATAACTTGTGCATTGTTTATGTAGGGCCCAGATTTGAGGTTTGATAGTGTATTTTTGGGTGTATGCCCACCCAAACACTATGGTCAGAAGGTGATAATTGAGATATTTGTCATTATTAATCGATTTTAATGCTGAGCTCTGGAGAGCCAGAAACACTGCTCACCTCACATGTACAACCAGGACCTATGAGAGGCTTTAAACAAGCCCAAGTTTAACCCACTAACCTAAATAATCTATTTGGTAAAAGAGGTAAAAACATTTATCTTGGTTTGGTGTATTGAAGGGCACTCATGCTGTAACTCACCGTCTTGGTGTGTTTTTCATTGGCTACAAGACAGAAATGTCACAGCAAAGGTTTGAAAGTAATCACTTGGAACTGTATTTATGGTAAATTATTTCTTAGTGCTTGACTCCATAAATACTGTAAGCTTAATTCATTGCTTCCGGGTCACACTGCCTGATTACCGTGAAAGCTCTACACAGTTCCCCTCAGTCCCACAAGCCAACCTGCATCTCATGCCCATTCTGTGAGATCTGATCCCATATTTCTATTCCTATGACAGAACAATTTTCTTGAGAGAGTCATGCCGTTTCATGTCATTTAATCCCTCTCCTCCGTCTCCTTACTATTTGATGAGAACAGTTGCATGCATATGAAACAGGTTCTTCTGGGTTCAAAGACAGCAAACTTCCAAAGGAACAAAAGTGACTGGAGCACACTGATGGATTTGCAGCCTTTGATTGTGCAAACAGACAAACAAAGGTTTCAACACCACTGTGTCTTCATCAGAGTCCTCTCAGTGTGCTGCAGTACCTTTTTCCCCCTTGGAAGTTATCTGCAAATGTATTTTAGCTCCCACAAGTTCATGAACAGTTCATTTTCTAAACTGGAAGTTCTATCTATTCTCCATGTCCAGGTTCATCAAATGATACAGATAAACTCGCTTAAAAGTATTTTGTGTTAACTGAGACTTCAGTTTTCACTTTCGCACACACACACACACACACACACACACACACACAAAATGTCTTCATCCTTAGTGCTGTGAATTTGTGATAAGGTGCCTCAAGCTAAATGAAGCAGAGGCAAAACGCAGCACATCCTGAGAATTAGTGTGTTTGAGTTGCTGTGTGTGTATGAGCATTTAACGAACTGTTTGTGTATGACTATTCTGTGTCACATCCCACTCACAGCATGCACATTTGCTTCCCTTTTCCTATATACAGTACACTGTGGTGTTTCAGGTGGACGGCAGGGAGAACTGTGGGTCTTCTCTCTGTGCTGATATAATCTTACTGGCTGTTTCTCACTGATGGTCTCTAGGCGAACATCAGAGAAAATGTAGATCAGCTTGATGAGTTTCTCTAATGGTCCCCATCTTTTCTCCTCTATTTTCAAAGCAAGGTGAGGCAACTGTATTTTTACAATACTTTCACACAAAACAAGTTTGCAATAAAACGTCAGTCAGTCAGTCATTTTCTACCGCTTGTTCCCGTTGGGGGTCGCGGGTGACTGGAGCCTATCCCGGTGACTTTGGGCCTTAGGCGGGGTACACCCTGGACAGGGGCCAACTCGTCGCAGGGCTGACAAATTGACAGACAACCATTCACTCCCACATTCATCCACTAGGGGCAATTTTAGAGATGCAATAAAAAGTTTGACATTTAAATAAAAACAAGACATAAAAAATAATAGCCAGATAATCATGTTAGTAATCATACATACAATACAAGGGGAAAGTGTAATATGCATATGCAGTCACTTCACGCCCAACTGGGAAAGCAGCATTTTGTAACTGGATGTGAGAGGGAATATTTTGTAGTTCCTACATACACATTTACAAAAGTCCAAACATTGAACTGAGTAGGAGTCAAAGACATGCAAGGTTCATGATTCACATGGTTCAAGTCCCATTCATGATTTTTAAAATTATTTTAAAGTGGTAATAATCGGTAAGTCTCATGGAGGGAAAGAGGATTAGAAACAGTTAATGACTTGATGGTAGGAAACATATTTATGGACAGATCTGCAAAACATATTTGGTCTGACCAGCGAAGAAAGTATATGCAAGTCAGAAGACTAATACACATGTTTGATTTACATCCATTTGGGAGTAACTGCTCAAGTTTACATAATGGAATAGAGCTGTGAGGAGAACTGATATTACTTTATGATGGAGGAAATGTTGGCATTTAACAAAAGATAAATGACAGTAAATGAAAACTCGCAACTAATCCAATATAAAATAATGTATATAATTTATCATACCAGAGATAAAGTTCACAAATATGCCAGTAGTATATTGTGATCCATGCTCTCTGGGAATATCATAAAATCCAGAAGACTTGGTTTGACTTTGAACATCGGTTGTCAGAGATTTTGGGTGTGAAACTTATTTTGTGTATTTCATGATATTAAACGATACAGTGAGGGATCCGGGGAGTTGTATTATTCTGTTTTCATCAATTGTATTTGAGAAACTTGTACTTGATCATTGGAAATCTATGTACCCTCCGGTACTGCAACAATGGAAAAAAGAAATGTATTGTTATTTAAATATGGAAAGGACAATAGCTGAAAAGAGAAACAAACTAACCCATTTTCAAATTGAACGGGGAGGAGTATTAGACTTAGACTTTCAATGGGTAATCTGAATTTTTCTTGGAGTAGGATAGGATGATAATGCCAAACTTCGCATAGAATAACACTGAGGCCAGAATCTTTGAGCCTTCCAAGGGTGTTCTTGATAAAGATGAACCTTTCTGCCATGACCATGTTTTTTCAGTATTTTACTTCAACATTTAAAGCAACTTTTGTTCCTTTACCAATGTTCTTGTCCTGCCTATTGGCTGCCCTTGAGAAGTCAGTGACCTGAGAATTAAATGTCAGAGCTAATAGATCTAATTCTCTCTGTTGCTTTTTGGCTCTTTCATCAGTACATTACACAGTATGTTTTAATACAATTTGCAATATATCTACTGTATGTTCTATCTTATTAATTTCTTAATGAAACAACAAAGTCCTTTTGACTGGATGCTGTACTGTATATATTTCCAAAATTCTAAGGAAAATAAAGTTTAGAGTTACTTTTTACTAAACTAACTTTGCGAACCTCATCTTACTCTTGATCAAAGTTTAAATTGTTTTTCTGAGCCATTCTCCTCCTCTTAACCCTGAACCTGTCCCTCACTGTGCTGAATCTGTTTTCATCACTTCATTTTTTCCTCTTCTTTCGCTTTCCCATTCTCCATTGATTCTTTCCCAGATGGACTGCTGTGACCTCTGATGCAGGGGTTAACAACATCTATAGAACTTCTGCAACTCTATCAGACGAGAAAACAACACTGCCGTCAAACAAACTTTTGCTTCTTCCCTCCCTTCTTTTGTTCCCTTTTGTCCTCATCTATGTCATTGTATATTGTAAACAGGGTATGTGCTTACATTTATATTCATCATATAAAACCAAATGCCTTCGCTATTTGCTTTGATGAAATGAATGAATTAGATAAAACTGCTCTTTCTCTCTTTTCTTTCCTTACCTCTTACCTTCCTTTAAATGTGATTAAATTGATACAAAATGTTATGGAAATTAGTATGGCCTATATACATTTTAATGCATGACAATCCAAACATTTCAATGCATTATCATGCATAACATAAATAAAAATACCATCATGTATTATACAGTATGACTGCAGTGAGGACCCAAGTGCAATTGGAGGCAGGAGCCTGTTATTATCCTGGCAACGCAAAAAAAACAGGGGGTAGCACTAACACCTAGCTCTCTCGCAGCTGACAATACCACGGTCGTCACCTTAGAGAGTGGTGGTTGTCATGATGTCCAATTATTGTACCAGATGTCTGTAGGGGAGTGTTTTGGGCATAGTAGAATGCCAGCCAAACAGTTGTCAAATGGGGTCACTCACTCAAGTCACTTATTCAGCAGCAGTCTTGGTATCCCATTGTAAATGTATTTATTGAGGTTAAATATGGTGAATTGACTCCTTTCTTTTGATTGATTGTGGTTGTGTTGTACACATATGTTGGATACTACTTTGTTCAGCGACCCTTGCTTTCGTTACTGTAAATGTAAGCGATACTGCATACTCGGGCATTGCTGTCAATATCACTGGTGATTTTAGTGCATTTTCTGCAAAGTTGTTCACTGATTTAGGCTACTTTTGTGTACAGGTGAAAGGAAGGTATGTTCCGATACTGCGTAGCTTCGCAACACATTTAGTGGGATTATGACTGGCGTAAGCGTTACAAATTAAACTGGAAACCCACTGGACCACTGTTCTGTGGTTTCAGCCGAGACGAAGATTGATAAAAAAAAAAAGAGAATGAGGCAGTGAGCCAGTTCCACAGCTAGAGGCTATTATGGGATAGCTGCTCTATAGACAACACTAGAGAGGAGAGGACATTTTGGATAGGGCCTTGTAATGGATGTCCAAAGTGATTTCTCAGAAACAGCATTGTGCATTCAGCCTGCAAACCAGAGAGGCTTGATTGGCCATACTCAGCTCCATAGATGGCCACCTGTCCTGCCCTGCTGGGAAATGGGTTTGTGCCTTTTCCATTTTTTTCTCTTTCTCTCTTTTTCATTTGTTCCCCATCTCACTGGCCAGTGTGTTCACTTTAGCTTCAGTTAGTGAATCGCAGATTAATGAATACCAAGACTATCACAGAGACGAATATGCACTCACACATGCTGGTTGTACTTCTCAAATGTATAATCCCAGGAGTCCATTGCTGCCTTTTAGGCTGTGTTTGAATGATTGTTGTGATAAGTTGAAAAAGATTTTCATTTGCATGTTTCCATGTCAGAGCCTGGAACCTGGTATTTTAATTAAGATGAAAGCCTGGTGGTTGAGGGTTTTTTTCCAGTGTTTTATTAGTTTGTTTAGGATTATTGATAATAGTAATTGCATGCAGTTTTTTTGGGTATTATGATTCAGTATCATAAATAGTTTCCTCTAGCAACATGGTGATCATAAACCTGGACCTGCCAAATTACAGTGTATGTACCACTTTATATATTTTGTTTATATATGCTCAACTTTTAATTGTAATATTTTCACCTTGAGGGTAGCATTTTTATCTTTATGAACGTGGGTGTAAGTATGCCATTATTATATTTGTGTATGAAAGGTGCAATTTACACATTAAAATCAAAATCACATTGAAAATGATAAAATTGTGCATCAAAATAAGAAAGTTGAACACAGGCTGAAGCTTTCTATACTGTAAAGGATTTGCTCCCGGTTCACAGAAGTTTTGTGGTCACCATTAAGCACATGGTAGCATTTTGACAGTTCAATAAAGTTAAAAGCTTTCTGCTGCAGTTAGCCTTGGCAGGAAGTAAAAATATATTGTCTAGACTGGCACGGTCATCTATAAGAGCAACAGAACACCAAACAGTAATAATAATGAAAATTACAGCATTTTGGCAGCACTTTTCAAAATAAAAAGAGGACACTGAAGACAATGAAATCAAATAAGCAATAAATAAAAACTTGTTGGAGATGTAAATGTATTGACTAGGAGGTTGATTCATTGGGTTAAAGCTTTCATTGCTAAGACTGAACTCTGGACTTCAGGTACATCCCCTAAGGACAGTGCCTTCAGCTAAGGGGAATTCAGTGGGGGAATGTTAAAATGACTTCCACATCCACAAAACACTTTCATTTCTTGTGCATGGGCGCGTACAATATTTTGTGCATTCGTAGTTGTTCATAACCTTTGCTTATATTCTTATGTTTTATTATCTTTTACTATCCATTATTTATTGCGGCATCACGTTTGCTTAGGAGAAAATGCATCTGGCAATGAGTTATCTGGCAGACTCTGTGTCAGACGGCAACCCGAGAGCAAGCAAGTGGCCACTCACATGACGTGCAAAGTAGCACTGTGTATTGTATTAAATAAGCAGGATGAGTCCAATAATATTAAATGATGAATGAAACACAGATATGGTGCAAGGAAGAATAAAGAAGGAAGAATAAAGGAAATATTGGAAGAAAGCTTCCTTTGGTTCATCATAATTCAAATCTCAGAGATAATTAACCCCAATGCTACTTAGGAGTGTGAACACACACTGTGTATGCTTGCTTCAACACAGTCACTCACACACGAACACACACACACACCAAGCTTGTGGCCCCATGTTTAAATAATGAGCACAATCCTCCAGAGCGCTGGGCCATTGCCCTTTTTTGCTACTGCCTTTCCAAAGGTCACTCCTGTTGATTCTAAAAGCCGAACTGAGTTAGAGGAAGAATAAAGGAGCACTGATGGAAATTCAGATTAGACATGAAACACTCAGTCCATTACCATTGGATACATTTGCCTTTTACAATGAATGGTTCACAATTTACTGTCTTCAACTCTTATGATGGGATTTGAGTCCTGGCTGCAATGAGTGGGTAAACACTGCCCCCTGGTGGTTCAGTTATGAACTGTGGTTCATCAGGATTCCAAACGAGATATTTCAAATTACTACATTACAGGAAGTGGTGAGCTGGTTAAAATGATCATGGCCATGTATAATTCTGCCAAATACACCATGGACCTACCAATAGAGCAATGCCATGCCCACTCAAACACACACACCTAAATACAACCTAAAACAAGCCGAATGATTAGGAGCTAATCAAGAGATAATGCCCATGTTACCCCCAAATTCATAAATGACATATGTATCAGGGTAATATGGCATAATGTGCTTGGTTAATGGGCAGTAATGAGCAGAAAGAAAGGACTCATTTGTCATTTGTTCTGAACTTAATCAACTACACTGTGAGAGCCAGAAGCACCGCACAGAGCGGGTGGATAAAACATAAGCATTAAAGTGAAAAATTATAACTGAACATGTATAAAGTACCTCTTCATGTATCTGGTTTGACTCTGTATCTTTACTTGGGAGACATTTCATTTTTGCAGTATTACACAATTTGTCTTGGGAATAGAAACCACAAGCGCATGAAAAAAAATAGCACAGTTGCATATTCTTCATATTGTTATTCTGTACAGCTCCCTTCTTTATGGTTGTCTTAACAGCCTGCAGCAGCATCGATGAATGAGTTTCATAGAAAGCCTGCTGAGCAAAGCCTTAAATGCGTTATTCGTATTACAGCAGCAGCTCCTCCTGAAGTTGATACCTCCTGTACATGAGACAAGTTATGCAGAATATATTATACTTGCATGTAGCTAAAATGCCGGACAATGTTTCCTAATGATGATGATGCGCTTGAACACTTGTTCAATGTTTGGAAAATGTTGCATGTAATTTATCTTGCTTATTCTCTTTTTGTTTCTTTATTTATTATTGAGTAACGTCGCTTTCACCTTAATTACATGAAGCCGTCAGTAAATTTGTATCTTACCAAATAAAACATGCAACACACAAACAAAAAAACGAGCGGGATGCCATCTAGAATGTATTAACAATATTTATTCACTACTAAGTTTCCGTGTTATTTTTCCTATTTCATTTCAACCCAACAGTAAGAACAAGATGTATTTTTATACATATTTACAGATTGGTTTTACTATTGGCAATATATAACATGTCATTATTTATCTACATACACGACCCATATGCCACCTTGTGTACCACACACCAACCTATGGCCAGGGTAGAAGAAGAGATGTTAATTTAATCTCACTTAAAACTTCAGTAGTTTTCTACTGATTGTGCTCTCTTTCCTCCATTGCTCCTGCAAACGGAGGGCAGAGTAAAATAATCTCTTTTTTAGCTTTTTCAGCCTGATTTTTTCTCTGGGAAGAATAAAGCCAGAGGTCTTCTTCAGTGCTGTCAGTCTGTGTTCAGGGCAGGGGCACTGGGAGAGATGGTGAGTGAAATCTACACAGACAGAAGACTTTATTCTGAAAACACTGTCAGACAAAAATTAGGGGCAGTAATAACCTCTTTCAGCCTTACTGTATTGTCACATCCGTGAGTGTGTGTGTGTGTGTGTGTGTGTGTGTGTGTGTGTGTGTGTGTTGCAGGTGAACTGTAGCTCTGTCACACAGCAGACAGCCTTGAGAAAAAAAAGAAAGAAAAAAACATGTTAGATCAATGTGTCTGTAACAACACTGAGCGGGTGTATATCTGTGGTCAGACTGGGGTCAAATGTACAATGACGAACCCACATGTATGTGATTGATCTGGACTGGTTTTGTAGTAACTGATAGAATAGTAGATAAATAAAACAAAGTAGATTTAAAACTACAAGCCATTTCCATCATGACGTCCAGGCAAATCAAACAGGAGAATTCAGGATTACTGTTTGATCCAGGTCTGTGTAAACTGCTGGCCTACAACAAACTGTGATGGAAAACCAGTGTTGACTGCTACTCATCAGGTCTAATTTTAAGACTCCATATACAGTATGTGTGAATTAAGGGACGACATCAATAACTTGGCTACTATTTATTGCTTATATTCAAATAGTTGTTGGGATTAAAGAGCATTCTGTATTTATATTTCCAGTCTAAAATAATAATACCACTCAAGACTAGCTGCCAACCCTCGTGAGTTTTTATTTCCAAATTCAATTAACTGTATGTGAGTGCATCTAACCCCTACAAGTAAACGGCATAGAAACATACATTTAAGTCCCCACATAAAAAAGTGTTTCTAAAGCCAGTGAAGTCATCTGGACGAAATAATAATAATGAAAGAAAATGGTCACCATAAGTCATTAGATTGTATTTGTTAAGGATAGATCACTTTCTGTAATGTAATGTTAGCACATACATTTGTCTAGCACGTTTAATTAAAACTCATATTAGACGCAAAGTGAAATTGCTTTAAAGAATAAAACATACTTTCCAATACTGCATGTAACACACCAAAAATTGCTGTGCCAAATATTGCATCATAGCTACAAAGCAATTATTAGTATTGTGCATTACCCGGAATGCACAATACTGATAATTTCTAATAATAAGAAGTGAGGATTGCTAAGTTTGGGAACACTAACAGTTTTGTAACTTTCCACTGGTGAGATTTGGTTTAAATATAAATACAGTAGGTCAGAAAAAGTGATACCTTCTACCATATACAGCATTGGTGTCTATTATTTATAGTAAAACATATGACCATTCTGTATTTACCTCAGACCTTGTAATGAAATGGCAATACTCATTAGAAAACATAAAAAAGTATCCCTTCATTGAAACCAGCAACACTGTCTATCAAACCCAGCTTGTTGTCGAATGTAACAAAAAGAACCTTTTTAAAATTAAGACACGTGAGTTGTAAAATATGTTTCAGTCAGACATGTAATGTGTTTTTTTGAGTCACAATCTAGCCTACTGTTGTAGTTACAATATGTACAGTAGAAAACAGTAGGTGTTAGCCTTTGTAAAGGGAAAAAAAAAATCACCTTTAAATATATATGTTTTTCTCTTTATAAAGCATTTACGAAATAAGACATCCTCTTATCCACGTCTTCTCAAGACAGCACTGAAGTGACATAAACCAGATTAGGACAACAGCAAGGACAAACACAGCGTAGACTCTGACAATATCCATCTGCAGGTTCAAGTTTAAGTCAGGGGGACAGTATAGCTTTGTGTTGGGAAAAGTGTTTTTTCCCCCCTGAAAATCCAGCACTTGTGCTATCTTCAAATATCACCAGTATTTCGTAGGTGCAGACCAGTTTTGATTTATGTGGATTTGGGTAAAGCATATCGTTAGAAAGAGTTATTTTTCATAAGACAGCAGTTTTGATATAAAATTACTCTGAAAAGTGCAAAAACGTAATTAAAATGTTTGCATTCAATGAAGTACAGTATATTATGCAATGTATTGCACCCAATAAAACCCCTCTCTATATGCTTCTAAGGCCATTTCACCCAACATCATTTCAGTCTCCAACCTTTAGGTTACTCCAAACAGACTTTTGAACATTCACTTTTTCAATGCATAACCCTCATCATCACTAGCATTACTGTCAATCAAAATTACAACCGTGAGAAGAAATTATTAGAAATAAAATGGATTTAATCTGTTATCTTAAAACAAGGGACACGTGCATTTATGTGGAAATCCAAGCTCACGTCTGTCTGATAATGCAGCATGGACACACTGCGATGAAAATGCCTTGCGTTGCTTTGAGTCATCACAATGATCCAGCCCTGAAAAAGATCTGGTAATCCAGGTTCTGCGGATGTCACTCCAGCTTTGTGGAATCATCCAAGTGGTTGAAAAATAGTTCCCATCACACCCGCTAGGAAAATCCATCCAATAAGAGGATGATCAGATTCCATGTGGTGCTTGTCTACAAAATGGAGCGTCCCGTCCATCAAGAAATTGGCATTAAATGAACTCTGCACTGTAAAATCCCAGTTTGTTACAAGATAAAGAGGTCGAGACATACAGAAAGACACAGTTGTAAAGGGCAAAGGGCTGCTTCAGCCCATATCATCAGTGGATTTCAAACATCAAAATGTAGCTTGTTTTCTAAGCTAACAGTTCACCAAATCAGATTTCAGACCAGCGAGCCTGCTCTGCTCTGGGCGGGCACCATGACAGGCACCGCCCCCATCCGCTCCAGCGTGGCCTGGCTCACCGCGTAGGAGTGCGTGTGCTGCCCGTGTGTGGCCGTCACCACCGGTTTGAGGCTCACAGAGCCGTTGCTGCGCACCATGGTGGGAGGTGACGGGGCAGAGTTCGTGGTGACCACCAGAGTCTTGGGTGGCGGCAGCGTGTGGCTGCCATTGGCAAACGATGTCGTTGTTGCCGCTGTGGGCTGCGCGTGGCGGGACAGTGGGGCCGAGCCTGGTGCTGTGACCACGGTACTGTGGCCGTGTCCTGCGTTCTGGGCCTGTCCGTGTCCGTGTGCACCATGAGCAGCAGTGGAAAAGGTCTGCCGAGTGTCTCCATTGTAGCGTGTATAGGAGTTGGTGTCATAGTTGGGTTTGGGGTTGTGCCAGTAGCGGCTGTTGTAGGTGTTGGTAGACGTCAGCGTGTCGTTCTCTGAGGATGAGGCGTCTGCATGGAAAGCTTTCACTGATGATGACCTCTTGGGAGGAAGGTCATCTTCTCTGTTAAGAAGATTTAAGTTGAAGTTGTGAAAATGTCAGTGATATTAGAAATGATAGCAGTAAGATAGCTGATTAGTTTATCTTCAGATATTTTGCACATATCTTCTATGACGCATTAAAAATGAAAAGAGCCTATCTATGCAGTCAAGTTGCAACACACGGAGAATTTTAAAACTACTTATATATTCATTTTTACTCTTAGATATGTCTAGGCCCTGTTAAGTGTTCAGTGGGTGGTTACAATAACTGCAAAAGCACAAAAACTACAAATTTACATTGTCCAAAAACACAAAATAAAACAAAAAAGGGCGATTATATTTATTTCATAATAAAAAGTGTTAATAATATTGTGTTTACCTCTTGTTGTCAACACTACATTCAGGCTACACTTAATTAAACAAAATATATCAATGAATTTTATACATACTTTCAGTAATTATACAGTGAATGTTTTAAAATTAAGCTGATAAAAACACTGCTTTTACATTGCAGTCTATTCAATCCATGCTCATATAAATAGTATTTTATTTTTCTGAAGAGTAATTTTGGGTAGAGAAGTTTGGCTCCTGATGCATTTGGCTGAGATAAAATATATTTATTGTGATTTGCTGTTAGTGGGGAAAAGCAGAGCCGTAGGGGTGGAAACTGAATTAGGGTTTGTAGTTGAGCCCAAAATGAGGCAGATGTTATCCCAATCAGCCAAAGCCTCGGATATCTGAACAATGATTTATCTTCCAAATGATTCATGGAGTGATTTAGGCGAGAAATTGCAGCCCATTTAAACACGTGACAGAGCTTGACGGACTGTGTGAAAAGACAAATTAGCCTGTGATGACGGAAAAATTTGCTGCCGGGAGATAAAATATAGCTGAATTCTCCAATTCTGAAAATCCAATTTACTGGCCTGGTTTTTTGTCTTTTTTAGCTGAATCTTTGTGATTCATCTATGCATTCTACAGTAGGAAATACAAAGCCTCTGGTGCATCTTCACCTTCATCACCTTTTAAAATACAACAGATAGGCCACAAATGTTTCCACTCTGCCGCAGTCTGAAATACATCTGCAAGTAAACAATCCCTGTTTGTCTTCAACAAAGACACTACCAATACATCCATTAACATTATATTGTCTATTCTTCATGCACCGGAGACTACAACAGCTTTTGGTTGCACTTGACCAAAGCACTATTCTGAAGGGGAAAAACAAAGTTTAAAAAGGAAAATCGAAAAATCTAAGCCGAACCTGATCTCATTGGGGATCTCCTCCTCGTCATATTTGTTCTTGTTCTTCCAGTAGAAGAGTGTGACCACCACTAACAGGGAACAGATGATGACAGCTAGGACTCCCGTAGCGATGGTCCCTGCTATCAGACCCACACTCTGAGGCTGGGCTGCAAGAACGAGACACAGGAGGAGAACGTTTCACAAATGTTTGCCAAATAATTGACAGTAAGATCAGTCTATGTCGTCCAGGACCAGCCTCAGTGAAAGAGAGAGCTGGATAGGTTGATCGTAAATAACAGAAAAAAAGAAATGTGATAAGTTTGTTGTTTGTCAAGGTCATGTGTGCACTTTCAAAAAACTTAGTTTTTGGTAGACACATACAGGAGCAATCACATTTTGTTTAGGTAATATACCTATTAAAAATACCATTTTAGAACCTAATGGGAAGTGTTTCCTTGGCAGCTGTATCCAATATATATGTGACAGGAGGTGCTAAGGCTACAGTGACATACGCAAAGTTTATCTGGTGGACAACAGCTATGTTATGTCTTTCAGACTAAACATAAACATAAGCAAATGGCAAGTGAGAGAAATCCAGCACACATAAATGAGGGATTCACACTGCCTTAGCAATGAGCTCCTGATGCACTGAACTGTCCACTACTGTGTTAGATGACTGATGTCAGTTTTCAAAGGGATTGCCAAAAAATACACTTCTGTCTAAGAGAAACACTTTTTTTGACTGATTTAGTCTAAAAGAGAGGTCACGTCAGCGAGTTTGGGGTATTCCATGTTAATGTACAACATATAAAACCTGTTTCTAAAACTATGAGTTAAGGGGTCTATGTGCAATGAATATTTTATCAGTCCCCCCCCCCCAATAATACCAGAGTAAAATAGAAACATTAATTGAACAGAATAGTTTTGAGTAACACTTCTTCTTTCTGAGCATTTACATCTGCACCATGTTGGCATTTACATGACTGAAACCCACTGTTGTCTCTGACAGTCTCAGCGCTCTGCTGTCTGTCTGCTTGTATTTGTAGCACTGAGCGCCAGCCTGTCACACGCTATGAAAGATTAAAGAAAGAGACTAAAACCCGCGTTACAGTCCTTCCTGTCAAGCTATACAAACTGTTTGACCCTGTGTGGCCCACCCTTTTTCCCTGGTTGGAGCAGGTGTGGGGAGCGCTGCTATCTGCAAGATGTTTGGTTGTATTATGTGTTTGCATGTTTATCTGTCTGTTTGACAAGTGTCACTCAAGGAGAAGACTTCTAAATGTATTCCCATCTGTCAGTGTTTGAGTGAGACGAGGAGGCGGCTTTGCCATCTATAAATGTACACCCCTAAACAAACACTGCCATGTGTCTGCTGGTCTACATATCATATATACATTAACAGTGTGTCTGTCCCATGGATCCAGCAGTAAAGGAGCAGTGGTTTTGAGTGTACTTACGTGCTACAACCTGCAGGTTGAGCAAGCAGGTGCTCTTGCCAATTGCATTGCTGGAGGTACACTGGTAGAGTCCTGAGGTGCTGGTGCTGATGTTTCTCAGTGTTACTGTGCCCTGCATCTGGTCTGAAGCACATACACAGAGCCACATAGTATTTAAAGTGACTAAAACACAAATACATGGAGGCACACAAACATATGAGCCAATCAAAAAACATTTACATAAAGAGTGCAAAGTATAAGAGAATGAGTTAATTCTAAAATAATTCTAAAATGAAATTTGTTTCATTCTCTTAAAATAGCTTTGTTCATAGTATGACAATACATTAAACTGAACTACTTCTACTATCTACCAATAGAGGGTGCTATATAGGTTTAATACAAGGTGTGCAAGTGAAGTATACTGTACAGTAAAAAAGGTAAAGCTGCAGATTCCTTTCTTTCACAAATGATGAATGGGTTGAGCTTAGAATAACAGAGCTGTACACTACTGGATTCATCAAAAAGGCCTCACCATTTCCTGGATATCTGAGTTATTGGAAGTGAGCCAGATTTTCACCTGTTCTCTTGACAATGACGTGACAGATGTCACAGCTTTCTGTGTCAAACTGAACACACATAGTGACAAGAGATGCTGACAAATCCAGGCTTTCATTTCAATTTGAATCAAATTAAAACAACAGAAGAAGACTCAAACAAACACTGTGTCAAACTATGTCAAACCAGGTGGGCTTTCTGAGTACCATCAAGAAGGGGAGATGTATTGTAAATGAAGAAAAGTAGACAGATTTAATGAGTCTTGAAAGACTCTAAGCACAAAGTGTAATAATAGAACATCAATCACGGGATGGGATTTCCTCATATAGCTTAAATTGAAATATCTTAAAAAAATATCTCTCAAATGGTTGATGTTAAATATATACATTTACTTTACAGAATCAGGGTTTAGAGAAAAGCATACAATAAGTGCAATGTAACTATAAGACACTTCCCTATTCGTTAGTTTAATTTTGTGACGGTTTTAAATTTACCAACGCAACTGCAATTTCGGTGAGATAAAATTTGACCTCTTTGAAGTTCTTTTAGATGTTAACATATCAAAGAGGTGATTGCCAGAAATTCCAATTAGCATCTCACAAATGCTAATCATTGACATGTATTAATCCTCAGTAGCTGAATTTGCAATTATGATTCAGTGTCTTCCAATTCACAGTCCTTTCTTAGTGTCTACATTATTCATCTCTAAAGCTGAATAAGTAAAGTTAAAAACTGCTATCTGCAATTGATGTTACATTTGACTGATGCTAGCCTTCTACTGACCAGTAGTGTACAGACAAAACAATTGACTGGCGATGACGATTATTTGAGTGTGCAATGGGCACAGCTGGAAAAGAAAGGAGAGTCCACCACACCAGTGCTCTCTGATGCTGAAAACCAAACACAACTCTAATACACCCACTACTCTTATTCTGAGAGTAGCTGGATGGGTGTTAGGTCACCGCTTAGCTAAAGTTGAGGCAGTGTGGACAGGTGCAATATAGTGATTGCACCTGTCCAGAACAAAGAATGGCAAGTGTTTGTAATAAGTGTGAAAAATGTGTAAATTTGGTATTCAGCATGAGAGAATGAACAACATAAAAACACCACAAAAGCAAAATCATCTGGGTTAATAACACAAACACATTCCTGACACAGACTCATTCACTTGGTTTGAATCACTCCATCCATCCATCATCACCCCTCGCCAGGATCAGTGGGGGAGGGGGGCGTTTGGGCGGGCAGTAGTTCGGGCCTGGCACATGACAGGTGGCGGTGATTGTGGGATCATTACTGCGTTTGAGCTGCGCTATGTGTGTGAGATTTACCAGCGAAGGTGGGGCAAAAGGGAACTCCGACGGCCAGCTTGTTTGTAATACCTTGCATGGCGTTGTGTGGCAGCTTGGGCAGCACGTCCAGCTTCTCCCAGGAGTAGGACGGCGTGGGAATACCTTCCTCTGAGCTGCAGATCAGCATGATGTCACTGCCTACATCCAGAGTTCCCTGGATTCGACATGCTGGCACCGAGGGGGGCACTGGCAGATGGCGAGAGTGGGAGGTGTCGTGTGAACCACTTTACAAAGCAAATCTAGAGTTTTCCCTTATTGTAGAGGACATTTCATATTCAAAAAGGTCGAAGAATCTCATCAGTCCAACAATGCTTGCAAGCTGCTTTATTGGAAGCTGTTTGAAATTTCTGTCTTAAAGGATTGTTAACTGAAAAATAAAGTTTCCGACTCCTGAAATTTGTCACATGATGACTGTGTTTATAAGGTTGTTGTTTACCTTTCTCTAGAGGTCTACAATTGGCAGAAAATGCTGCCCTCCAAATTCAGGGCCAAAGCAATAATGTGTCAGTCAATGAAATACTGAATATCATATGAAAGCAGCAGTTCTTGCAAACTCGACATACGATTACATATTCTCTTGCTTTGACCAACTAAAGCATATTGAAATTGTGTTGCAATAGATGCTGCTTTATCCCCGCTGTCTTCAAATATAAGAAACTGTTCTTGTCTCATTTAACAAAAATTCTGTGGTGATGTACGGGGTGGTTACCCAACACAGTGAGCCCAATGACGCCGATGTTGCGCCCCCCTCTGTCTGGGAGGTTGTTGACCAGGCACTGGTAGGTCCCCGTATCGGACAGCTGGGTGTTGTTGATGAAGATGGAGGCACTTGTGCTTGGCATGGTGGCCACGAAGCCCACACGACCATTGAGGTGGTTGGCGAGGCTGAACACCTGGCCGCCCTGGTATATGATCACCTGGATCGGGATGTCAGAAGGAAGTGGATGTAGAAAAGGATGGTTAACAGAAAATGAGAAATGGGAAAGGGTGGAAAAGACACATTGGTGACAAGAGGTCAGAAGAAAAAAATGTGGGGAAAAAGAAAACAGAAATAAATATTGAGAATCAGCAAATCAAGAGATTTTTTATCCTAATAAAACGAAACTAAATCTGCTCCTGTTGCCCAAGGAAATGTAGCAGATGGTGCCCAAGGTCATTAGAACTATATGCCTTTTGCCATTCTGAGGATCTGTATACTTTATGAATGTGATTCTTTGGCATTTGCTGTAGTGAGCTGTTAGAAATATCGGTCACTAGAGGGAGACCTAGTTTTACCACTGTAAGAGGGAGGAAAATAGCTTGACAGTAGACAGAGAAAGTAAAGGGGTGAGCAAACAAACAGACAAAAATCCTTTTATTTGTAAGTGGTCCTTTCTAGCTCAGTGGGTAGATTCCAGGGTAAGGAGTACATACTAAAAGTATGCTTTCATGGTACTATAAGCCCCTTCGGATAAAAGCATCCACTAAATGGTATGCATAATTGAAAACATTTTAACTTGAAAACATATAAACTGCAATCTGATGAATCCAACAGTAGCAATGCAGGAGGTTCTCTGCGCAAGGAATCAAATCCAGCGAGAAATTAAACCAAAACCTAGCCCTTTATCATTACCTCAGTGACCTTTGAGAATAATCACAGTGAGACGCACGTGTAAGGATGAATTTGCACCTTCAGGTTGAGGTGAGCTTATCTCAGGCCCAAATTAAAGAGCAATGAATGGCCGATTTGTTCAGAAGCTTCCCTCAGGGCTCAAACTTGGGCTGAACAGCTCGTTTGTGAGGCCGAGCCACATGCAAAACAGCTCTCACCCCTCAGCTGGGCCCACACAAAAGATGAAGAGGACACACGCAAACACATGGTATGTGCACACAAGTCTGGCACACTCACACACGCGCACCAACTCACACACAGACACGCGCACACACACACAGCTTGGAGGGGAATCAGAGGGGCTATTCACTTTGGTGAAAAGAGCCCTCATTGAACTGTTCAAAGACCCAGGCAGGGAAACAACCAGCACCAGTGTGTGTGTGTGTGTGTGTGTGTGTGTGTGTGATTATTCTGATGAAAGTGCGGGAGTTTGTATGTGACTGTGTGTGTGCGTGAGAGTGATAGTTCTGTGTATGTGCCTGTGTCCTCCACTGCTGCTTAACTGTTATAAATTGCGCGGCTGCAATTTCCTGAGTGCAGTACGCTCGCTTTGTCCTCTTATGTGCAGATGAATAGGCAGCTCCTCAGCTGTGATGAGAGCCTGCGACTGCATCTTCTCTGTGTGTGTGTGTGTGTGTGTGTGTGTGTGCGAGTTCCAATGTCTCAGTGTATTAATTTACTCATGGGGAGTGCATCAGTTGTGTGTGCAAGTGTGTGTGATTGTTCCACCACAGACAGTATCTCAGTTTAATAACTGGGTGGTCTCACTTTCATTTTTGTCCCTCCACTCTTTCTCTGTCAAATCTTTTTTTTGTCCAATTTTCCGTCTGTCTGTCTCTGCCTACCCCTCTCTTTCCCTCTCTAACAGACGGCAACGGTATGACCTGTCTCTACACTCCTGATGACCTAACAATATAATCTGCATGCTCGGTGAAAGTGATCCAATCAATCGGCCTCACACGCAACACAGGCTGTGCGCGCCTGTTTGTGTGTGTCCATGAGTGAGCAGAGGATTAAAGCAGGCTCTGAACTGTGGTGCATCTTACACCTGTCCCTGCTTTGGTATTGTTCTGAGTTCCTGTAGGTTTTAGTTCTTTGACAATTAAGAAAAAACTACAAATATGAACGAATCAAGCTCAATACTGAATGTCAAAACATATTATTATTACTATTGGCAGATAAATGTGCACTCTGTGTGTATTTTCCAATTTAACACATGTCACATTCCACCTATTTTCTAGACTTTGTTTCCTTTCCACTGTGTTGACCCATGTCTATGTGTGTAGATAAATCACCTTATCCTCTCGCATGACCTGGTTGGCTTTGAAGCTGTGCACAGGGAGAAAGGAGGTCATGGCTGGCACTCAGATGGCGGACAGCCCTAAGAACTCTAGCTGGACTAGCTGGACGTCCCACTGCTGGCCCAGCGGTAAACCTCTGCTACATCCCTCCTAAAACCCTATACACACATACCTACAGTACAAGCATTCACTCACTAACTATACCCTGTTCTCTTGCTCTAAAATCCACCCTGTAAGTGGGAACCACAACTGCATGCACACAGTCAACCTTCAAACATTGTCTGTTACTGTTATCTATGTCTCATGACCATAGCCTACTTCTGACTGACCCCAAGGACCCTGTTGGCTCCAGACCTGAGGGACACTGCCATCACCACAGTAAAGCTTGAATAAACCTCTAAACCCTCAATTTATTGACTGTAAGCTGCCACTGTTATCTCTTTCTATCCTCTGAGACATGTTCTGAACAATATGGGCCAAGATCCATTTCACTATTGCTGGTTTTGCATGATTTAGCCTATAAACTAAATAATGCGTATATATTTTTATCTCATTCTAGTCATTTTCCAAAGCATACAGTATGTGTTTAGAATGATCAGCCAGTTGCTGTGTTTCTGTTTTCTTTGTGGCACATACAAGGACACGTTACAAAACGTTATCATTGCTTGGAAGTGCTGATATAAAAAGTCTCATCTGTTGGTCAAGTCAGTTCAGGTTTGTTTTTGTGTAGCCCAGCATCGTGTCTCAATGGGCTATTAAGGCCAGTTTTCAACCCAACGCAAGCCGTCTACGAAGACAAGGTTAACAAAAAAGAAAAACCTTTTGTTTTAATACATAAAGAAAGAAATGCAAGAAACCTCAGGAGAGGAAATTCAAAGAGAAATGCCATCTCCTCAGACAGCTGGGGGTGGAATAGGAGCCATAGGTGGGAAAAGAAACATTTACAGAAAAGAAAGAGAAAGTTAAAACTGTTGGTAGAAATACACAATTCAACAATTGGAGTAAAATCCAACAACAGGTTTATATCCATTGATACTGTAGTAAATACCAATGAAATGTGTCCATGAATAAATCTGATATCAACTCATTATGTTGTTCAATGTGCAACGCAGGTGTAGGTAGGGGTTGGGGGAAGGGTAGAAGGGTGGTCCAACATCTGAGAATTGAAAGTCAGCTGTCCAAAAACATAGCATTCTTTTGCAACTCCAGAAGACACATAATGCACATAAATGCAAAGGATGGTCTGAAGAAAATGTGCAACTAACACTGCAAACATTGAGTTTTTACATCGACATTACTAAGTAGTGCTGCTGTAAATTTAAACAAAAGGTGAAACATTGATCACAGTGATGGCTAAACTTTCTTGAGCAAGTTTCAAGTCCCTGGAAGTAAATTTTCATAGCAGGCCTTCTTTCAGTAGACTTTGATCAACTCATGTACAGTATGCTTACAGTACATTCCCGTGTCAGGAAAGTGTGAATCAATTTCACTGTAATAGTCAACAGGGTATTAGCCACATTTCATCTAGGAGGTTACGGTGTGCAATGTTACCAAGGGTGGGACTGATCTGGGTGAGTTAGTGATCGGTGTCCTTCAACTAAAGGTTAAGGGTTCAAGTCTCATAGCACCAAGGATTTATATGCTGAAGTGTCCTTAAGAAAGACACTTAAAGCCCTACTGGAGAAAATACTGGACTGTTGCTGACTCTGCATAATGATGTCCTCGGAGGTAGGCAAGCAAATGAAAAAAGGATTTCCTCTGTGCTGATCAATAAAAGGTATCACATTATTGTATATGAGAGAGCGTGCTGAAGTTGAGTGCATGAATTGCCGTAACCTCTCCTCACCCTCTCCACAGGGAGGAGTTACAGCCTCAGACACGAAACATGTCGTTTTTGACTTTGTCTGAAATAGGTCCTTGTTCATTTTCTTTGATGTGTCCAGCTAAAATTGTTTAGGCACAGTTAAGGGGAAGTGACAGGGAGAGAAAAAGGTCATTTTTGAGGGTATGTGAATGCAGTGTCTATTTGATCTATCCTCTGGCATATTGGCAGGTTCAGATAAGGATCAGAATCTGGTCATCTAAAATACTATGACAGATGTTCTCAATTACAGATTAACATCATTTCTGCACCACAGATTCTCTATGACCTCAATTTCACCAGAACCTCACTTCACTGAAACTGTACAAGTTTTACTATTTGAGTTGCAAACACCCCTTTTAAGGAATTTATGAAAACATATTTAATTATTTTTTTAGAAATGATACAATGACACTGCAAAAGGTTTCCATCAGTCCTGGAGTGATAAAACGTTCTCAACAAATGTATGTCTTCAACTAAAGCAAGTGAAGAGGCAATATGTATCAAAACTGGACTTTAAAGAATTTCAGGCAATATTAAACACACCACATGGAAGGAATGTCTCCAAAGTGTTGGGTATATATTTTTGATATATTAGCTATTTTAATGATTGCAACTACAAAGCCAGTTTCAGGAATTTGTTTCACATGTGGTGCAAGACTAGAGTGAACCTGAAGCTTTTATTAGAGCATAAATAACAATGATATCCAGCAAACAGTTTAGAGAGGATAAACAACAGCTCTCAAACATAAAACCATTGTCTTGGTGTATGTGTGTGTGTGTGCGTGTGTGTGTGTCTGTTTATCTGGATTATCTCACACCTAGCAGCCCAGAGGAAAGAGGTCAGGACCTTTGATCACAACAACACCGGGATGGGCAGATTATATACACAGAAAACAACTCATGCCTTAAACTACATGCCTACATGTTGTAATCTGGAGCTCCGTTTGACAGGTAATCAGAGTAAACAAACAGGACTTGTCAAACTCATACTTGTCTCATTAAGTTATATTGCCTAAAATGTGGAGTCAACCATGTAGGCTTCAGCCTGTAAACCACAGGGAAAAGTCATACACAACATGAAGGTCGGCGGTTCGATCCTGGCTTCCCCCAGCCCACATGTCGAAGTGTCCGTCACCAAGATACTGAACCCCAAATTGCTCCCGAGGGCTGTGCCTTCGGTGTGTGAGTGTGTGTGCGTCCTTTCACGTCTGAATGAAGACAATATGGTGAATGTGATATGTAGTGTGAAAGCGCTTTGAGTAGTTGGAAGACTAGAAAGGCGCTATACAAGTACAGTCCATTTACCATTTACAACAAACGGCCAAGTTTGCAATGTCAGAGAAGCCAGCACACCTCGTACTGTGGCCCTCAAACAGTGTGAAATAAGTTGCATCGTCTCTTGTTATCTGAGCATGGTATTCAAATTTGAGCAGAGAGATCTAAGAGTGCACTTGCTAAAGTGCTAACGCAGGTTGTGAGGGTGTGCAAGTGCACAGAGTTCAGTTCTGTTCAGTAATTCTTAATGGCTTTTAGCATCAACTGTAATCATTTATGACATTCTCCAACTCTAAAATGACCTTGTACTTGTACTGTCGCCCCACGCAGCACTTTATTTCATCACTCACTTTTTAGACAGCTCACCAAATTCACACATACAACCTGATTGCAGAACTGTAGTTCACACAGTTTTTTTTATCTTCTGTGTGTGGCCTCATATATTGTGTGTATCACTGTGTGTGTATATTTATTTCATGCGCTATATTTAACAATGTACAATCAAAAGCTTGTGCCAAGTGTTCCCTGGTATATGTCTATATGGGCCTTATTATGTACATGTCACAAGCAATACAAGACAATGTGAAAGTATACCGTGAGAACACAATGAATGTTATGCAGCCCTCTACATGTATCAGCTCCCATCATCGCTCACCTGGCATCTAAAAGTCACATGCATTCATCCATGAGTAAGCCTAATCGTGTTTGTGTTCACTGTAGTTTGTAGTTTCTTTGAAGGCATGTGTGTGTGAAGACAGCAGTAAAATTCCTTAACCACAGGTGTGCACATGGAAGCATTACTGTGATGTGTGCATTTGTGGATGTATGCAAACATGCATGTCACTTTTCACAGTTATTGTGCCTCTGCATGTATGTGTGAAGCCAGTACATACACACATATACATACACATATATAAGTAAGATCTGCACTGCATTTAGACCAGCAGTCTGTCTAATGCCAGTTTGTGTGTGTGTGTGTGTGTGTGTGTGGTGAGAACAGCTGCGATATAGAGCCTGTCGTGGGCGTGAGGTAATTAGTGCAGAAGATGATTGTATTATTTGGACGGCCGACCAATGCCGGGGTTCAAAGTGAAGGGAGGCAGGTGAGCTTGTACGGCCTGCAGCTGCATGTTAAACAACTCAAATGGAATCACAGAAGCCCCGCAAGGGGGGAGGAAGAGTGAGAGAGACGGAGGGACGAACGGGAGGTGAGAAAAAAAACAGAAAGAAAGATAGAAGCAAGCCAGGATGGGACGATTGTGAGAAGTCGGTGAGACTAAATTAACACTAGAACCGCCAAGAGTCGCTGTATACCTTAAACTGCCAATGGGTAAAATTGACCTGCTATTAGAATGCATAGATTTTATGATTATTTCTGCTACACATTGCTCAAACACACTTAGCGCAGGCATTCAGCACTTCTCACAAACAAAATCCCAGCGCTTCAGGCATTTACAGAATGTTTTATTGTGTTTGCATTGCGCCTTCACCATACAGGTAATTTTCTCCTGAGCTCTTCTGCACCTGTGTAGGGCACGTCCACATGCGGTGGCTCATGCAATTCACTCCGCGCTGTTGTAGTTTTAACAGCAGTCTGAATTTAAATGCAGCGCACAATTAAAAATAAATGATTGACTACTGCAGTGCTTTTTTAGGCCTACATGATAACAATAATAATTTAGTATAAGAATCTACATCCAAACAATTATGTATACAAATATATTTATTGAAAAGAAACTATTCAAAATAAATTCAAGTTAGCTAAAGGCCTACCCTGCAGCTGAAAACTCCTACTCTCTGCAGGTCAAAAAACACATAATGAGGGAACCGCACGCCACCTGAAGGGTCCGAAAAACAAACCTGTGTCAGAGGGAAAGACTATTTTAGACAAGATCAATTTCATAAATGTTTTTAGGAGGAACAGAATGTTTATCTGAACGCGCAAAATTAATAGGACTAAAATGACTGCGTTCTCTAACGGGGTCAATTTTACCCGCTGGCGCTTAAAGCTATAAATGCCTTTGTCTTTGGCTTTGTCTTAACCATTTTTAACAATAGAGGGTGCTAAATAACACCCTGTTAGGAAAAGTCAAAGACTTTGGGACTTGAATATTGGATTGAAGCAAAGTTACATACCATTGAAAAACAGCCGCGGGTGTTTTACCCGTTGGCAGTTCTAGTGTTAACGCCAATGAGACGATGCTGTCCTGCAGACTACAGTACAACTTGGAAAGTGATAGAGTTATCTAGACCATGGACACACCTTAGGCTTACTGGGTCTATTACTCTAATATAGTCATCTAATATCTATAACTAACATAACTAATATCCTAAAGGTGCGTTCAGATGCACCGGAAAGAGAAAATTTGTGTCTATGTGTTTGCTCAATATCGACTGTACTGTAGTATTTTTGCCATCTTCATTTTCATACATATAATGTGCTATAAATATATCTATTTTTAATGATCATCACCATGAGTGAGAGCCATTGCTGTCATGTAACTGCGATGGATGACCGTCAAACCTCTCTCTTTGGATGCATTGTGCAATTTCTCGATTCTTAAGTTTTAGAGCAAATGTGTCCTCATCTTAATTTGGGCCACTAATCTCAGTCTGTGTCTATTCACCTCTCTAGATTGTTCCTTTGACATTCTATGCATTTGTGAAACCTCTGAAATTCTCTTTGCGCTGTATCTGAGCACACTTTAGTACAGATCAAGCCTTTAGTACCTGCTTTGACTGTAAGGTTGGTGTTGGGAAGCAGCACAGACATCCACATGATGCGTATACAGTAATGGTGAATTAGAACACAAGTTAGATGCATCTCAGTAGTACAGTAGGCTACTCATTTCAATAAGTATCTTAACCGTGCACTGCAGCACAGGCTGTTTACCGTCTCTCGCTGTTTAACATCTACATACATCACAAATATTACAGCAAAACTCTACACACAGGTACTACGAACCAAATTGGGCAGCAGAACTCTGTCTGCTGGGTCCAGATATCAAGAATATGTTTTGCAACACTTCTTTAATTCACCACTGCAGGAATGCTCTGTCACTGCAATTAAGTGGGTGCATGAGTGATGTACACTTTAGCCTACCTGTTCTGGCTGGTTGGCATTGGACAGTGGTATCACCATCCAGATGATGTTGAGGTTGTTGAGGGCAGCACTGGTGGTGAAAGAGCAGGGCAGGATGGCTGCTTGGCCGCGGGCCACCTGGATACTGCTTTGGGACACCGTCACATCCAGCGCCCGCACACACACTGCAGGAGGAAGGAGGCAGTGATCAGTGCCTTGATACACAATAGATAAGCACATACAGTACCAAGGTGTGAACAAGTCAAACAAGAGAGCAGAGCAGACATGTAGACATAGTAATTACAACTACCAACAAATACACATTGTACTTTGTAAGAGAAGCTAGATCTTCAAGTCTTTCTGCAGCCTATTGAACTTAACGATCACCTATACCAGTGATATTTAAAAACTTGCCTTTACAGAGTCATAGATAGAGAAGGAGGGACATACATATTTAGACAGAGGGAGGGAAGGTCTATAAATACAAGTAATAATGAGCAAAACCTCTGCCATGTAGACATAAATGTATAATATATTTAAAAGTAAATAGTCATATTTAATTGCTCAGTGCGTCCTCTGCTGCCGTTCATCTTTACAGCAAAACAAACATGATTTCTGAACCAAGCTCCTGTTTGGAAATGCTCTCAGCAGCTAAACAAACATCTAGACCACACTGTGAAGGATCACATGAAATATGTAATAGTTAAATGGGGAAATATGATAGGCTGTCTCTTGAGTTATTCATTTCCTAAAACATCTTGCTTCTTGCTGCTTTCATGGGAACACGGTCTGTATCAATACATATTAAATGAACATGACAAGTGGGGATTGTAATGGTTATTTTGGATACTATTTGCTGCTTCCCATGCACATACAGCATACTAAAGAAACCATGATAGCTTGTTGTCTTGTGCAACAAAGGTCTATCCACTCAAGTGAGGAGCTGCTTTCCTCATCTGGGCTCAGCCATCAGCTATAACAAACACACAGAGACAAATATGTACATGCAGCATCCTATTTCTAGACCAGCTAAAGACATTAGAGCCTAAATTAAGTTAGATCTCCCCCGCAAGCATGTATCCATTTCCAAAAACCCCAATGGGAAGTAATCTTATCTAAACATGGTGAGGAGGATGATGGCACTAATATGATTAAAGATATTTGATCATATCCTGTGAATCGTCCTCGTTAGTGATAATGTAAGATGAAGATCTTGCCATAAGCCAATAGTAGAAACCACCAGCATGTAATTAGTTGGGTATGTAGGAGTCAAGCCAGATGTCAAGTGCAAGCAAAGACCACCTCGCACAACAAAATATAAATCTCACAACCAACCAAAGGTCAACAAATATAAGGCATTTTCCATCTGCTAAAATGTAAGGCTCTAAGTGTCATTTCTTCTGATTTTGGGTTTTGAATATCACCGTCATATTCTAGCTGACAGACTGCCTGTTGCTTCCTCACTGTCTGTCCGAAACCTGCTGACTTCCCACGTTTTCCTTCTGCTGGCAGACACCACACGCCCTGCAGGCTAACTGCTGGCACAGGGGCGATAGGCAGCGCTTAAAATGCTCCGCTCAGTTAAAGTTTATAAGAGATACATTCATGAAAAGACTTTCCATAAATTATGCGAGCAATTTCACTTAAAGGCATTATATTCAACTGGAATGTCAATATGTATCATTTACAGTGGTATGATTCCTCACTGTGACTCAATTGCTTAAATAATAAGGCTACACGTTAAGCAGCACGACAATCTGCTCAGCATGTACGTCACAATGCAGCTAATGAGCTTCCATTCTCCCCTTATGACATCTTCAAACTCAGGCCATCATTTTAAATATAATAAATTACAAACTCTTCAGTCACTGCTGTAATCTGATTTTCTTCTATCCTCTGTGTACACAATGTTCACTTCATGCACAGAATCAATCTATGCTCTTATTGGAGGATTAACGGCAAAGAGGAGGAAGGTCTTACATAAGTTTACGGCCTTTACGGAACGTGCGATTGTATTGGCAACATGAGATCAGCGTAAGCGTTTATTGTCATGGCCACATCGATTTTAAATGTGCTAGATTTAGGGGAAAGAAAGAAAGAAAGGAAGAAAGAAAGAAAGAAAGAATCCTAGAGGAATGAGATAGAAGGAGCATCTTATCGTCCCTAAGCCTCCTCCAAGGCAGCAGTCTCTCAAGCCCACAACAGCTGGAGGGCTCATTTCAAAACACTGGATTAGGGAACCTCTGCGCAGAGTCTGTAAGCTCCCACGGCCAAAGAAGAAAAACACACACACAATTGCACACCATCAACATCGCAAACAAGCACACAAACACACATACTAACAGAAAAATGCACGCGTACTGTACATAAAGTGTGCGCATATGCATACACATGCCCCCCAACACAGACACACACGCATAGCATACCACGCACTACCATGCACACATATTCAAACTCTTCGGCGTACATCATCGGTGACATGTACAGTAGCCCTTTAGGGACACATCTAAGAGACAGAGACGGGACCGACTCGACAGCTCACCAACTAAACTGCTGCATTGCTAGGCATTGCCTCATTATTTCACACACTTCTGCTTCATGCGAGCTCTTCAACTCTACTCTTGGAGCATGTCCGGTAGACACCCGCTCATCCAGAATGAATACCGTAAACGGTGAGAAACTCATTGTTGAATATGGCCGCCCAGATAAAAAAATGCATTCAGTACAGTATGATGTGTGTTGTGTAAATGTGATACTACAAAGAATAGCTTTGCTGTCTAAATTACATTATTCTAGTCACATTCAAACTACACTGATTTTAGGAACTACTCACGACGACAGGCCACGTTTTTTTACAGTAGCTGTTACTTTATGCTTTTCCCCTGTTTTCTTCTTTTCTACCACGTTTCTTTGTTATCCTTGCTCAGGGCTGAGTGCGGCACAGAGTTCTGCAGCCTTCTTCATGTCTCCAGCCTGATGTGCAGACAGGTAGGTGTGATGTAAATGAGCTGTCCATCTCATTGGGTTGATCGTCCAAGCCGCCCTATTTTTCTATCAACAAATCTTGTCCCCTCCTGCTCTTTTTTCCAGCCCTGAGCTGCCTCGAGGCACAGCTCAATAGGGCCAAGACCAGCCTGACTGACAGGAAACAGCATAAACTAGCCATGCTAGCGCTCCCTGATGCTGACCATCCACTGCCCACAGTTATGCATACCTGTAATAGAGGAGTGCTGAATAAATTAGGCCTCAATCAAAGACTGGCAGACTGCTGTTGGTTCTTACTTCCAGATAAATTATATCCTGTTTTGACACTTAGGATAATTTTGTCAAATCATTTTGACTTATTTTAGTCAACTGCCCACTGACTAGAATGAAATATGATTTAAATAAACAAAAATATGTTGACTGCAGCAGCTCTTTAAACATAGATTATCAAAATTACCACTTCACTGATGACTCAGTTTTCAAAATTTAGACATTTGGCAAGTTATCAGTTTATCTGTGAGCTGCCTGCAATCACACACAGGAGCTTCCTGGTGTTTTTGGGAACACTGTCACGATGAGAATGCATGTCTGCGATTGGATAATAAATCATAATGAAAGCCAAGAAAGGCATGCATTTGCTAATCTGCACAGGTAAATGGAAGCCTTTGTGCAAGTTATAAACTGCAACTTATTATCTTCTGCTGTGATTTTCATTTTGCATGTTTTTGTCAAAATTAAAATGCCAGAAAATTTGGTGAATTTGTGTGCAGATTTATCATTTGGCATTAATTTCATGATAAGACAAAAAATGAGAACCACCTAAAATAGATGGACCATGTAAATCCCAATAAAATCAAATATTTTACACACAAGAAAAAAGTTAAAAAGGGACATTTTGAAATTCCTATTTTCAGAATCTTTACCAGTATTCGGTTAGCTTATGATGCCATTTACATTAAACTGACCATTGACAATCATAGACTAGAGACAATAGATGTGCTATACAGCATGTTAATCTTAATGTTTTGCACAGAATAAAAAGGACAAAGTAATGGAAAGAGAATGACGTAGGAAGTAACAAAGTCAAGTCAAATTTATTTCTACAGCACATTTCATGCAATCTAAGCTCAATGTGCTTCACACACAACAAATGTGGACAAAATAAAAAAGGACAAAGGACAAAGTGGAAAGAAGGAAGAGTCAAGTGGCGTGACAGGTGGGCAGAAAGTTTGAGTGTTAATATTTCAAGGACAAGAAAGAAAAAGGCACAGGAGAAGATCACACCATGAGAAGGTGGGACAGAAATCCGACAGGGAGGCACAGAGAGATAGAGTAAATCAGAAGAAAGAGAGAAAGGGGGAGAAGTGGAATACAGGAGGATAGCAGGCTGCTGCTGTTACCAGAGAGACCTAATTGATAAAGTCACCCCAGGCAGTGCTAGCAGTGCTTGTGGAGTGAAGGAGAGAACCAACAGCGTGGTTCCGTTAAAACAGCTCTCTCTCCTCATTCGGGAGCCAAGTGTCAAAACTGCTGCTGATTAATGCATGAGAAAACCATACACCTCAGAGAGCATGGAAATCACTCTCTGTGTGTGTGTGTGTGTGTACGCATGCTCTTGTTTTACAATATTCGTGGGGTCCAAAAACCTGGAGCACACTATACTTGTGGAGCCGACCTCCTTTGTGAGGCCAAAATGCTGGACCCCACAAGTTTAAAGGGATTTTGGAGGGTTAAGATTTGGTTTTAGGGTAAATGTTAGAATTGGGTTAAGGTTAGGGATAGGTTTAGGCATTTAGTTGTGATGGTTAGGGTTAGGGTAAGGGGCTAGGGAATGCATTACGTCAATGACGGGTCCCTATGAAGACAGTGCCGCAAACCTGTGTGTGTGTGTGTGTGTGTGTGTGTGTGTGTGTGTGTCTGTGCTTACTCAGTCAAGCTAAGGTGCATCCATGATGGGATGGAGAACAAATGCAGGGTGAATACAACCCTTCCACTCTCTCTCTCTCTCTCTCACACACACTTACACACACAGACAATCCCTGCTTGGCAAGTCATTTGCATTCTGTGTTTTTATTCATGTGGCTCTTTTATTCATAGGTTTCACTTTTATTTTAGTTTCAAACAGATGCCCCTGATGCTGTGATGTGATGTGATCTGGCACAGCTTCACTAGGTGGGCTGGGACACACAGAGAGACACGGGGGCACATGTACACATACATATCTGTTTAGGTGATGATTGATGATGGTGCTAAAAGCCTAACTAAAGAAAGGCAACGGAATCCACATCAATATCTATGTAAAGGTGATCTATATCATCGTTTTCTGAAACTAAAGCAAGCTTTTTCCTCTTTGCAGGCAACAGTGGATTTCTGAATTCTTCAACTTTGACCTCAAATGTACCCCCAATTACCACATCTCTGTGTTTTCAGGTTTAAACCTCCTTTTCCGTCACATTCTGTACAAATAATATTCACATTTTTAAACCAGAAAACAACATTGCAAACATTACATTCGGCCGGTTTCATTCGTGACAGCCACCTTTTGTCAGCTGCGTTTTGTCAAAGCGTGAGACCTCTTAAGAAGTGGGAGGAGAAGAGAAAGAGGGAGCGATGAGAGATCGAGCATAAAATCATGTATATTCTGCTTCAGGCGTGACAGTTGGCAGCTCTGATCACATTTCATGTTTAATCTGCATCCTTTTAGAATTTCTCTTCGGACTCAAACGCCAAATGCGAGTGTTTTAGTGCCTTAACTTCCACACTGGAAGTGAATCTACTGCAAAGACAAAAAAGAAATAGCAAAAGCACAAACACATCTAAACATGGATTCATGCGACACCTGTGCCCACACACAAACGGACCTCTGTGTCCCATTCTATTCCAGTAGACCCAGGGGTTTCATGCTGAGTTGTGTTTGTATATAGTGGACCCTGTGATGCTGCCGCTGCCCGTGAGGCACCAGGGCGAACCAACAAGCGAGCAAAGACATCCTTGTGAAACTCAAGTGGTATAGTTGTGTACCCAGCTGCTCGACGGCAACTCATCAAGCACCATGCTCAAAACCCTGCTGAGGTAAAGATAGTGAGTTTTCATCCTGAATGGGTATTTAATTACTGCATACTGCTTTAACAACGCGTTTTTTTAAGTTAAGATGGTGCATGACTAAGAAATTCTTTAAATCTTTTCTGATGGTTCTTTACTTTCTGATTTTAAATTATTAGCATTTAGACTGGAAACAGGGAGGAAGCAGCTGCACTGTCCGAAGCTGAAAAAATCCACCAACATGTCGTGTCTCGTTTGTTTGATCTATAGCCTACAAAATATGATGTGTAAAAAAGACAAGTACTGGAATTACGTCAGTAATATGTGCTGGATTATTTTTTGGCAGTGGCACAGTGACTTTGGCCCTGCCAAGACTACAACTTGTCGTTTTTACACTTTTCTTGTTTTTCGTGCTCCTCACTTTCTCTAGATAAGGCTTTAAGAGGATGGTACACATCTGAGTAAACAAACCGAACCTTTAGGACAGGCAGTTTGTAACCATCGTCCATTGGTATCACATTCATTTTTCATAAAGAAGCAAAGGCTGGTCTTGTCTACTACAAAAGAACTACATGAAATAAAGCTGAAAAAATCTCTTCGGCTTCTGCCTGCCTGCACTAGTAGTTCAAAGGTTCTGTATATCTTGTAATAGCACAATCAAAACTACAAAAAATGGAAAATGATGGCGTGCATGCAGAAACTTGGTACATGAATCAAAATATGAAAGACTAGGTACTTCCTCAGGTTAAACTCTCTGCTTGGAAAACTCCATTGTTCACTCTTATTTGTAATAATTCACACTCATTGGGTGAGGGATTTTGGTGGGTCTAAGGGAACTCAGATGATGATGTTACCCAAGGGTTTCACTTTGTGTTGAAAAGTGATGGGGCATAAGAGCTCAGATGAACGGTCTTTAACATAAGCAGTTTTAGGCAATATAATGGGGGGATCGTTATAATAATAATAAGAAACTTTATGTAGCACTTTTCTTAACAATATTACAAAGTACTTTACAGAAAAAGAAATAAAACCATACAAGGTAGATAAAATGAAGCAGTGCATTAGTTCATGCAGGACGTGGAAGTCATACGCCCCTGCTGTAATCAGCTGGCAGCCAGCTGGTTCGATCCTCCTTTCTATTCAGTCACACAGCTTATTCTCATAACAAGGTGGTCCATTTTACATGACTCCTTCCTCTCTGATTTTTGCTGCACCTATGTTGCCTCACTCACCGCTGCTGCTGGCAAAGCTTTGCCTGCACCACCCCAGCCTCCACCTTTTTAGTTCAGGGTCCCAACACGGCTCAAAGTTAAACAGTATTATGTCTTTCTTAGGCTCACTCTTGTACCCAGGGGAGTTTTGCATTGTGCTCCCTATTTGGCTTAGCTTGCTGCTTGGCTCATCCAGGGAGCATTTGAGAGCAGAGCCTTCAGCGCCAAACTTAACTGTATTTCCAATTGCGGTGATAAATGGTTAAATCTTTGATGAGAGTGTTCCTGACTGAAATGAGAATAAGGCTAAAGAACATGAGCAAAGAGGAAGTAAAAACAATAAAAGTAATGGGACCAAATAAATACAAATCAAAACAGTAAAAACAATAAAATCATATCAAACATTTCCAAATGCATTCACATGAAGAAAAGTTTTAAGAAGAGACTTAAAAGAGGCTAGAGACTTAGTGTGTCTGAGTTCAGTAGAGAGTTCCATAGCGTGGGGGCTCTAAAAGCAAAAGCCCAATCACCCTTAGTCACAAATCGTGGCCTGCGAGTAACCAGCAGGGCTCCCTATGAGGTCTGAGTAATTACGGTGGGTAGGGGAAAAAATAAATGTACCTAGGATTTTATTCCATAGAAAGTGGGGCAAGTAAGGAGTTTCTTCAATGCACATTTGTTTTTTTCAAAATTTATGACACTGTATTTTTTTTTTTTATTGTGAAAATAAATCTTTCCCAAAGCCTTCACATTTGTTATTTAACATTTCAGGGTGCAAGCAACATATTTAACAAATTATGCTTTTAAAAAGTGATGTGGACAAAATCGGTCATTTAAAAAAGTGGTGGGGACATGTCCCCAGAGTCCCCAGTGCAAATGACACCTATGATTTCAGCTTAACATCTGTAGCAGGTTTTGCTCTCATGACTCTGCCCGTTTAATCCCTCCTCTCCTTTCCTTCCTTTTATTTTCCCTCCTCTCCTCTCCTCCATTTTTCCCTTCTCAGTACGCCCGGCAAACCCTCACCCAATGAAAGAGCCTTAAAAATCTCTTGCTCATCCTCCCCCTCATCCCCTGCCCCGCCCCTCCTAGTTGACCTATTAGCCACATCAGCCAACTCCCTAACAGGGCCCACTGACTAGCCTACATAGCTTAATACTCTCCTCTAAACTGTACTGAGTACTGAGCTTACTGTGCTCCTAATGCACTACTACTATAAACACAAGGCCTCATAGCCCACGTACAAGCTATAGTGTCTAGCATTGATCACACTATTTGCTTACGGTCTCGCTTTCACACACTGTGTCTCACAATCAGAAATGGAGAGTCTTTTACGTGATTTCTCTCAATTTAGCTAAACCATAACTAATTCATTCATAAATCATTGCAAAGATGTTCAATTTACAGGATAGAAGCAAAACAGATGTTTCTAAGAAAATGTGATTCATGCTCATTTAATGCTCTCTGTTTTGAGACATTGCAGCCGATAACTGTAGGTTTATGTGTGTTACCACCCTATAATAAAAATAAAGTGAAAAATACAGCATTTATATGGAGGCTAAAATGCACACAAGGAATAATAAGTTATAATTTGCAATGAAGGGGTGATACATTCTATATATGAATTACATCTACCATACAGTGGTAAATAGGCTATTTTTTTATTTTTTTTTAAATAATCTAAAAACTGATTGTTAATGCAAATGAAATTCGGGAAAGTTATTGTGAACAAGCTAACGAGTAAGCAATCAAACTAGTGTGCTCGACTGTGTGCACTGAGCAAGCAGAAGGTTAAAGTAGGCCACTGCCCTCGTGCACAGATAAGCCTGGGCACTGGAAGACTACTGCTAAAGCAGCAAACAGATGGCTCTGCACATGCAGCCCTGGACACAGCTACACACACACACACACAGTCCAAAAAACATCAAGTACCAACTCTAGTTGAGTACACTAATCACAAATATACAGTTCTAATCAACAACATCACTCCCATGCTTGCTCATACAGCAACAAAACATGTTGTTTTGCAAATTGCCAGCACATGTTGCTTGGTATATTGTATCAAATGACAGCTGACGAACCAGACCTGGATTTTCCCAAAGAAACAGACTCTGTTCCTGTCAGCCACCAGCCACCTCGCAGCCTCCAAACCATCTCTGTGTGTAGTAACTCCATACCCTGTCATACTTGCATGTTTGGCAAACCTGTCACAGTGTCTGCATGTAAATCTAAAATCCTGGCAAGCATACTGATCTGCCAGTAAGATGGCATGATTGGCAAGGGGCTCTGTTTTGCTCTTTGGCAGCCGCTATTCTCAAGTCTTTTATAAGTGGGTGACAACGGCCTGGTTCTGCCAAAGATGTCTAAAGGAAGCAGTACAGCGTGTATCCATGTCTGGTAATGTAAGTATACCTAGTATAGAGGTAAGAGTTAGCAGGATAACGGTTGTAAAAATGGCAGCACTCCCAAGACGAAGTACCTTTAGTTGGTACATTATTGCATAAATTGCGTTAGTTTACCCTTAAATAAATCTTACCATTTGGATTGGTGTGGAAAGGTAAACTTCCCTTTGAAGTTTTCTGTCTGAAACACGCTTAGTGAAACCACTGGGCCCTAAAACTGTTGTGTTGTGGAAAGCAGCGCTGTGTCCCTCTCTGTACTACATGTCGACAGGTAAGGCCAGACTCCTGGCACTCTATTCACTGTCTGCACGGCACAGGTTAACGTAAATACAGTCTAAGCTTCTCAGTAAGCCAGCCAGAGCCTCACAGCTCCAGCCAGCAGTTAATACCTGAGGACTATTCCTGGAACCAGCATTTAGCCTAAGGTAACCTTGTCTGAAGCCACTTAATTAGTAAGGTTTCTCTCTTTATTATTTGTCACACTCTTTGTTCTTTTCTTTGTTTCTATACTCATTCTGCTTGGCTTGGTTATCTCCTCTTTGTATCTCTCATTCTTGCTTCCTCCCCTTCACTACAGTATCTCTCTCAAATGAAGACAGTGATTTTAAGCCCGCCGACACTATCCGAGCCACCTGGGAGCAGCAGCGCTTCTGCAGGTGATATGGTCAGTACAGTTCTCCGGCAATAAGGGCCGGCAATGATTTATCGTCTGTCTGAGTCCCTGTGTGGCTCACCTTCAGGATGAACCCTCGCTCAACTACCGATGCTACCGATGCGTATTATCAGAGGAAAGCAGAGGCTGAAGCGTACAGCTTATGCTGCGGTGGGGCAAAGTCTGGTATCACATCTGATTTAAGATATTTTAAAAGGGTTTTAAGAACAATAAGAATCTTTTCTGATTAAGAGATGCCATACCTTTATTTCTTAATATCTATAAACACAACTACATACTGTGGTATTAAAGCTATATCTTCACTGTACTCTTTAGTTAAATGTTGCTGAGACTGATGCTCTATTATACTGAACACCCTGCTCCACATTCATATGGTGTTGTCTCATACGGTGACTGAACTGAATGCATCCTGGGACAGTGGACCTGAGTATACAGTACCTGGATTTTAGATTAAATACGCACAGTATGGTTGTTTCATTCGTCAGGCAACTATATAACACAGAACAGTGCAATTTAAAATTTGAAGGGTAGTGTGTCTGGGCAAAAACAGGTGGAGATGAATGAATGTAAAGTTAGGGTAATGATGGGGTGATGGGAGCATGTTTAACCCAAGACCAGGACAGCGAGAGAGGCAATACACACAAACACATACAAAAAATGAGGAAAGTGTTTGGAAAAAGAAAAGTAAGGATGCAGCAATACGCCTCTGAGTGCCTGTGCAAATTCTCAACACACATTTAAATGTGATAAACACTTAGAGATACTACTCATACAGATCAGTAGTGTTACGGATTTAAAAAAAAAAAAGTGTATCTATTAAACTAGTAGCTTGCTAAGAAAAAGGCTACTCTGAATGTTTTCATGTTGTTGTTTTAGGAAGACCTGATTAGTAGAATTGGAAAATGTCTCTGGCACCAATGCTGTATTTTAGCCTGTTAGCATGCCATCTGTCAGCAGAAACCAGATATTAATGCATCTCTAAGGCCATAGTGCTAACGGAGGCAGGGTATCTATCTGTCCAGTTGTGAATTAAGAGTGTGTTTTCTGAGGACAGCAGGACGTCATATCAGTCAGACAGGAATGGAGTCAGTCCGAGGACTGTAGGGACCAGAAGGACCAGACCAAGGCCAATTCCCCACAGGAGATGCCGCTACTTCTTACTTCAACATCTCTTGCAGAGAAATGCCAAAACTTTTTTTTTTTTTTGAAAAATAGTGTCCTTCTTGACCTGTATTTCACTATTTCCTTCTTCTTCTTCCTTCATGTTATCGGACCTTCCTCTGTTCCTCGCGATTAGTAAAAGCAACAAACCAACACGTAATATATTCTTACTCACAAAGACAATCTATTCTATTATTTAAGATCAGTCTTTTCAAACGTGTGCTATATTCGAAAGGACTGAGAAACCATTGACTGCACTTCACCAAATGTCTCAAACACACACACACACACACACACAAACACACACTGGCCCTGAACCTTTTTGTCCCAGTGTCAAAAAGGTTTGTAATCTCCCTTTGGACAGCTGCTCTCCGCTGACTCCACCATGACATACCACCAGCCAAGTGATGCATGTTGTTATTAAGAGAAGAAATAACAACTATTGATTGCCTTCAAAAAGTCATTTTAACCTAATTTAGAAGTGGTTTTGTTTTCTCTGCTGTCTCATTTTGTGACACCATTTACAGATCAGCACAGTCATCTTTGGATTAATTTGTTTTGTTGATCCAGGAATGTAGGAGGTGATGGGCTGACACGGATGCTTTCAGAATAGATAGTTCCTACTTTCAGATTTGTGTAAACAAGCGCTCTTGATGAATCGTGCAGTGATGCATGGATGCCATCTTGCTGTGGCAAACACACACATAGTGGAAGTCATTTGAGAACAGATCATATTTTGCTATTTCATTACATGACTGGTAAAACATAAGCATTTTCAATAATAGCAAAGCTCAGCCTCCTCCTACTAAATGTATTAAATCATAAAATGAGTTTACATGGAACTCTATTTATACCCTTTGTTACAGGAAAAAAAAAAGAATTATGTTCTGAGTATATGATGTTATGTCGGAGTTGATCTCCCAAATGGAAATGCTCATCTATGGACATTAGTCAATATTGTAATACAATCGCTGGCACAATCACTGCAACAACCTCAGATCTATGAGATGAATAAAGTGTCATATTTTGAAACTGAAAAAATAGCTTTGAAAGGTTGAAATATAATAAAAATTGCATTATGTTTTGAAAAATGTAATCTCTGCAAACATTATTTTGTATTTTTTCCTTCTTCACGAATGCAGCACTTGTCTTCTTTCTCCAGTTTGTCACTGTTCTCCCACTGTAATAGTTTGTTTTCCAGGTTTGAAACCTTGTAAATGGTGATCGCAAAACTCGTATGGCAGACTGTTCTTTCAGAGCTGAGTTTACAACAACCACTTTTCAGAGTTCTGCTGTCAGTTCTTCACAGTTGCGAGCTTGCGAGTCACATGATTTGTCTCACAGCTCTCTGGTCTGAAACAGACAGTCTGATGCCCCTGCATCCTGGTCGCAAAACCTTTATTAGATTTCAAGCTTTCAAAGCTTGTTTTCAGTTTCAAAATATGACATTATTTTCATCCCATACTGATCTACATTTGAAAGAGTAATTTGGGGGAAAACTCAAAAAAGTGTTTCTGCGTCGGGAGATCTGGTGTTTTGTGCCTGAAACTTTTGATATGTGCTTGTGCCTAGGTGTTGACCAGCATGATGATGCTTTCTAACTTATTCTGCTTTTGGATGTTTGATGTAGGTCAAACGCTGGCTCAGCAAACACTGGGAACCAGCCTATATTCTCATTCTGCACACTGGTCAAATTTACATCCCATTTCATTCAGAGGAAACTTTACTGTACTGTACCACACACACACACACACACACACACACACACAAAGACGCACACACCTCCATCGTTCTTCTACTATTCAGCAAAAAACTGCTCTAAAAAAAAAAAATCAACACAAACACGCTGAGTTGGCACTCTTAAGGCAACGAGGGCTCTTTCCCAGATAGCAAAGGAACCAGGAAGTCAAAAGCACCAAACTCTGATCACTGAGTTCTCTTACACTCTGATCAGTCAAAGGCAACAATTTCAGCCACCGACCAGCTTTCAGTACACTCATACATAAAAAGTCTGAGTAGAAAAGGACATTTAGTGGGCGCCTTTCTTGACAGTCAAGGTCACCTTATATCATCAACAGACAGTCACAATAGTCAAAATAAAAGAATAAGAACAATAAAATACAATACAATATAAAATGCAATTATAATCCGAGGGAATAAGCAATTCTACACAGATGAGTTTTGAGTTTTAATTTGAAATCTATGAGAGAATCAGTATTACGGAAGTCCGGTGGAAACGAGTTCCAGAGCTGGGGAGCAGAGCAGCTGAAAGCTCTACTCCCTGTAGTAACCAGGCGAACAGGGGGCACAATGAAATAGGTGGAAGAAGAGGATCCAAGAGTACGAACAGGTGTGGCAATATGGAGGAGGTAAAAAAGATATGAAGGCCCGAGATTATGAATGACTTTAAAAGTAAGAAGTACTTTGTAGTTGATATGGTAGATAATGGGTAGCCAATGGCGCGGTCGTAAAATCGGTGTAATGTGATATATAGAAGGGGTGCGGGTGATCATAAGTGCAGCTGCATTTTGAACCAGTTTATGGAGGGTTTTATGCGAAAGGCCAAACAGAAGGGAATTACCGTAATCTAAACGAAAAGTGACTAAACTGTGAACAAGAATGGCAGTGGAGTGAGGCGTGAGTAAAGGACGTAAGCTGACGTTTTTCGAAGATGATAGTAAGCCGACCGGGTCACATTATTAACATGGGTGGTGAAAGAGAGGGTGCTATCAAAGATGACACCCAGACTCTTAAACTGAGGGGAGGGTGAAATAAAGGAGTTATCAATGGGAATAGAACAATTATGGAGTTTGTTTAATGCTGCTTTTGTGGCATTTTCTGGCACCGAGTGTGTTTATATACATACGTGGTTAAATACTCTTAAAATCATGTTGCCAAATGGATAAGTGCATTATTACAGGAATCACAGCTTTAGGCCAGAAACCGCACTGCTACATATTGACTATAAGTTGCTGAATAACATTTTGAGGGAGGAACTCACCGACTTGAATTTAAAGCCCCATTGAGAACTCAGAGGTTCTTCACTGTAGGTTTTGTCACTCCTGCAGCCAGCGTGGCTGCACTTTGGGAGTTAGATAAAGCTGTTGTCAGTCAGTGACCTCTTCCTCGGTAACAGGCGCTGCGGCGTAAGCCTCTGTGTGTATGTGTGGTTTTGTGTGTGTGTGTGTGTGTGTGTGTGTGTGTGTGTATGCATGTGCTTGATGGAGCAGAGCCCCAATGCTGAGCACATCTGCTCCGGACGCCCCTGGCACTGCCATATGGCTGGCAAACACGCCTCCTACTCCTCCTCCACAAAGAGAGAGTTTGCAATGAAAGGAGAAAATGAGTGAAAATGAGTGTGTGTGCATGACAGAGAAAAAAAGCAGGAGAGAGACAGTACAAGGGAAGGAAGGCAGAAGAGAGTAACAGCTGATGAGTGAGGAGCTGCACGTGCTGCCCATTAGGCTCAGCGGACCAATGCACCTCCAAACACACTAATGTTTTAAAACACCCCAAACATGACTGCATTCCTCTATCCACACCAGGCCGGGGTCAAATACTGATAACATAAGTGCCTACATCTTCGCAAAAGGCTTTACCTGAATAAAGTAAATGAGAGGACAAATTAAATGTTGCAGCATATAAAACATCATGAAGCCCTCTAAAAACCCACTGGCAAACTGCAGACACAAACAAACAAGTCACCAAAAATAATTTGCTTTTAATAGAGCTGAAAGACCAGGGAAACAGTGGGGAATGTAGGATTGTAAAGATCTAGGAACATGAATTCTTTTTATAGTAATGCTCCACCCAAAACTGTCTCCTCTTATGACTATGATAGTGAAACACCTGTAGACTTGAAATGCTTGCAGTTAGATTTCCTGTGGGCATCAGGGCCTTTGATCATTATGGATTCATAGTGGCTATATTAGATTCCAATGGTAACCAGTTTTCACTGAGGAAAAAAAATATCCAAACATCCGTAGAAACGACGGGAGAGCATGCTGAAACAAATGGCAAATACATTACTTCTGTCCCAATCCTCAAATCTTGAGGTGAGATAATGAAGAGACATGTCAGTTGGTGTTGCACATATTAGAGCATTCATTACATCCTATCTTCTTGTTTCTTGCTGACAGGTAAAAAAGAAGCAGCTCGTGACTCTTTGTGTATTGAAAGAGACACATGGCTGTCTACACCCTTCCTATGCCACTGTGGAACCAAGGCAGAAAGAAATATCCATATCTGTTCAATTCACATTCTTTGATAAATATTAATCATTAAGGTAGTGTCCACACTGTAAGCTTCACTACCACTGGGAGCTACCATCCCCCATCACCTCAGAAGAGCATGTGAATCATGCATCTCACACCATATCACAAGTACAAGCTATTCATATTTAACATTTCAAAGGCTGGGGAATGTACGGACGTTTAGGCTTCGCTTATATCTGATATCTTTTTGAGCATGGTGTACAGTATCAGAGGCACCAGGCATTGCTCTACACTCCTTCCTCCTGCCTTCCTCCTGCCCTCCTCCTCCTCCTCCCCATCTTGTCTTATCCCCTCCAGCTCCCTCCCTTTTCTTTCCATCTTTCTCTTCTTCATTCCCTCCTCTTCTCTCTTCTCCTCTGGTGCCTGGGGCTTTTCATGAATGCTGTGTTAATATGAGGAAATCAATACCTTCACTACGTCTGCTGTCGAGGGGCAGGTCAGAGACTTGGTGGTGGGGGCGATGGTGTTGTGGAGGGGTATACGTGTGCGGGGGGTTGGGGGGGGGGATTTGTTGCTCAATAAACGCAAGCCCATTGATCTTTTCTGCACGTCTTTGTGTGTGCGAGGGTCCACCGAGACTCCTCAGGGTCTGACTGACAGGCAGCGAGCTGGTTCTGGGCCTCAGAGGCAGACTGAGTGTGTGCGTGTGGCCATGTTTGTGTGTAAATGGTAATGTGAGTCTTGTATACAAACTATATGAGAGCTATACCAGTGGAGTTATATTACCGGTGGTTGATCCTTTACTAAGTAAAACTAAGTGCAGAAGTATTATCAGGCATAACGTGCTTTCAGAAACAAGTTTGGAAAGTAAATACAGCAGAATGGCTCACACATATCTTTGATTATTATTGCTGATGCACTCACATGTAAGCAGTTATGTTAATGTTGCGGCTTGGTCAAGGGTGGGCTGATTTTAACTACCTTTATATACTATTTACAGGGATAACCACCTGAGAAAAGCAGGCAACTGCCCCCAAATCTTCAGCGGCCCCAAAGGCCCAATGTTAAAAGTGTGGCATTTACATTTTTCATTTGATAAATTGCACATTTGTTTGGTAATATGCACCAACACTAAAGTACTGTAACTGAGTAAATGTACTTACTTACATTCCACCATTGTATATTAATGCTGAAAGGTTAAACGGAATAAGGATATTTTGACTTGCAGCTAGAGCTGGATCTGAGACTAAAACACTACCGAGCATTCTTTGTGCTTCCTACCTGTCAGGTCTTCCAAATACAACACAGATATGTTCGCTTAAGTCCAGCCCTTGGAGGCTTACAGTAATGTAGGTATATGCAGGGGCTTGATATGAGAGCTATATCCTTTTATGATCCATCGTGCACTCTCTACAGCTCTGTCTCTCTAGCTCTGTCACTCTCTGCCTCTGTCACTGTATCCTGTCTTTGAAGGAAAATCCATATGAGCTAGACAGCAAGACTGTGGTATTATTAATGGGGCTTAACATCCATCTAAGGGGGTGTGAAACGTTGGAGGCTTGATGTGTTAGCCTTAATGTTTCACTCAAAGCAGAGAGAAATGGTGATGTCACAGAAATAGCAAACTAGCAGCTGGCACAATATTTCTGAATGTGTGGTTGAAAATGACGTAGCAGGTAGTGCGTGGCACCAAATGGCCCACCTTCTGGCTTACAAGACTTTCCGGAGGGAACCTGCTATGATTCATTAATTGAGAACATCAGAATTGGGTGCAAGTTCTGCAGAGTTAATAACACGCTGTGCCCTTTCTTTGTGATTCTTTGTTTCAGTCTATCTATTCTCATGTCTTCCTACAACTGCCCACACACACACAAAGAACACACCCCTCTATAAATCAGTTGAGCTATTCACTGCTCGGGGCTACACACACAGAATGAACGCATTCATCACATAATTAGTGTGGAGGCAGTCACACACTTCATCAGTCTATTCCTGTCTCAAAGAGCCTCGGCGAGAACAGTGAACGCATACGATTTCCAAAAGATATTAGGAGATTCTTATACCTCCATCTAAGGAAAAGTCAAAAGAGAGGAGCGGGGTTTACAAAGCATCAAAGTGACATCTTGACTGATTCACACGTCTATGCCCAGGCCGTATAGTTGAAAGACGAGGATTCAAGGAAGGCAGATGCTCGCATGATCGAAAAGGCTGATAAATCTTTAAAAACCTCTCCCACACTAAGAAATATCTTCAAAAATATAACCGTCTTTCTCACAAGGGAAGATAAGTGGCAATTCACAGAGCTGGATCTGAGGCATCAGTTTGAAATCAGAGGGGCTGAGGAAGCCATAAAGGCAGAGGTGTCTGTAAGGGATATGATGATATAAGGGGAGAGATATAAAAGGTGAAGCCTAATGTCGGGTGATGTATGATGCTTGGGGTGAGCGGGCCGAAGGCTCACATTGGGAGGATACTGGAAATCAATGATGGTGTAAAAGACTGGTGAACGCCATGCTGGACCTCTGAACATGAAGGAAGCTGGAGCTGCTTAATAAAACACAGTGATGAGTGGGAGAGGGGTCAAGTGCAAATGTAAGCAAATATAAATTGTGCATCTAGGATCTTAAATGGGTCTAATATAGACTGAGAAGTGGATAAACGGATGGAGTGTGGCCTAAGGTCTCTTTTTTTCTCCAACATCTTTCGTTCGATTGAACTACTTCTGGTTTGTACATTGTACTTTCAAATAATTTTTACTTTATCTAGCATCCTTCCCCATGATGTGTTCATTGTCATTTGGTCGCTGCTGCTTGTCCTATGAAAACCATGTATCTCCAAAACCTTTTTTTTTTTCCCCCTCATGAGATGATTTCAACTTCGAGTCAGTGCATTTTTCATATAATCCAAAGGGGATTTTTAATGCTTTATTTACGTCACGAAGGAAGACAGATGACATGTGAATGGGTGAGATGTGGAGCACCAACATAGAAAGAGCTAATTAGGCAGGAAGAGGATTGAGATGGCGCAATGACATGAAGACGGCTGAAGGGAGAGAGACACCTGAGAGGAGATGAAAGGAGAGAAGGTCAAGGGCCAAACATGAGACGGAAGATATTTGTGTGGTCTTTAATCCAAAAATGAGCCCTACATGGTTTCCCACTTACAGTACATTAATAAAAGCAGAGGAACGCCACAATGCAGGGGGAAAAAAAACTAATCTTAAATAGGGGCTATTCTTAAAGTTTCCCTTGGTGAGGTGCACAGCACGTAACCTGAAATTGACCTGCATCCTGAGATGGTTTTGCATGCTATCTTTGTCATTCTTGATTTTGAATTATCTAAATAATACAAACACATGAAAAAAACCCACTGAGGAATGTTTTTTTGTACAAGCAGACAGGTGTGCAGAAGATATGCTTCTCCATTTTGGAATTGAGGACACACTTCAGCATTGTGGGCAAGTATCTCCACCTGTAACATCATTTATTCACAGACCTGTCCTCCCATCGAGCACTTGTTTGCGTCCATTTTGACCAGATTCACACAGTGCTTGTCTCTCTTGTTTTGTTTGTGTACAGACAATAAGCAATGATGCATTATGTCACAGTAACTACAGTCTTGTTATAATATATCAGTCATGATATTGATTTTGCTCCTTTCATACACGAGGCTCTTTCAGTCTTATTCCATGTCTTGTCGCCTTCTTGTCTCAATTGTGTTTGATTTTATTAGTGTGAATGCTTCAATGTTATCCCGTTTCTTTATACTTAAACTTAATCTTATTATTCCACTTCGGTACGTTTTTTGCATCCCTACTCCTTCCGCATTTTTTCATCTACAGAAACCATTCAATTATTAAAATGTTCAGCTCTTTAAGCACATTTATGCTTGTATTGTTCTTTTTTCTAACTTTTATACTTTTTAAAATATCAGTCTTTTTATGAAAAAAAGTCTATGGAGCAATGAGCCTTACTCATACTTGTGAAATGCCACTACTTCAGCACAATTCATGCTAGAGACGCCATTTGAACTGTTCACACGACTTTCAACTATTAAGCTTGATATCTTTTACAGTTTTTGAATTATATCAGTTTAAGTTTGACGCTGTTTTCTGTCCTTTTCTGAGTTTCCAATGGTTGTGTATGGGGCGGAATGTTCAGCGCTAGAGGGGGTGACATCATCGCTAGAGTGGAGAGGGGTTGTAGAGTTTTATGAAAATCTGGTTTTAAACTCGCTCTCCTATCCACATTTTTCACTCTTCATAGACAATTTCTCATCATTTAGTAGATACATTTCAGCCATTTCTGCAATCTCTACTTTTCCAGCTATTTCTAATATTTTAGCTATTTCTACAGTTTCAGCAATGTTTCGCAGCAGTCTTTCAGCTTGCAGCATTCACATGGATTTTCAGCGAGAAAATGCAATTTTTCTAGTTTTTTTCTAAATTTCCCTTTAGAGTAACATTTTACTGTTGAAATTTCCTATTCAGTGGCACAAAATGTGCTTTGTTCTTTGGTCCTGCCCCTTTCCATAAGTCATGATACGAATTTTAGGCCTAGAGCTAAAATAAAAAATGAAAAAAAATTTTTTAAAAGACATTTATTGATCAAATCATTGACTAAATCCACTGAGTGCCATCGTAATTTCATTATGTTCCGCAGCTGTTAGTGACTGCAGAGAAAGTAATAGCTCCATATTGTTGTAGCCCTTTGTTGTATTTCTCTCTCCCTCTGTGCCCAGACATCAGGGGGTAGTGCGGGTGGTTCACTGTGTAGAATATTTGCACTGGGGCCAATGAAAGGTTTTCCATCACTGCATCATTTACATTCAAATTAATTCCATCAAAAGCAAAAGCTGAATTTTCAATGAGCGGAGAGTGGGGCTAGCTGCCATCTCCCTCTTCTCTGGAGAGAGGGGAGAGAAAGAGAGGACGAGAGAGAAGAGGGGGATACAGGGGGGAAAAAAGTAAGGGGATGTGAGATTGTAACAAAGACGCGCGCAAATGAATGACGACTGTTTCCTTTGGAGGGGTTTGGTGTGAAAAATGAAACAATGTGAGAAATTGAGAGTTCAAAGCAGCATATCATTTATCCGTCATTCATTGATCACTGTTATTATGCCTGCACCCGAACAAACATCACTATTGATCCATTTAAAGTCATCTTAGAGCTTTAAGCTCAACCATTGCCACCAACACACACAGCTTTAGGGCAGGGCAGAGAGCAGCCCAACAGCTTGCTTGCAGCGGTGTAATTGCATAGCATGTCAAAAACACTAATAAATAAATCAGTGATTACTTCCCTTTGTGAAGTGCTGCAGCCCCATTATTGAATATTCATGTAGGTAAATACGTTCATGCAAGCTTCTCTCCTGGGTTTTACAGTGGGCTTTTTGTAGGTTTAAATCCCTCCCCTCTCCCACTGTGCGGCGAGGAACACAACAGACATGATTTGAAAAGACATGAGTGCTCTTTATGTGTTTATGCATCATACATATGCATATTGTACTGTATTACCTACTGTGTTATCATGTTTGTTCTCCGACTTCTTCTGAATGCATGAAAATCAGTGGATATTACTTTGCTTTTTTGACCCTCAGTGATCAATTTCATACAGAAATTCAAAGCTGATTGCTATGGACAGAGGGCTATTGATTCCTGATCTCCTGAGGCCGATATATACATGTGTAGCGTGACATACAGTGTCATTTCCCACTCCATTGTTTCTGTGATATCATTGGCACGAGAATTGAATAATACCACCTTTTTGACCTGCTCATTTCCATTATCTCTTCCCACACCACTAACACACCCTTCTCCACTTGCAGCTCTGCTCTCCCACTCCCCCCCGTGTATCTTCAAATATCGTGGTGAGATGAGAATGTTTGCGCCATCTCTTATTCACTGTCTTTGTCTTCTCACATTCTCTGATGTCAGCGTTTGTACACGAGCATGCGTCTGCTCAGGCCAAGTTTAACGTATGAGATACTACACATGCACAAACGCACATCTGCATGCATGCAACACACATACACCATTGATGGCAACTTAGCCTGCGTGATTACTGTGACTCTAAGCTGCTTAGGGGTTCTGTCCCATCTGGCTCTGGTGTTTGCGGCATCATTCACACCCCACCCGCCCCCCCTACCAAATCCTACCCCACACACATAGCCCCCTTTCCCCTACCCTCCTGTTTCATCCCACGTCATCCACTCTCCCCGCACACACACACGCGCACACACACACACACACACAGAGGGAGAACAGAGGCGGAGCAAAAGGGATGATAATCCTGCGTAATCTGGGTTTACCAACTATTAGGGCTCTGCAGTGTTTTCTTACATAATCTAATCATCCGTAGAAACGTGCAGTCATGCACCGGAGTGAGTTTGTGTGTGTATGTGTGTGGAAGCCGGAAGGGATGCCTCATCGTGCCACCTGGACCATGTGGGAGGAAACGCACACACAAACGCAGGCCCAAATTTCAAACACAGTTATGCTGTAAATTGTAATCTGATGGCACAGACGCAGGTTAGTGCTCTCATGTGTTTAACCCACATGCCTAGTGCATAGACCCCACCAACACAAACACACACACACACACACACACAGAGTATGTGTCCAGGAAAGTCTGCAATTTAAAGTTTAGTGCCACATCGGAGGGCGTTCAGACTCCAGCTGCTCTAATAAACCTCCTGCCTCCTGGTGATGGAGGAAGCACACACACATATAAACACGACAAACACAACAAACAAAGAAAAAGTTTCGACCCTGAACGTAACAGTATCTGCTGTGGAAAACATTATCCATAGCAATGGAAGATGTGTTTTTAGGGATCCTGTTGATATATCTCTGAGCACTGAACCATTTGTGACCTTTTTACATCACACATCACATTAGTAGATTTAAAGATGTAGAGAAGGTAGAGCCTGAATTAACGTGGACATGAGAGAGCTTGTTAATGTTTTTGTGTTTGATCGTTGATGAGACATAAATGAATATGTTAACTCCACTAACACATGTTATCAAGGTAAAAATATCACGCAAGTTAAATACCTTCAGCTGTGCTATACACTGGTACACCAGGATAAGCTTTGAGAGCTACAGTAAATATTGCATGTGTAATCTCATTTATATCAGCGTAAATAAATGTGACTTTACACTGTGCTCTGCATTCGACACCGAGGTGAAAAAGACTGAGAGGACAGTATATAGTTTCATGCTGTAGCCTTACAACATATGGATAAAAGGGATTAAGTCTATCCATATACTGAATCATGCAACACCGATCTGGCGCAGTGCACATGGCCTCTCAGAAGATCTAGGGATGACACAGAGAGCAAGGGACTAATCCTCAGAACATTTTTTGTCTTTTGCAGAAAGCATACTGTCTCATTGCACTTTACACAGATGATCCCGCGAAGGATTTTTTTCAACATCATGACTTCTTAAAGGAATAAAGAATAAAAAAGGGTCACCATTAGTTCCTCTCACTCACAAAAGGAAAGTAAGAGTGGCTTTGGCAGATGTGAACATAAGTCAAACATTCACGTGCATTTGCAGCAATATTTCTCAGTCAGTGCTTCTCGTGAAACTAGAACATAGCAGTCCATCTTGGAGCTTTCTGCGCTTTTAATCTAAAAACCTCCAGAGGATTTCCCAACATGACTATTACAGATTCTATTTCAGTGCGAGACATCATTGGGTTCTCATTTTTGTCACTTTCTGTCTGCCTCACTGGCTGTGCTGTCTTTTTTACGACTCTCTCCCCACCACTCTCTGTCTCTCTCTCGCTCTCTCTCACACACATGGTAGATGCACTCTCAAACAAACAAGAATCAACGTTATACACTGACACAATTTCTGTTCTGCTTTTGAAAGTCCTGCTGTCCTGAAGACCTGATAAGGATCTAATCCAACCAGTTATACCTTCTTTTACTTATGTGATCTCAGTTGTCGGCAAGTGCGGGGCAAAATCTAAAATCAGACTAGAACTGGGTGCACATTCAGGTTTAGACGTTTTAAAGGCTATTCTTAGGTGGTAGATGTTTTTTTTTTTGTTTTTTTTCGTTGAACCAAAAATATAAATTGTTTATATTTTTGGTACAACGAAAAAAACCTAATAAGCAATTGTATATATATTGTATATATATTGCTTATTAGTTTTCATCTGTTTCAATAATCTTTGCTTCTCATTAGATAAGGCGGCTTTGGAGTGTCTGTACTGTCCACCACAACAACTTACTCAAAAATTGTTTAAATTAGTGTAAACGGTTTTGCTTCACGGGAATCATATTTCATTGAAATAAACATTCTGTGCAAGGAAATTAATTCTTTGGGAGCACTTTATCTAACAAAATATTCTAAGCTCAAATTTAAATTTACTACCTTTCCACTTGTTATGGCGTGAGCCATTCAGTGAATGAAGGCCGTGAATGAGATGTGGCTGAAAGTGCCAAAACACACTACCAAGTCCATTTAGTAGCTGTTCTGGATCTTCATCAGCAGATGGAGTTTGACCAGAAATCTGCGATTTGAATTGTATGCTTTTAACATACAATGCATTCCTTTATAGTAGTCGGAAGACTAGAAAGGTGCTATGCAAGTACAGTCCATTTACCATTACCACCACACAAGAAACAATAAGTGAGTCCACTGACAATTTATCTGTAAAGAGAATTAATAAACACAATTAAATGAGTTGCAAAACACATGAAAGCTTAAAGATTTGCAATGGGAATGAGACAATATAGCTTGCTCATTCCTGTTCCCACAAGTATAGCCAATTGTGAGTGACCTGTGAATATCGTGGAAAGCCTCTGCAGGAGGCTCATACACAGGGGTGTCCCATGAGGTATCACCTTAAAGCTATTATTCTGTCCTAACCATCGCGGACGCTCCGCAGAAATAGGACAATGTGGGTTGACCATTCAACTAAACAGGCAAAGCAGGGCAAAGCTTTGTCTAGGTCAGAACCTACACCTTAACCAGGGTTCTCTTTCCTGAGTTGGCTGTTTCTCAAAGACATTCAGCTGCGTTAAAACTGTTTGAGCAGTGGGGCATTTTTTCATTTAGAGGAAAAGGTTAATTATTAGGCCTGACTATTGAAACAGAGACACAGAGAGAGAAGCCATGTAGCATTTACTGTGCCACGTCCATCTCCAGTTCCACCATGTATAGCAGTCATCCTGCAGCTGCTGAAAGGATTTCCAGTCTTTCTTAGCAATAAATAAATAAATAAACAAATGAAAGAAAATAGAAGCAAAATGAGATGGCCTTCCACTAGTGTGTGTGCAGAAAGGGAGGCAGAGAAAATATGGGGGCAAAAATGCAAAAAAGGAGTGAATTAGTGGTGGTGGTGGTGGTGGTGGTGGGGGG
>CM022478.1:22716970-22801000 GCA_011952105.1 Coreoperca whiteheadi | reverse complement strand
CACATTTAGGTGTATAAAAGAGAAGGGGGGGGGGGGGGTTGGCACCCATCATGCTCAGAAAGGCTCACATTATGAATGATTCATGCGTTCATTTTTAACAATATTTGAAGAACTTTCGATTTCTCAAATGGATCACTTCACATCCCCAGAAGTGAAAATGTCTCGGGCTGATATTTCTTATGAGGGGAGAGGGCAATGTGTATCTATCTTGTCACATCCATTTTTAATATATGTTCAATTCAAACGTTTTCACAATATGCTAATTTGATAACAAATTAAATAAATACTATGAAGAAAATGTCATATGGGGCCCTTGGTGGTAATATTTGAATAGACTCATCTGGATAGGATCACATTATTATCAGGGATTGAAGAAGAATGATAGAGGGGGATTGCTATATGACTTACAATAGCAGTGGTAATATACTACAATACTTTCATTAAAACAGAGAACAGGATTCATTGTTGAGGGAACACACAAGCTGGCAAAGGCACAGACCCTGCTGGCTATTGTACTGTATATTCATTATAAGTGAGACAATGGGAATAAAACCAGGACAGTATGTGTTTTAAGGGCCAACATTATCACCATTCACCACTCTCCACAGAGAAAGAATAAAGAAATCTTGGCTAAGATGCTCAACTCTGCATGAGTCTGTCCGATGAGAACCTTCAGTACAATACGAAGGTAGTTAAATATGTGTTTTTATGCTACATTAAAGCAAGTGCTGTAAATGGTACCAAAGTGCATCTCTGCCTCGCATTTCTATTCACACTGGTCCCATCGGGGGACTACACCTAATGAAGTAATGATTGTCTGTGTGTTAAACGATTAACAAATAATGAGAAATCTAATCAGACTACGTACTATGTGGCATCCTTAGCCTGTAAAATACAGACTTGTGAGACATGACAATGACACAAAAAATCTACTACCGTGGGGCGCGCTGTTGCTCCCATTGCTACTGCCTCGATCAATTTAATGGGCCTCCATATGGCACTGCAGAATCAATGAAAGATCATTGTGGAATCCTCTCAACACCTAATGTTGGTGTGGAGCAGGAGAGTCTAAATTTATACTGGAAATCCACTGAGACGTCTCAGAAGAGATGGCGACTATGTATGAACAATAACTTTATCCCCCCTCCCCTCTCCTCCTAAAGCCCTTTAGCGGAGGGACAGGGAGAAAAAAGGGGGAGTATGGCTACACTCTGAGAGTTTTGACCCATATCTTTGACCCATAACTGTCTCAGGGTGGAAAATGAATGTGTGACCTTGGCTGAATCTCGTACCCACATCTTGTCTTGGGGATAGTCCTAGAAAGACAGTGTTAGCTTTGGGCCCGGCCAAGGAGATGAGGTAATGAGCAGGTTGGAGGGGGTGCACAATGCCAAAAGACAAAGTAATTTGATTCCCTCTCACAGGGTGTTATAGGTTTATTAGATGGCAATAAGAGTTTGTATGTCTGGCATTTTCTGGCAAGGAGCAAAAATCATACACATTTAGGTAATCAGCATGCTTAGTTGAAGCACAGGCTCTCAAGCAGGGTTGCCATCGTCCATCGACCACTGAGCACTCTACCATCGTAACAATGTAAAAAAAAACTTTTACTCAACCTTTTGTTGAGTAATATCTAATAAGAGTAGTTTGTCTCTATGACTAGTATTTTAAATATTTTTTATAATCATATGATCTGCTTAATGAGGTAACTTAAGCATAGTGTTAACTGTTCCTGCTGCAGCTTTCAGACCATGGCTGGGATGCACAGGGAAGACTTTTTCCTTTTTCCTCTATGGCTCAAGTTAATGCTAACCTCAGGGCTAACCACCTTCACTTTTACCCAGCAGCTGGAAAGCAAGACCGCTGCAGCGTTTATTCATGAGCAAACTGTAACCTACACTGTACATTTACTGCCACTAGACAACTTCACCGCTAACCTTTCCTTCTGCTCAGATCACCAACACCTGTCTGCACTGAGTGCAGTCACTGTCACTCTCTCTCTCGCTCACCCACACACTCACTACCCACTGCCCTGTTCCTTAAAGGAGCCACGCTACTCATATAACAAATAGGGAGGAAAATTGAAGAAAGACAAGATGAGTAGGTGAGGATGGGCTGTGAATGGGCTCAAATACCCCCTCGACAACGATGTCATCGTCCATCCCAATATTTCACTGTGGACATCGTCATATGCCGATTTTGTAGACATCGTCCAACCTTACTATCCAGATGTGATAGATGTGTCTCTCTTCATGCACCACTTTGTCTGCAGTTATCACTTTGTCCATAATGTATTCCAAATGACAAAGGATGAAAAGAAAAATGATGTTGAGCATAATGAGAAAGAAAAGTAACTACAGTGCTTTTCAAAAGAGATTGCCCCTTTTATATCACAAATACACTATCTAATACGGACCAAGGCATAATACAGTTATTACAACAACATCATCTAACAATGACAAGCATATGAAACTGCAGCAGTTGAGAAGACAATTCCCTAACATCCTGGGAAAAAAATCTAAATCTTCTCTGTGGAGCTCGTCCTCTAGGAACTCCTCAATCTTCATGGTGGTGCGCTCAAAGTTTTTGCTTAGATCGACACGAAAAGAAGTTTTGTTGGTTATCCTGTATCGTTTAATAGAGACGGGGTTGCCTTAGGGGTGGAAAGGCAAGTTTAGAATATCAATTAGTATCAACCAATTCTCTGAAATTCTGCTCGGGGTGATGCAGAATTTTTTTATTCATACAAAGGACAAGCTGCACTGAAGATAAAAGGCCTGGATGGGGGATGGGAAGCACGAGGAGATACAGTATATCTGTGTTGTTTAACTTGGCCTAATGTCTAAGGGCTGTCTGAGTTGAATGAGGTCTTTATTTTTACAGCAAAGATAATTGGCATTTTTATGAGATATATTAAAATTAAATTTTTTATTGTTATTGTTAAAAGGCCAAATGTCATGAACCTCAAAAGTTATGAAATGGTTCAAATAGGAAATACACATTAGATGTAATTTCAAAAGTGGTACCTTAAAATCTTAATACGCATTGGACTTATTTTATATTCATTAATATTACCTTTGAAAAATAAATGACCAGCACAACAAAAAAGACAACTTCACAATAAGCGTGTCCCTTAGCCAAGCTGTGTGTCTGGGGGAAGCAGTTGGCTGTTGTGTAACAAAAACAGAAATGTGCAAGAAAAGCAGCAAATCTTGATGCCAAATAATATGACTCTCCTATTACAGTACGTGAGGGTGTTCTCGTGAAACAATGTCAACCCAAACTGATTGATGTCTCAATTGTAACCTGCTCATCACAGCAAAGTCTTCAATCACCTGTTTTACAGCAGCTACAGCATCAGTGGGAAATTATTTCAAACTGCAGCATCTCCTTGCAGACTCTTCCGAAGTAAGAGAGCTCTAAAGTCAGCTCCCCTAACCCAATTAACAGTGAAGACAGAGAGGCCTTACAATGTGGTAGAGAGAGAGACATTTGTCCTGGGGACAGACGGGGGCATGATCAGCACATGATGCACCCCTATTTGACAAGGCTACGCCTTGTAAACTGAGAGACACACACACACGCACACACACACACACACACACACACACACACACACACAAGCACTGAGACACACAAATGCAAAAGCGGGCGAGAGTGCGCACGTATGAAGACATACACATTTCGGGTTTAACAGATGCAGCTGTGTGATTTTTCATGTCTAGACAGCAACTCTGCACAGCAGCCAAGAAAAATGCACAGCTTCCAGACGTGTAGAATTATTTAAAATACTTTGTGTTATAACAACACTGTTTCTTGCCACATACAGTATGCCACAATTAGAAAGCAAAAAAATGTGACAGGTACATTTTCACCGCGTTATAAAAAGACAAAACACATTCTATTTCAAGCTGCTGGAAATGTCTCAGTCCTAGGTTTGAGTTACTGTGACAATAGATGTTCTAAAGAAATAAAGGAGCAGGGCATATCATTTGGGACAAAAATACAAGCTGGTGAAATAAACGGCTTGAAGTCCATTCATCTATTTGCCATCTAATGTCTCTGTTGGGACAATAAGACTGCAAAACAGAGTAACCAGATAGGGGAGAGTGATAGACATGGAAAGGTGGGGGGGTTGGTAACAAACTTGCCATCTAAAAATAAAAACTGACAGTCAGTTCCACTTCACAGTTATCTCTCCATCAGTGTCACACATGAATCCCAGAGAGGTTGCAATTCAGCCATAAGCCTATCCAAGGATCGTTTTCAACCCAATGGAAGTTTAAGTCATACACAGCTTCAAACACATCCCACGATAGCTCCCAGGAAGAATTATAAACACCTAGCTATGATAACACAGGGTCAGATTCAAGGCCAAGTATGGAGACACGGAAGGTCTGCCCAGAAACAAGCATTTAGTGCATGCTGTAAGGATGTATAGGGAGTGAGGGCTATCGCTTCCAAGCTATTATATAGTAAATATAGGAACATGTGGGGAAAAAAACAGGCCAGTGGTGTGTATTATTTATTATTTTGTTAATTAAAAAAGGAAAATGGTCTCTGCACTGCACTTCCCCAGAATGGCTTGTGTATATAGATTCGGCGAATTCTAATCCACTTCTCTCAATATTCGATAATTAATTAACCAAATGACAGAAAACCAAAATGATGTTCTCTTTCCCCTGAATGCAACCATTCAAACACAAATGTGAGGTCTGGCTGAAATTTCCAGAATGAAAGCATGTTCATTAGGTGGGTAACCTCGAAAGGCTGCTTTAGATGAGAGGAGTTAGTTTCCAGGTTCGGTCTCTGAATATAGAGTTTGTGTAATTTCCATCCAAACCCTGAGATTTCACACTCGCTCCTGTGAAAAATCACACTTAAAGGGGCTCCAGTAAGCAGGGGCTTAATTGGCTGTGACGTGACATGCATAATATCAGCTAACTCTCTACTTAAAACACACAGCGCTAGAGCACACAAACACAATATATTCACAAACACACTCACATGCAACCACATATTGATTGTACAAAATTAGTGTATACATACACACATACACACACACACACAAACACACACGGAACATCGGATCTACGCATCAGTGAGAAAGCAGTTGAGAGTCATCAGCAAATCATACAGATAACTCCCACCTATCGCAGCCTGGGAGAGAGCGAGCTTGTGTGCGGGAACTCAGTTGGAACTGAGCAGTAATGAGCAGGTCAACGTCTGTCATAAATCACATTGAACATGTTGCACAAGGAAAACATGTTTGGCCCACAACAAGAATAAATTATCAAGGCTATTATCCTCTCACCATTGTGAGCAGCACTGAATCTTTTATGTGGAGTCGTTTATATGCGTAGTTGCTTAACCTCTAAGATACTCACACACTGTACTGTAAAGCCCTAATCATGTGTCAGTAACCCTGACTGCTGATTACCACTGATTTATTGCATTCCCCTTTGACTGACTGTATTCAAGTGCACTCATGCTTTAGCATGAACTCTAAATGATTGCAATAGAAATTGATTTTGAATTACAGTGTGGTTAGTAATGACTAAAGACTCATATCTTCTGTGTAATCCGGCTGGTAATTACATACTTGTAATGTTCTGTGGGTTTAGTACTAGTATGAGAGCTATTTATGTATTCACGGTTCACTTTAAGCTGATTAACGAGTGTGGTGATCCCTGGTGAAGACTAATTATTGTGGCCTGTTAGTTCCTTCAGCTCGTTAGGCATGCTCATGAGGAATGTGTCCTTTGGTGCTGGTGTTTTGCATATTAAAGGACATTTATAAAACACATTTAGTTCATTACTAGAAAAAATGGGAGGTCCTTAAATTGTATTTGATATTATGTATGTCTTATAAAAACTGCTTTCACAGAAAATACCACTCACGAAACAAGCTTTAAGGAGGCAATTAATAAATTGTTCAGGATGTCTCAAAGCAATGGCGTGCCATTGGAAATGCTATTCAAGGAAGAGATCAAATGAGAATGATAAGAGACAGTTCTTGGCCCTGTGGTGCAGTAAATATTTAGAGATATCAGGTAATGGACATGGCTTATGCTATTTTTAAGCTAATTACCGCTGGACCAGCAGAGCAGCTAGATGTAACATATAGCTGCAGTGATCATAATACACACCAACATTAGGAGGAGAGCTCTCCTTGACACATAATGGCTGACACAAGTGTAATTTCCTGGTAGGGGATATATGTGCATCACTCAATCTCACAACAAACACCCACACTCACTGTCCCTCCACACCTCTGCTAAGACGGAGACACCGAATGAGACTTCTCAACACATGAATCCAGTGGTATGTAGAGGCGTCTGGGAGACCGTTCCAAATTAGCACAGCATCTTTGAAAGAGAGAGACAGACCAGGGCCGAGCTTGGTATTTCAGCACAACAAAGATGAAACCGTACACCGTTTCTTGGAATAGTCACCTCATTTGGCAACTCCGGCAACTTGAGCCTCTCCTCACTTTCACGGGGGTCAAAAAAAGCATCTCTCACCTTCTCTTTTTCTTTCTTGCCAATGTCTCTCTCACACACACTCACTGCACAAATAAGTTGGTTTGTATGGCCCGGCCTGGTGCGTAAAACTCTCAAAATAACCATTGACACAATTTCCTCAGCCATTTAAATGCCACAGCTGCTGTCGTGTAAAAATAGTACCGTCATCTTGAGGTGTCTCGCAAGAAATCATTAAGTCAGATGCGAGGTGCTGATAGGTGATAAGACTCAGTGCCACTGGAAATGTAATGTATGGTGAATTACATGCTGCTGGCTAGGAAAGACATACAAAGTAGGGATGAAATCCTGATAAAGCTGGTGCAATGTGGAACCTTCTATCTAAATGTAAAATAGAGGTGTATTTACTTATCTCTTATATTTTTCAGTATGAGTAGTTTCACATAGCAGCATATTCTTTTTTTCATTTCTTGTTTTTGTGTCACATACACTCCTGGACCAACCAAAGCCTCTGCATTCCTCTCATAACTGTAGACAAAAAACCACTCCTCTCAATCACAAAGATAGAACTAATAAAAACAAATAAGATCCCCTCAGTATTTACATGTGACCATCAGTTTGAAAGTGATATAAGATCGCATATTTAAACAATGATCACAATCACTTACATACATCCTTGTCTAGCAGTTGAGCACTCCCTGCATGGATACAATAAGCGTACTGCTTTTAAAAAATTAGTTAATACATTCAAAGTTATAAACACTGGTAAGTGGTACTGTAGCAATGTTAGTAAGTAGTGAAAAAAAATCTAATCCAACTCCAACAAAAGATTAAATAGTGTAGTAAAACATTGTTAATTAGAGCTCAATCATTTTTTGGTACCGACCAAAATACTGTAAAATACCCAAAACTAGTATCAATATCTGGTCAGGATCATCATCCTGTTTACTTATTCTTTGATCAGCAGGTCCTGATTTAAATGTCAATGTATAAAGCACATTTAAAAACAACCACTGTACATCTGAATTTTATCAATTTTAAGCAATTTTATGCTTCTGACTTTTGAGAACTATGGTTTTTGTTAAATGGGGCACTCCAGCAATTTAGTATTGCACTTCCATAAAGGTAGAGTGCCAGAATGAAGCAGCAGCGGTCAAGACATCATCAGAGTTATTTTTTCTGACATTAGAAAGCTACCTCCACAGCCACAGAAGACATCATACGGTCACTGTTTTCACAGGCTGAGTAGTACTCTTCATGACATCTACAGCGAACTCCATGTGTAAATTCAGCAGAGTGTCCTTTTAAATGAAGAAACGGTTTTATAGAAACACATGCTTGTATTTCCCAATGTAAGGTTTTGAAAAAAGTATTGTTTTGGGATTGATACCAAACCTTAGAATTTTTTTAAGTATCAATACAAACAGAAAAACAAACAAGTATCATTTTCATGCAGCAATATGTATATAATAAAGGTTTGTAGTGCTTTATTTTTGGAATATGAATACTTGTGGATTTCACATTATTAGACCAAGTCCTGGTTTTATTTTACCCATTCTGTGGCCAGCCGGGCCACTAGTGGACATAGAAGCAGAATGGAAAGAGAAGGAGGATGTGTGATGAGGACTCAGTAGGTGGTAGGTGAGAAAGGAAATGGCTGCAGAGAGGTGGTCAGGTGTGACGTGAGCAAATCGATGTGTCGAATGACCCACTATAGGCTCAACATCACACTGTGCACGGCAGAAGGTAGAGCAGGAGGCAGAGCCAGTGAACAGCTGGTTTAGGTCACAACCTGTAAAGCTACACTGCCAGAACATTCAACAGGACAGGATAAAACATTGTAGAACAGAGAACCACAGTCACACTACAGGACAGTCCAACCACAGGGTGGGCGGGAGGAGGCAAGGCCACTGTTAGCTGGACAGACATGGGATTTATTATATTTCTCATTATTATCATGACATAATATTATATAATGTCTAGTAAGGTAGGGACAAATCGAAAGGTTGGTAATCCCTGACCTCCTTTTGCCCCACCATGAGGATAACAGCCACCAAAATAAACAGAAATATTTATTTTCATAAAAGCGTCACTCTAGAGCCTTTGTTGCTTACAATAATAATAAAATCATTGAAATTCATTTCAATTCACTTTTATTAATATATTCGCAACAGAAGTTATCGCAATGCACTTTCCCTATAGAGCAGGTCTAGACCGTAGTAAAAGGTTGTAAATTAGATTTTGTGTGAATTTGCATCATATGTCAGCTTGAAATATGTGGTAAAATATTCCACATTGAACGGGGAGTTGAATGTTGGGTTGAACGTTTCCCTTTACTGTATGTCTCTTTGAATATAAATTGCACTGACAAATGTTTCTATTGCCATAAGTGTGAAATCTCACAAACTGACATAAAATGTATTGATTATAACATTATAGAATGATTATAGAGACTATTATTGAAAGCCCAAAATTGCCCAAATCCTTCATTGTACAGCATTCAGTCCAAACTCTACATTCGACAGGCACATGTCAATTTCCAGCAACAAATTCAAGCCCCATTATGCTCCCAGTTGTATTGTCAGAGTATAATTATGCAAAACAGATCCAAAATATTCTGAAAAGGACCTATTCCACGTTTAAAATTCTATTACAGACATGCCTGATTAGTCAACCAATTACTCCAGAAAAGCAGCTCAGAGTCAACTCTGCTTCCACCAACACATGAAATAGCGCGTGCCGTTAGTTTGAACCTTCTGCCTCTTCCTCCAGGCATCAGTCAGAACACCATCCCAAATAACAACAGCAAGATCCATGAAAGTGAAGTGAAACAATTCTCTCAATCTATTTCACTTCATGAGGCCTATCCTTTGAAGTTGGTGCTTTATTATAATTTACACTACACCTCAGCTTTCTATTAGTGTAATGCATGGTGTTACACCCCACGAAAAAAATACTTTCTACTGAAGACTAGTTGAAAGCAGAATTCACACATCATCTCTGTTGTGTTGGGAGACCAGCAAGGGACAGGCTTCAAATAGACTCCAGCATCTGCTAGCTGTGGGACTAAAACTAAGCACATACAAAGTGATGACAACTTGCAGCTTACAGTGCAAACTTCTAATCTACCACTGGTTATTACAGAGCCTGTGAGACCGTACTCAGGATAAATGGATTCAATATGAACCCAAGAATATTCAACCAAAGATGCAGACTCTGCCGCTTAGAAAATTATTAGACTTTATCTTCAGGACTCCTATTAAATATTGTAAAAATATGCTGGTTATTAGTTTGAGCTGGACTACACTGAAACCGCAGTACAGTGGATGTGATCAAGTGGAGGACGACTGGGATGGTGAATTCCTTTGGTGAAAGGCAGTAGTGCAATGTGTCAAACTCAAAAAGCTACAATAGATGTGAGAATAATCATCCAGTGTGTGTGCACACAGGATGTTTGCATGCCTGTGTATCTGCGGGTGTGTAGATGCCACACATTCCGTATCTGTAAAGCTTAATCTGCAAACAGCATGAGAAATTGGCTTTAATGATATCCGTTGTCTTTGAATGAATCAAAGAGAAGCTGGGCCAAATTTAAGTGGTCTCACAGCTGAACAATAGATGATGCCGGTCTAACTGGAGGTACAGCTAAGTGTTGCTGTCATAGTGTGAACCGAAGAGGCTACCCAGAGCCATTTAGCCAACAAGGGGACAAGCACTGCAAGCCAAGCAGAAGAACTGCCTGGAGCAAGAGAGACGACTGTGTATGTGTGTACATGTGGGTAATGTGAGGGTTGTGAAGTCTACTGACACCGCAGCATTGCCCTCTTTATGTATCTAAGTAGAGTTCTGTGAGTGAGCAAACGTGCTGAGAAAAGCCTGCAATGTGACAGACACTAAGCTCAGAGAGCATTGTACCAGCATTAATACAAGTGATACAGTTATAGTGTGTGTGTGTGTGGGGGGGGGGGGGGCATGGTCTTAATTTCTCTACCCTTGTCAAATGATGTGATGTTTAAGGAGAAAGTGGTGCATGAGCTGATGCTGAGCTGGCACTAACAAAAACAAAAGGTGTCTACATTCATCTCTTCCTCCATCCATCCATCCATCCATCCATCTCTCTGTCCTCAGCTGTTTCTTGCTTGTTATCTTCAGACGCTTTTATCCGGAAACAGAGAGCCAGCACATGTTCACACACACACAATTCTGCAGAGGTGCATGCATGTCACAGACACAAATATACCTGCACCAAGACTTTTTACAGTGTTTGTAGCAGGGAAAACAATCACTTTGATGTAGCTTTAAACTTGCACAACCGAGTTGGGTTCAGTGTAAACTTGAGTATTTTGTGTCAGACTCAGCATGGGTTTTGTCTTCCCAAAATCACCATTAATCTGGCATGGCAGAGGCCATCTGTAGCTGACATCAGGAAATCACTGCTCACATGCCGTCTGTGTGTCTGCGTTAGTCTGTGTCACAGAAATGCTGCAGGGGGGAGGCAATAGCAGTGGCTCTCCTTCTTTCCTCTATTGATGAAAAAAAATAAAAAATAAAAAAAAAAAATCAATCAGCATAGAGACATTTGCATTTGAACCAGAGAAGCATTGTGGTCGAACTCTCTCAGAGAAGGCACTTTAATTCCTTCCCCAGAGAGCCAATTATTGCACCAGCTTCAGCTATGTCCACATTTTAAAACTGGCCAGCTAACGTTATAGCATACTTAAAATAAAAAAAATTACTACTCTTTGACTGAGTCATCAACTCAGTCAGTGGTTTGTATTATTTACCAACTGAAGTTACAGCTATTTATATATTATATGTAATAAAACCTGTGGCAACATGTAATCTTCACCTGCTACAACCTATATCTACTTAATTATCTCTCTGGTTTCTGAAATGAAGACAAGTGAGACCAACATACATTGACACTGATGTCCTTCAGTCTATCTATAAAGACTTGTTACAGCATAGTTGAGACCCCTCTACCATGCACCACCCACATGCCATTACATTTACATTTACATGTAGTCATTTAGCAGGCGCTTTTATCCAAAGTGACTTACATACGAGAACATTCACAAACCAAAGGCGCAGCTTCGGGAGCATTTTGCGGTTCAGTATCTTGCTCAAGGATACTTCGACACATGGCTGTGGGATCAACCTTCCGATTGGCAGGCGACCGCTCTGCCACCAAGCCACAGCCGCCCCCCTTACTGCTGTATATGAAGCAGTGATGGCAGGGGAGGAATAGCCTGTATTGCGTTTTCTTTTCTCCCTCCTGCTGTGCTCCTCTCATAACAGTGCACTTGGAGGGCAGCCTCGTTACCATTGAGGACTGATCGATGGCTGACTTCACCCGCCTCTGCTTCCCTTTCATAAACAAGGAAATAAAACTGGTGGGATTGAACCTTCCCCACTGAGCTTGCTGGGCCACGACACAACATCCAGCCTGCCTGCTTCAATTCAGTTGAGAAGTGATAAATATGAGATTCCGAATGGCTTCATCTGTGTTTGAATGGGACAATGTGACGCAAGCAATAATGTAATCTCTACTCCAATACACACGGGTCATTAAACTTCAGTTGGTGATTAATTAAATTAAATTAGATTTTCTGTCTATACCATCGTGCATGAAATAAGACCCATTGCAGTCCAGGTTAAGTGATCCAACTCCCTGTTAAGCTGCTATCATAACCTTCTGCTCCCACTTGGATGAGCTCATTACATTTGAGAGTTGATTAATGAAGGCAGTATAAATCATTGGTTTTGGTCGAGCCACATAAAAAGCCGCTCTTCACAAGTGAATATGTTGTTGATCAAAACGAGATGTCCCCTGTGAAACGTTAGAAATCATAACCCAATAGGGGTTTTATTTGTCTAATAGAACAAAGTTTATAATAAAAGGAAACACCTGCTTTATAGTACTGTAAAGACACAAATACAAAAACACACAGTGCACTCCTCACGCTCTACTGAGGACTGCCTATGTCAGAGCTTTTCTCTCTGCCATCCTCGTTTCTCCTCTCCACTACATCTAAATGATTTTATAGAGCTTTTTTACCATTGCGAACACTGTAGACAAGAAAAGTCATGTGAACAAAGCTTTTCTTCATGTGTCAAACCTCGCTTCTTGAGGTCGCATCATAGCAAGAGGACAGAAAAAGTGTTCTTTCTTGAGACAGATAACGGTTTTGTTGTGTTTGGAAATTTTCAAAGAAGATGTGACAGGGATTTTATTTAAAAGAATAGTTCGGCATTTTGGGGAAATGCTGACTGCTGGCAAAAAAAAAAAAATGCTTGTTCAATTTCTTTCTGAGCGTTAGAAGATTGAGGCCACTCTTGTGTCTATATGGTAAATATGAAGCTTGCCAGCTGGTGGTTAGCTTAGTTTAGCAGAGGCTGGAAACAGGTGGAAATAGTTAGACTGTCTCTGTCCAAAGGTTAAAAAAGAGAAAGAAAATGTAATATAATATGATTATGATTGTTTTTAATTGCAACCTTATAAATATCTAGCTAAAATTAGTAGTTATTCGAACCATCCATCCTTCTCTGATGTCTAGAGATGAGCTGCTTTAGTTAACATCATAGGCATCCATTAACTGAGCCAAGATAGGCTATCCACTGTTTAACATAAGGTCAAAGTGCACACAGACAAACAAAATTCTTCTGACTTTGGGTAGGTGGGAAAAATCCCTACAAACCAAATTATTCCTTCAAGAACCAGACAGACCATATAAATCATATCCCCAGCAGGTAAAGGAAACATATTTTATATTGCTACACCAGTTCTCACTCATGTACGCAGCCTAGCAACTGCCCATTTCACAGAGGTATGGTCTCTGTGTGTATGAATTTCCAGCCAGGATTGACTCTTTCTGAGGTGCCGTGAACCACCCTGGGTTTCACTCAAGTCTGAGCTGTGTCTCTACACGCCAGACATTAATAGATCAAAGATTTCCCTCCCACTGTGACAGCCGAGTAGATGGATACACTCTCACACACTCTGTCCCTCTTTCCTCCCTGTTTTCAACCTATTGGCCGGCTCCCTTTCTCTCTCTCTCTTTGCTTCCCACCTCCAGTGGTGTTGGTAGCAGGGTTGGTAGAGTGTCAACTTGCTCTGCGTCCACCAGCCTGTGGCTAGATGATGATTTATAGCTAAGGAAAGCGGGGGTTTTGGAGATGAAGTTCTTGGATGGCCAGGTTTAAAATCACTTGTGGCGGTGTATGAAAGCGTAGCATGATGAATGAATGTAGTCTCTGCACGCCAATCAAAATGATCTTCCTCCAGTATACAGTAGGTTTGAGATCCATCTAGAGGCTCTGGGTCACTTTGTCTTCTTCTAATGATCTTTTTCCCCTCTTTTCTACACTCCTGTGTATTAGAATGAAGATGCATGGAAGAAGGTAGGCATCTCAATCTCCTTAAGACAGAAAAAGCCTGAAAATGCCCTCAAGAAACTGGATAGAATCAGGTGGTAGTATTTGTTCTTGTAAGGTTAAATGTGCAGTTCATTCACACTTTGAAGAAACAAGCCACAACTCAAATTTTGAACGGACCAGTCTGTGCGCATACTCAAATGCATCTTTCTTTTAATGCCTTTCAGGACATATAGTTTGCCCATTGTGTAGAATTCATTAAGAAAGAAAGCATCTGTGACAAAAAAAGAAGTCCGTTGGATGTTGATAAAGAAAAATGGGTTCTGAACAAAAACGTCCCCTTCTTTATTGTTCTGCTGAAGACATTTGTCAGTAAGGATCAGTACACCAAGAGACGAGTATAAGCATGTAAAAAACAAAATAATGATTACTGACATTACAAATGTAGAGAGTAATAGTGCACTAGGGCAGTAATGACCTCTCTTTTACCTGCTCTGGATTACAAATGATAATATATTTTCTCATTTAAATGCGCGTTTTTGCTGATATCATATGGAGAGCCAGGAGCAGGTATTAGTATGCTAATATAATTCACAATATGTTCATTTTATATGAATAAAACCATACCTCTCAATGGCAGTGGGAACCCGTGTGATGTGCGGCTGTCAGTAAGGAGCATCTCCCTATGGCTCACTGAATAACCAGAGTGCCAGCAGCATACAAAACAGCATATCTCTTCTCAGAAATTTACAGTAGTGGCAGAGGGAAGACCTTCAATTTTCTGTTACACTCACCACACACCAGTCTGAACACACCTTATAGTCTGATATTAAAGCTAATAGTTTTTCTTTTAAAGCTAACCATAATAAATGTGTCTTTGTTTAATGAGATGTTAATGGTGAATGTGAGTTTTTAATTATTTCAGATGATTATTGTTTGGTTTAACATGAATCCTTCATCACTCCTTGAGTATTTGAACCACATGAGTGAGCACATTGTAGTGGCCAAAACCGCCCAGCAACCAGTAGTCCATTCATACAGTATGTCAGTGAGATCTCAGCTACATATTGTTCCTCTGCTCGGCCATCTCCCAGTGAACATATTGTCTGTAGTGCAAAACTGGAAATCTGTTGATTGAGGGTCCGAAAGGACATTTATTTAATGTTTTTCAGTCTTTGCAGCACATTCAACAAGGAAAATGGAACCAGTTTTGTTCCTAAAAGGAAACGTCTGGTGATATTCTTTATTTTTTACTCTCAACAAATCACATGAAGAAACCAAAACCAACAATAAATTGATCCTTCTGAGAAGTATTTTCTGTGTAGCAATTCTTCTGTGCCATAGCTTCCATTGTTGTCCAACAACTATTAAAAAGACATCAGTGGAGCCACAGTGTTGCACAGTGTGACATAATGCTTCCATACCATGAACACACACTGTAGTTTATTTTGAATAAACCCCACATAGACCGTCCAGCAGTGTAATACAGTGCGCTGCGAAGCACGCGTATGTGTAGGATACGGAAGGCTCGCGGTTGCGAATGTTTTGTGCTAAAGGAAATGGCTGTATGACATCACAGTAAAGTGGTGAGAATTTTACTTTTATAGCGTACACTTAAGACTGATATTGATTTTTTTGGGTCGAACTGTCTTTTGGCGGTTAAAATTCGTGTTACTGTTGATTGCCATTCACAACAATTCACTGCTGAATGTCTGTGGCGGAGCACCTGGCTGCTTCTCCAAACTGGCTGTGCGCCGACCCCCATCTACTGTAGGTAAATACACTGACTATCGTAAAAACCTCATACAACCCCACTTCAAAAAAGGCGAACTATCCCTTTAAAAGGTAGGTACATATTATAATGCTCCAGCGTAGGACCCATGCTGTTTTATAGAGGCAACTTATGAAGTTTGACTGTAGAGCCCACATTTGTTTCTCTATAGAACTCCACTAACCCATGAGGTACTACACAGCATCAATCCATAACGCTGGCTGAGTTCACCTTTTATGAACCCCATGGGCTTGGTTCTGGTTGGACTATATCTCTACTAACAATTTGTTTTCACAATTTGCTCTCACAATTGGTTCACAAATATGGTGGGAAATTGAGGTAAAGGCAATTTGCAGTTCAGGCTGCGGCCGGGTAAAAGCTACACCAGTTGGGCTTGATTCATATTTTTTCATACTGTGATGGCTGTCCTGTCCTCCATCAGGATATTTCAAAGCTCTACAACTGGCCCAGTTCCCTGCATGAGACGACAATAGCGTCACCACACAGTAATGAATCAAATTAAGTGGAATGTCAGCTAGGCTAACAGAGCTCTCCTTCTCCTCTCAGCATGAAAAGGAATAGTTTCATGGCTCCAATTTGTCTCTCCCTGCCCTCACTGGCACATATTTTTGGATTTTATCTTGGAAAAAAAAAGGTGAAAAAATGATGCTACTGGCAAAGACATGAGGAGTAGAAGAGAGGAAAAACCAATTGGAAATGTAGAATCTTTATTCATGTGTAGTGTCAGAGGTAGAGACTGGTGTAGAGCGGAGTCTTACCTTTGGGTTTGATGTAAATATATGCGATAACATAAATCATATCCCAAGGGGGGCCCTGCACCTCTACCTCAGTCTTTCTTTCCCTCTCTCATTCTCTCTCCCTCTCTCCTGTGAAGATTAAAGCATGTAAAGGTGATGTGAACAGAGAGTGATACTTTACAGTGACAGAAGAAAGAGAATGACACAGCAATATGCTGATGATATGGTGATGAGCAAGACAGAAGATGAAAGTGTAACAGGAGAGGACAGAGAGCAGGAAAAAGGGAGCAATATTTTTAAATGAATAAACATGCACGGAGGCGTTTGTAGGCTACAACTGCATGAGTTATATTCCTTTGGTATTGAGAAAAACAAAGGTATTGCATTTAGCAGCCTACTAAGGCCTCTGAGTGCAACCTTTAGCTTATTTTTTTACATCATTGTATCAAATAGTAGTACCATTATACTAACAAGTTGTAATGTATAAGGAGGACCACTAAGGGAATCAGTACAGATTCAAAAGCTTGGCAGTTGATGGACAGAAGTAAACCAAACAAAAGAAAATTAATAAAGTCCTCCTTTATACATAAAGTAATCCTTGTCCTGCCAAAGGTCTGGTGTGGTTGTGCAGCATAGTTTTTCAAACTCTTTTTGAAGCCACAACAACATATCTTTTTGTGAACATATTCACTTGGAAATTATATTATCTTTTTGAAGCATGGCGGCTGTCATCTTTTGTGAGGTTGTAAGATTTAACTGAGAAGTTTATGATCGAGATTTGATCGGAGACATCCTAACTCACATGTGCCGTATTCAATACACAAAGGCCCTCTGTAGAAAAGTCTGTATTGCAGGTGCTGTAGCTCCACACTAACTGCCTTGACTGGAATTACATTACAAAACTGAATATCTAGTTAAAATCACCTCTGATTGTCTCACCAAAAACCAAACATTATGAGTTCACCAAATTGGTATTTATGTTTTGTGAGGTGTTTTCTGTTATGTGGTGCTTTTACTGTAGCTAATTTGTGGAAATCTGTCAGAAATAGTTGAAACTTAATTCCTTCCCGATGCACAAAAATACTCTGCTTGAAATAGTTTGTGTCGGATTTGTTTTTTGAAAAAAAAAAAGGTCTTAGAGTTCTTCTATCTACTCCTTCTCCCTCACAGGAAAATCCTAAATTAATGAATATGCAGTTTTTTTGGTTCCTAAGGGTATCTAATGGAAACAAGATGTCCCCAATTTACTAATGCAAATTGTGCACAGGAGGTTTCAAGTTTCCATGTAACGCTTGTCTAAGTTGGACATTGGACCACAATTGCTTCCCAACTAGTTGTGATGTCACAAAATCATGTTCATTCATGTGTGGTAACAGAAAGCAAAACATGTTTTGAGTGGAGGGGAAATTATATTTTACAATGTCTTGTTGTGAATGATCTTCTGTACTGATTAGGACTGTTATTAAGCAGCCTATATCAAGCTTGCTTATGAACCATACTTCAATACATGAGAGTATAATAATGTGATGGAAAGAAGAAGAACGAGGAAAGAAAGAGGCCAGCTGTATTGGTTTTGCAATACAAATGATCAATCTTCTAAGCAGGGGCTAAATCCTGGATAGAAAAATCTTATGATTTAGACAACTAAAACTGAGCAGAGTGAGGTGACAGAGAGAGCACAGAAGAGTGAGAATGACAGAAAAAAGGAAGAGTGAGATTATCCGTGGCCGTTCACTGTGGTTCTAATCTATACTTTACAATATTGTCTTTTGCCTTTTTCACAGGCATAAATCTGCCAGAGTCTATAGTTACACTTAGCAGACAAATGAACAGGAGGGAACAGAGGATATTACACTGTGGACCATGGTAATCTGTCTCTCTCTAGATAGATAAATACTGTGAGTCCATGGGCATTAAGTGTAATAAACACGCATGAGCACACTCACCACTTTTCCATCATAGGGGAAGTGTTCAGTTGCGTGTGTGTGTGTCAAAAAGCGAAATCCTCCAAGCTAAACATAATGCTATTTCATGAATGTTTTCACTGGCTGAGCTAATAAGATCATGTCATATTTTTTAATTGTATACAAAAAACTGGGTTTTACCACTACAACAACAATCCCCTCCCACTGAAGGCCACCTGTGAATCAACGAATGTGTTCCCCCTCCTGCTTTATTGTCCTTACCGCGAGGCTCGGTACCATTTACAAAAACAAGCGGCTCGAGCTATTGAATTTCAAAAGCGCTGTTATGAGGGGGAGGGTCTATTTGCATCGCCAGTCGCAAACCAAAAGGTGTATCCAATGTCTTGGGGGCACGGGGAGAAGATGAATAAGGGAAGTGGCATAAGGCTGGCTCTATATATAGCAGGTAATCTGTCATCTAATTTTTGTCAGCTCCCTTCCCCTCGTTTTTGCTTTGAGGAATGAGGGATTGATGTTCAGAAGATCAGAGGAAGTAAGGAGGGAATCTTGGAGGCTTGGAGAGAGAAGAATAAGGAGAGTGTGTGTGAGTGTGTGAGTGTGTGTGTGTGTGTGCGTGTGTGTGTATGCTGGGAGGAGGGAGCCTGTGCTGAGCGAGGGATGACTGCTGTTTTTAGAGACCCAGTTGCAGCTGGCCGAAGTCCAAGCCGAATAGTTCATAACTGTCATAACTACAAGAAAAAAAGTAAAAGGGAAAGCTATACATCTAACACTTTAGTTTCAAAAGATTTCCGCTGAATCCCATCCTACACTGCAAAAATTTCATTTCCTCTCAACTTACAACACCACTGTTGCCTGGAGTCACACATTTCTAAAGTGGATATTGTTTGAACGCCCTGACAGCTTTGACAGGTTGAATTCACTGTCAGAGAGATCAGTTAGAGACAAATGTGCCTTTTTCACAAGCACACACACACACACACACACACACGAGAAAACACTCTTAAGAAAATGCTCAGGGGCCTTATGAAGCTCCGTTTGATAAGGTTTGCCTTGTGGTCAGTTCAAAGCAGAGATGAAGGAGTGGAGAAAGAAGGAGCAAAGTGACGGAGGGAGAAAAGAGAGAAGGGGAGGATGAAGTGAGCAGTGAGACATGAGGCAGGATTAAAATATGGGAGCAAATGGCGGTAGAATGAAACATGGTGGAAGCATGGGTTAGATGAAAGAAACACAAGGAGGGTTTACGCTGCAAAAAGTAAAGACAAAAGAGAGAGACAGATTTGCATGGAAAAGGTAGCAGGACACACAACGATGAAGGCACAAATACAAGTTGTACACGTGAAGATGTAAATGCTCATGCGCATATCACATTCGGGCACCTGTGTAGATGAATCTGGAACGCTACCGAATCTTGAACCTCTGTGCAAGTCCCAACTACAGCAGCAACTTTTGAAGCTGAGAGAGAATCCCCCTGCTCTCAATCCAGAAACTTTCTGATGAGTAGCAATGGTAAGGCCTGCAGGCAGGCACTAACGCACATGGGAGAGAGGGGGATCATTAGAATAACTCAACCACTCATAGACGGTAGACCGTTAACTAACTAGCTCCATCTAGAAACACTTCCCCTGAATAATTCACAGAGGTGTAAATAAAATATATCCAGTGGCCTTTCACCTAAAAAAAAAAATTCGAAACAAGATAGCTGCCATGCTGAGTAATGAGTTCTCTAGCAGATGTGTTCAGATATGACACGCAAGCGGATATGTGACATAAAAAGACCTTACCTCAAAATTTTGTTATTCACATTGATGTTCAAGGAGGCGGCTATGTTGCATGATTTAAAACTGAATATTTCATCTATATATCTACCTTTGATAATGACACTAAAACATGTCATCTCTCCAAAACTGCAAGAAAATCATAACAGCAGTGATTGCAATGATGTCCAAAACTGCTATTATCAAAAAAACAATAACTGGGAAACATTGTTATCCATCGGTGGGATCAGCAGGCGCATTACTATCCATACATTTTCCCAGAATAACAGAACGTTTATTGCTTTTCTCCTGCAGCGAAGAGTGCAATATTTTCTGCATAATGCATGAGACACGAAAAGGCCCAAATCATCCCCAAAACAAATAGCCTCATAATCAATGGGGCAGCGAGCTGTGTGAGTATTAGATATCAGCAAAGGACTGCCACACAGACAGGTGGTAGGTGGCAATTACTAGAAATCAAAACAGTACCCAGTCAGGAGAAGATGAATAGGCCACAGGTCTACATCCCACTGGTGCTACAGTGCTAACACCAGTGCAGTGATGTTGTTGTCAACCTGTGTGCCAAAACTACAACACGGACTGAGCAGAAATCAATACGCGTTCCAGCCGATTCCTCATCGTTGCCGCCGTGATTATGACAATCACTCCAGGTGGTTGGATTATGGATCATGTTGCTCTGCTGGTTCAAGGGCACTGCTTCTGCCACACAAAAAAACCTATTTGCAAAAGGTCAGTCAATAAGAAAACTGGCTCATTTCCCCTGGTCTCCCTTGTATTTCTGAAATTATGCAATAATCTGAATGTGTCTCATGGGACTGTGAAACTACCTCAGCACATACAGTAGAAGACCAAGTAATTCCGCAATTCAAATTTAAAAAGCAAGGAGAAAAAGGTCACAGCTCTTACAGAACTTTTGATTACAGTTTGCCCATGCTGCTGACGAAACCTCTGATGCAAAAACAACTCTTCACCCCTGTAGCGGAACATAAACCCTTTATTCAAAAGATATTTAAAGTACTTTTTTGTCAGAATGAGACATATGTCGGACACTATATTCTGCATCCCACTGTACAATTTTATTTCAGGACACTGTTTTCATATCTTTGCACTCCTCTTGGTGTCCAAATGCCAAGGTTGAGAAACTTAAAAGATGTCTCCTGGTTGAGCCCTCAGAGACAGACAACTAAGGACAGCTGCCCCCCCCCACCCTTCACCCCTTGCCTTCCTCTCTTTGTCAATCAAAGACAGTCCCCTCTTCAAGCCCCACCTCTCCAAGCTCACCATATTTCCTCCCCATCTGTTGTCTGTGCTTATAAAGCAATCTTACTCTCCTCCCCCCATTGTTTCATGGGTTAAGTGTGTAGTGTCAGTAGTTAGCCAGCCAGATAGGCAGGCAGTCTGCGTGTGTGTATGTGTGTGTGTGTGTGTGTGTGTGTGTAATCTGTATCAGGAGTTTCCTCTCAGCTCCTATTACTCTGACACAACACTTTCTAAATTAGCCGCGTGGCACTAACCACTGCCTGAGCCTCAGGGCCTGACCTCACACTTACCCGCAATCTCTCCCTCACTTCACCCAAAAAAAACCATACCTCGTCGTGAAAATGGAACACCCTAAAAAGCATCCTCATCAGACCAAAATGATCCAAATAACATTGTAATGAGCTTTTGTGTTGAAAATGTAGTGCTGATAGGTTTTATACTATCTACGTAAGTGTGACTGCAGCTTACACAAAAATACGCATGCGCAATTGTAACAATATGGGCTAACAGATTTTAAATTTCAACAAGAGATAGCACCACAGTCACTGACCTTGTTAAAAAACAAACAAATGGCTGCTGTCATGGCCTATATAATGGCAAGTCTATACCAAATTGCCACTACCCTTCGAACCCAACTCACAGTTTATATCCTGCAGGTCTGAGATACTTTAAGGTGTGATGATTAATGATAGTGTTGTTGACGATAATGAGCTGTGGGACTGTAGCTGTGCCCTTTTTCGTCCGTTCCTGCGGCTGGCATCTGCCCACCTTACACAAGTAGAGAGAAAGTAGTCCTTTCCCTGGCTGGAGGTTAGACCAGAGAGAGCTAACACATATAGTCTTGGCACATCATGAGAGAATAGGGTAGAACAGATAACAAAAATAAAAAATAGAATGTTTCCAATTATGTTTTTTTCTGTACGTAAAAAAATACATCTGTCTTTTATATTTTGAAATGTGATACAATAAGATATCTCGTATACTAAGTGTGTGTAAATAATATCATTAGCTCCTGTGTAGTGCCAACTATGAGGACAGTGCAAGGACAGGTTAATTTAAAATTTGACATCTGATCACAATAAGACCTTTCAATAACTACATGGCATGCACTGTTAATTCCAAGTGGTGTTAGTTTCAACTTTAATAGGATTAGGATATTATAAAATACATTCTACAGATTTGCCAAATGAACTTTACAATGAGGTAAAGTTCATTTGAAATCTAACCTGTACTCTCAGGTTAGATTTCATGTCATACTGTGGTAGCCCTCTTTTAGTACAGTAGTGAGCTGCTTGGAAAGGTGCAAGTGTGTCCTGTGCCATTCCATTCATACTGCACAGCCCTGACCTCTGTCTGTCTCATAAACAGGCTTTAGAAACCTTGTGTGTGTATGTGCGCGTGTGGAAAGGTGAGGTTGGAGGGTCAGAAAGAGTATGAGGGGGAGAGCAAGTGAGAGAGAGATGAGTGACAGACAGTCGAGAGAGCGACGTCGTGTGGCATTTTATCCTTCCACTGGAGCCATCAGCGCACGTTGATGCACTGTGATGTTAACTGTACTCACAGCAGCATGATTTCCCAAGATACATCATGTCAGAAACAAGGTGCATTATTCTACTCCACAAAGCCGCCTATCTGAGGTGGAAACAAAGTAGTCAGCATTTAGAAACTGTTACTTTTACAGGAGCTTGAACTTCTTTATCCTATCAATAGGTGGGGCAATATGGGAAGATTATATATATATATACACACACACAGATATATAAGTTCACTTTTTCAAAACTCAAGCAGTTCTCTTTACCAACATGCAGCTCAGCACAACAGTTCATCTCACATCGAAAATGCACTAAAGTAACCAAAGCACTGAACACGGACAATGTTTGTCTACCAATAGTAACACTTTGTCATTCATTATATACTGGCCATAAAAATCACTAACAACAGGTAGCCTTACAATTAGTGACACTATTGTCTTTATAAAAGATATCTTTAATTTATGTATTTATGTAGTATAAACAAAGATTCCAGTACAACAAAAATACAGTCACTTCCTTATTGCATGGATTGTGCTACCTTACAGTAAATGTCTCAGAAATTATATGAAATCGGCTTTTTTTTGGTTGCCATTTTTGCACATATAGTAATTCCAACTGCACAAAATGAAACTAAGTCCTAATGAATGCAATACAAAACTATGCATCGCCATCAGTGCCGGGAGTAATGCTGTAATTCCACTACTTTTGGTGGAAACTAGACACGTTAACTAATTACGTTTTCCAATTAAATAACGAAATTACAATTACTGAAATTTAAATGGGCTTGTTAGTTTTGTCTTACCTGAAAATAGTGGACAACTGCAGAGGACAGCAGACAAACGCAGCCCATATATAACACCCGACCGCTTCATTCAGACCAAATCAGGCGATGCAGCGATTAGCTGCAGTTTTGTGTTGGTGGTGTGTGGGGGGGTTTATTTGTGCTTTAGAACGTAACCGCTGTGACACAATCAGAAAACAACGTTTTATTTCTCTGATTCACCGGCTTTCTCACTCCTGGCGCTCCCTGTCCTCATTCACTCTAAAGGCTGCTTCACTCACTCACTCACTCACTCAAACAAACAAACGGAAGCTTCTTGGTATATTTTTCAGCATAGACTGTAGACACATAAGTCAAAGCTGGGTGAATTAATAAATAAACAAAGCCAGGACACAATAATTGGCAGAGTAGGTTTATCATAGTTTAGTCCATGATCTGCCACCTTAACTGTGAGGAGTTTGACTGTTTGGCCACCACAGGTGACGTCGGGTTGTGTTTCTCCAAAAGTTAATTCTGTTTCAACGGTGTGTATTAATAAGAGAAGTGAAGCAAACATTTAAAATGTAACGCAAAAGTTAGACTTTCTAAGTCTTTCCCTAGTAACTAATTGGTAAAGTAATTCAAATACTTTTGAGAGAAGAATCACATCACAGATTTTGACAACAGCCTGTAAACACGTGCAAAATGGAGAGTCAATACACAGAGTTGGTGGTGGCTGAGTTTGAGTGAGAAAACAGTTCATGAATGTTGTCATTAAATGCTTTTTGTCCAAAAGCAACGAAAAAGGATCCATAGTTTAATCCGCAATGACTTCTGTTGTGCTGACTTCGAAAAGTTTTGAAAAAGTGAGCTCATATAGAGAAATGTGACTTAGCAATTGGAAAAAAAACTGTAATTTATGGTCATGGGAGGTCAAACTGGGGGTGTTATTTCTTGCCTGACAGACTGCTTCTTGTTGTGGGAATGGCTGTCCTCTTTGACATAGCACCAAAGTTGTTTGACATTGTTATCCTGATTCGAAACCTTTTAGGGAGGACATGTAAACTGGAGACCACGGTTCAAGTCCGAGCTCTTCAAGCCCGATAACTGATAAACGGACTGTTTTATCTGGTATAATGACTTGTTGTTCCACTTTTAGTACAGTATCTTTGCGTTGAATTCCAGTAGATTATACAATTAATTTGAAGTACTTACTTCCATGATTTGGCTCCAGCGATGCTATGCATTTGTGAATATTTTTACTCATATACCCACACTGTCTTTTGTCCTGCTGTGTCTTGTTATCTTAGTCATATCACATCTTAAAATCTCCTAAAATTAATTTTTTCACAGTTGCATTTTTGCAGTTGTTCAATGCCTTTGATGTGATGTTTCTCTTTTTTAAAAAAAGAGAAACACCTAAACAATTGGAGCCACCTCTTCAACGTCTCACAACCCTTTAGTCCTCCATGCCTGCGCCACCCACTCCTTCCTAACTTCCCTATCCCTCCATTGTCCTCAGATCATATTATGTGAACTCTCATTACATGGGTGGTAATAGACTCTTCAGCACTAAGATCCTCTTTATTATCTGTCAACTGTGGGCTACATCTCTAAGCTGATTAGCCAGAGCTGTCCTTTCAGCATTTCAATTAGGAGTGTTTTGAATAGTCAAGCAGATTGCGTGCCTTATAGTCATTACTGACATTCTTAGAGCACTATCCGATGTTCAAATACAGTAATCCAAGAAACACATGGCAGCAGTGAGGATGAAAAAGCTATAGAAGAATGACATCATGGCGGATTTTAATATTGGACTCACAGGGAAATGACAAAAGTAGCTATTAACAGCAATCCAAAGCAATTTACAGCAGCAGAGAGACATGCCGTTTTAGCATAAATGGCCAAGCTGGCAATTATACTACTGTCATACACACACAGTTTATGGGGTTCTTTACTACACAAGACAAATAAAATATTTCATTGAGCATCATCATTACGATTAAATTAAACCAAAAACATTTGTTTAGAGGACAACTGGCCTTAAGGCTCAAGGTACAGACATTGTAATACAAGATGATGTCTGTATTAGCTTTAGCTGCGGTTGAAATCATCTTTATCTGCTTTAACTGTCTGCTCTCAGAGGACTGTATAATGGTAAGAACTGATAACTTTCTCATTCTGAGTGGCATAAAGAGAGAGTGGCTTGTTAAGTGCCACTGAAAAAGCTGCACCAGAAGTGCCCACGGGGCTGTGGGCACCTACGTGCTTAACTTCGCTGTTTGACTTTCTCATGTCATGTCAGACGAGCTCACAGAGGAAATGTCCCACATAGGGGACCTGATGTCAGGGAAAGAATGAGAGAGGAGGAAGCGGAAGAGAAGGAAATTGAGGTAGAGGAGAGGATGGATGAGGTTGTGACTCCTAGTGCTAATGGATTTGGGTCAGATGACGAGGATATGATCTGCTAAGTTCTGTGGGTTTATGTGTGTGTGTGTGTGTGTGTGTGTGTGAGCGCTCATGTACACGTGGAGTGCAAGGTTTTGTGATGTCATTAGCAGTCGAGCCATAATATGATGATCTCGGGGCTTTATCAATAGCTGTTTAAGGTATCCGGTTTTATCAAATACCCACTTGACACAGGAGTCACCACTGTGTTTTATCATTCTGTCTCTGTCTGACTCTCTTGCTTTCACACGCACACACACACACACACACACACTAATCCATTCAGTCATTGTTAATCCAGCTGTGTGCTGGTACAGAGATGTGCTGTACATGGCTGACAACCATGTCACTGAGGTGCTGATGTCATACCGGCCTGTATTTTGGTTTGCCAATGCTGTCATTGCTGTTGTTGCAAGCTCCTCAGGGACACACACACAGTACATCCGAACCTATCAAGGCAAATAAACCTCGTTCTCTGCCCTTCTGAGTTTCTCCCTCTGGAGATCAACAGTATAATAAATGCATGTGTCTCTGCGCTAAGTGAAGTGTTGTTGTCATGTTCTCAGTCGTATTAATTTGACAAAGGGCTCAGCCTCACTTAGAGCATCAGTCGGAGCGGGGGGGGGGCAGAGGAAAGAAGGGATACAGTCGTACACACTTGAGGATTTCTGCAGTAGTCATGTACCATTTGCCAGAGAACAACTGCAGCGGAGCAGCTGAGAGTCAAGTGCCTTTTCCCTGGGCACCTTAGTGGTACTTGCAGGGGAAGATGAGAGCCTTCCATATTTCAAATGAGATTTTCTGAGCAAGCAGATATATATATATCTATTTTTTACATTTTACAGTTGTGATTTCAGTCCCAAGCCCCTTTGTCTAACCCTTTAAACTGCTACTGTTCTTTCAAGCTCTCATATATTTTTGATATTTTACTTACAAACAGATTCTCAAAATAACTGTATAGTGTTTGGATCAAAAAGTGTATTACAGAATAAAATAATGTGATCAACGTTTAATTCTTGTTGTGAAATTGTCTGTTTGATTTCCACAGCGGTTTGCTTTGCTGGTGCTCAAAGACACTTCAGCAATATGAGGAGCAGTGTCTCTGATCAATAAGTCCCTGTTTAATTGTTATTCTGTACTATGAACTGCCAAATCCTTTCCATGGTATTACAAAGCAGTGTGAATGAGCTGACAGCCTGTTACAGTTTAAGATGTTCTACATTTGTCAGCAGCATGGCAAGCACAAATGTTGTTATCTAGGTGTCCTATCTTATGTGATGCAAAGAATTGTTTCAGGTATGCTTAATGTATCATTTGGCTTTCTAAAAATGTTATGTTACAGCTCATGATGCTGCACTGACTTCCTGTTTACATAGTTGATTGCTTTTGTGCTACAGATGTTTCCTAGCAATGGATTTACACATTACCAGCCAACACAGTAAGTTTGAATGGGGCAACCCAATTTAGTTAATCACTAGTTTGAAACTAGCTAGTAATTACTAAGAACTAGGACTTTGTACACAAAATCAGCGACAGATAATAGCTGGTGCAACCCAATTGGAGGAGTAGTGTTGCTGGAGGAATGCACAGATAAAATGTAGCGCCATACATTCCTAACACAGGGGATTTTTAGGACTTTCAAATCGGAAACCAGAGGGTATAGTCTGTGTTCATGAAACCCAGATTAGGATTTGACCGCCTGTGGAGATGCCGTGGGCATGTATATGTGTGGACAGAGAGGGGCATAAAGAGAGAAACACTGAGGAGAAGAGTGTGTAGAGACATCCAGAGATTTAAAACAAGCCAGGGTATATGCAAATATTAAACGGAAGCACGAGGAGGTCAGGAGGAAGAGATCATGGAAAAGGGGAGAGGAATAATACTAGGACCCATGAGAAAGAAGAAGCAGTCAGATTGGGAGTAAGCAGAGAAAGAGGAAGGGATGATGGAGATTGAGAGCCTGAATGGGAGAGGAAGAGAGGCATCACTTTTTTTTTTTGATGCAGCTGGGAGGGATCACAGTAAAATATAGAGAAAACAAGAAGAGGAAATGTAATAGGAAATAAACTAGAGTGACAGAGAGAGGGAGAGATACTGAGCACTAAAACACAGGAGAGGAGACAGCAGATGGTGGGGATTATTCTGGACTAAAATACTCCGGGATCTACAGAGGGAAGGCCGCAGACACAAACCGTTACAGACTCCATCTGCCAGAAATAGACCAAAAAGAGCTGTGGGTCCAGCATCGCCTAATGATCAAATGCTGCCTAGATGGTAAAACCCAAAACGGCTATAACTGTCAACCTGAACAACACAATAAATTATAAATTTTAAAAAAAACACACCACAATCTCTGGGTTGATAAAATGCTCATGTTGTATTATTCAACAAGCTCAGTCAGTAAATCAGTTGGGAGAGACATCCTCTCGTGTCATTAGCTATGGGACCTTTTAAGATGCAAACTCTATATCAACTAAAAAATGTTGCTAAGCAAGCATTTTCGTCTATAGGATATAATAATATTGGACATGAACACACACAAGTTGCATTCTTTTTTTGCAGCAGGTGCATGTGTGCTGGCATATTTCAGTATGTGTTTGTGTGTGATTAAGACAGATACCATAAGACCCCCTAATCCACATTTTATGTCCACTATAATTAGGATAACAGGCTTCAGTAATGTGTGAGTGTGCAGTGAAAACAGCAACAAACTGGTCCACAAATCTCCCCAATAATGCCTCTATATCCATCCACACACAACCTGAATACACATAACTGCAGATACAGTCTAATGCCGGCTAATCATCCTGTCTCCCTCTGCATGCGGAGAAAAAGAAAGTAGAGAAAGAACAAAGAGATCTGGAAGTGGGTTGGAGATTTTTTTTACCTTTCCCTGTGTGTAGATCAAACCTTGAACCTGCAAAAAAAAAAAAAAAGCACAAAACATAATTACGGTTGTGCTCTGAGTGAACATAAGCGAGGCTGAGCAAATCATACAGTGCACTACCATACTGATGAAGAAATTTAAACAAAAATCAACAACATTAACTTCTCTCTGTAGGCAGACAGAACCCACACCATGCTCAGTTTTGCAGCTTCTCAATACTCCTCTGTAATTGCCTTTTGAGCCGTGTCAGTCAAGACTTGTACTTTATGTTCCTGCAAAAGCAAGTAATTGTAAGTACATAGTCTCAGTATTAGTGTTAGGATGGCAAACATATTGACTTATTCTATGTGTATGTAAATATATATATGAGTGTGTGTGAGACAGAGAGAGTGAGAGAGAGCGAGATTGACTAATTATCTACCCTGACAGGGGACAGTTAATTAAATCCTTCCCTGGCACTGAGCATAAAAGTAATTACTGTGCATGGCTGCATATCCACCAAAAAAAGTCAACATCCACATGTGCTAAATACAAATCATGTGTGCACACACATATAGTATTCACTTCTGTAACGGAGACAGACACACAAAAAGCATTTGTCTTGCATGCCTGCACACACACAATCAGATACACCAGCACTCAGATTGCAAACCGGCACCAAATTTTTACATCATCACCTTGTCTTGTGAGCATTTGTACAAAAAGATTGGACATCTTTCCTTCACCATTAGCTGTTTTCTATTAGCATGTGCACCCAAACTAACTTCATTTTCTCTCTCTGCCAGGCTAAATAACATCAGATGGCAGCTGGATGAGCCTTCATTGACTTGCATCTGACAAGCGGCCAGTACCATCTTTACTGCTGCCGTCATTACAATTGGCAGCAATCAACTTATTTGACTCCTGCTCGTAGCTGAATATGCCAGTGTGGTAGCGGCTTTTTACATTTCACCGGTACAGTATTAAAGAAAAAAGTCTATTACAGAGGTTAAGGCGCGGGCACATTAGACAGGCTAAATAGAGGGTGACACAGGAGTGGATTTTCACACCTGTGCCTTCTCACAAAAATACTCCCAATTCCATGACAGTTTTTTTTTTTGTTTTTAAATCAGAAAAGAGTCTTTTTTCATGTTATAACTATATATTTAGACATAATAACTGATCTATGATTCCCGGTCCCGTCCGCTCCCTTTGACTTCTTTTCCTGTCCCGTCCCAGTGCCATGATTAATAGTGAAATTGAGTCATCCCGCAGGAATCCCAAAGGAATCCCGTGACCCACAGGATTTGTGGGTCAGCCTCTAATTGTTACCCTGCAAAATATGATTTATTGTTTCAGCTCTGTGCTAAGAGGTTCGGTAATGCTCAGGGGTCACAGAGGACATAAGAGAAAATACTTTGTAGATATGTTTGCATCATCATTTTGATACATAATAAATAATGGATTCACTGGGAATTTGAATTAATGTTTAATACGCCTCCCACTGCCAAACTGTGCCCACCAACGCTGCCAGTAGTGAATTCTCCAAACAACATTTTCTCCCGAATTCCCTGAACCACTCTGCCCTCAATTACTGGTTTCCAGTCTGAAGCTGATGCACTCGAACAAACCAGCTCATGTCTGTTGGATGACAGACCTGTTGTCTAGTTGATTTTTACATGTGCTAACAGATGCCAGCTACATCTGCTGTCTGATAACAGGATCTGCTCAGTGCGATGGACCAGCACTGGCTGTGGATTGATCAGTGACATTTTGCATTTGGCATTCGAGCTACATTGACTGTTTGAGATTCTTTAGCTTTTAGCTGAAAGTGCTTTGAATGTTATCATCAGTGATAAAAGCTTTTTGCCTGGATGGAACCACTTCACAAGGCTTCTACGGAGAAAAACACACTTTTAGCTGTGTATTTCTATCTTTTTTTACTTTCCTAAATAACACTACTTTCTCAAGACTCCAGACTTACTTTAGTCAGAAATAAATAAACTAGTTTTTAAACACACTTTTCAATTTCAAACAGTCAGCCTCTTTTCTTTCCATGTAAAACACTGCTTCATTGTCGTGCACTGTAGTTCCATTCACAGAATTAGCAAAAGAGGAGACACTGGCCCTATCCTCTGCTGAAAACCTTTGATTCTCTCAGGCTGAACAGAGACTGACCACCCAGGCTACAGGAGCCCTGGAAACAACAGGAGCTACTGTGGCATACAAATAAGCTTTACTATCTGCTACTGCACTTACATGCCTTCATGTGCAAGTTCATGTCTGGGTTTTCATCAATAAAAAATGTATACATAATATATTCAGTTACACGATCAAATCTAATTTAGCCCTACCATAAACACCCCTGTGTATCTGTCCTTTCAGTACCTACTTGACACATAATGCTTCAGTATTGCTGTTTCGTGTTACCAGTGCAAATAACATTTTGCATAAAGATGAGCACTTACAACCTTGCAAACATAGTCATGTACTTGCTCAATGGAGAATCCTATTACATCCCCTTCAGGTGTGACAAGATCAAATTCAACAGCAGCAGGCAAAACTCATTTTAAAAATTCCTTGTACTTGTTGAGGTAAACCATGTTTACAAATTAGTTTCCAAAGTTTCTCAACGATGCATATAGTAATAATCGTTTCTGCATGAGCTGGCGGATGCGTGTGAGGCTGACGCTTCGCCTGGCTGTTCCTTTTCAGCCGCTGACGTTCATAGGCCCAGCAGCAGCAGGCCGTCACACGACTAAAGAGTTCTGCACTTGGAGACGGAGAGGAGCAATCATTTCATCAGTTGTTAAGCAGTGGTGCCTGCCCTCTCTCTCTCTCATTCAGATAGGTCTACCAGCTGGAGCACGGGCTGATGGGAAAGAGGGAGGAGGTGCTGCACATGCTGTTACTTTAACAGTTAATATATCTCCCATAAAGTAAATGCCCCTGCCTCTGAGTAGAAATAACACATATGTAAAACAGCCTGATGAAGCAGTGCAGGGCTGAATCAAAGTAAACACTGTATTGATGGCAGGATACGCAGCCCCTACGAAGAATATAAGAGAGATAAGTGAAGATATACTTTATATATTTAATGAATGAAAAGTGATATTTTATACAGTGAATGGAAGCCAAGAACAAATTAGCTAAAATAAACATTTGACATGTGAGCAACAGGCTATATAATTCCCTGTCTGAATGCCATTAAGCTCTTTCTTTCCTTCTTTCAAAATGGTGTGTTTAGTCACTGCGTGATGCTACCCTGAGCAGGTTGAATTTAATCTCAACCTCCGAGGCACTTTACGGAGAATTTCAAACCATTACCCCAGCTCAACAATTGGCAGTGGCTGCCAAGCACCTTCAAGGGAATGTCAGTTTCCAAGGAGACCAAGCCACCCCTCACCACAAGTAAAAAGCCCACTGACAGGCACATATCACAAACCTCTCTGCAATTCTCTCTCTCGTGAACTGTCTTGGCCTCTCTCTCTCTCTCCATGTGACGTTGCCGTTTCACATCCCGCAACTTGACTGGCTTGATTCACTCTCACCGCTCTCATCAGCGCAGCCGCCCACAGTTTTCAGCGAAAAAGCTCTAGAAACCCACTGTACACTACTTGTCCAGCATCAAACACCAGGCAGACACAGTTAGCAACTAGCTGGTGAACATAATGAAGCATTTGGCTGCTAAAGAAAATGATATTGTTTATAATTTATACTGTACATTCGCCAGGTGGCCAGAACAAGGAAACGTGTCCATGTCTGCTGCTCAACTGTTTGTGAATATGTTCACCATATAAATGACCATTGATTGATAATATGCTAGTGTGTTTACAGCTTGTTTCTGCTGCCCAGGAGTTAAATTGGGCTGAAGAACATCGGAGCTTAGCTCCTTCTCCTGACATCCAACACGCAAACTGTCAGAGGTCAGCTCTGTGTTCTTTAGTATCACAACATTGCCAACTCTCACATTTTTGGCTTCAAACAGCCGCTTGCAGACACGGTCTCACACTAACCAGACCAATGTAGAATGTAGGCTCCTTTTCTTTGACTTTATTAAATAGCTGTGGCCATCCCACAGCAGCAGGATATAGACGTGTGTCTCCAAATTAAGAGAGGGGCTGCTGCACAATTTAAGCACGTGCCACAGCAGCAGCAACTTTATTAATTATTTAAATCTTCGCATGTGGCATTGTGATCCCTATGAAAACTGATGACAGTGTGGTCTGTGGAAACCACCCCACCCATACCCAGTCCCCCAACATCATTGGACAAGTGGCCAAAAAATAATTGAATAACCACATGGTCTACTCACGTGTTTAAACAGAAGCAGTGACGCTTGCAAACACACTGATGCAACAACAAAAGAGGTAACATTTAGGTTAGTTGAAGGCGGCGAAGATTTCAGACATTCATTTATATTATGTTGTGCCTGATCGTAAATCAGATCATTGTCCTTAAAATGTATCAGTCTATTGCTAATGTCCCTACTTATTTTTATATTTAACTCCTAGCTTTGCACTTACTCTCCCTCTGTAGCATAATGCAGTGGATTCGCCCAACTCTTTATCCTTCTTATTAGATCACACCGATGCCATTGAAACAAATCACTCTGGGGCGCCTTTAGTTCTGCCTGAATTCCTGAGGGCACTATTTGAGTGAAAACAAGAGTTATTGCTAAATATATAAGTGCAATATTAAATATCTTTCAATTGTCATGGTGAATCAAAGTATATGCCCTGCACTGATGTAAAGGGAAAGATTTGCTCTTGGCATTATATCCAATTATTATTAAAATCACCTATAGACAGTCAGAAATGTCTCTTTTGTTTTTTTAGTCTGCCTTACTCACAGCTTTCCTTCTATCTTAGAGAAGAGAGCATGTAAAGGAAGAGAACTACTCTGTGGACATTGAAGAAAAGCAGCTTCAAGGAAAACAAAACGCTCAGCTCTCCTGCTAGTACGTTCAGCCAGAAGATGATCACCAGGTTGTGAGCAGCAATGTTGGAGAGAACATGCCCAAGAAAACTCCCTCAGGAGGTGGAACGTCCCTTAAAACCACACAAACTGCATCTTTAAAAACACATCCTTGGCATACGTTCACACATGATTTCATGACCCACGGTGTTCACACCTGATTCTCTTCCCTCCTGAGTCTTAATCAAGTTGTTTGTTTCAGAACGGCTTCATTAGTTTCTTTATTTGATTGTGTAGGTGTGAATGCCTCTGAGTGAGTGTGTGTGCGTATTTGGAATCAAAAAACAGACACTGTCCTTGAGAGTGCTGCAAAAAAATTTAAATACGAGTAACGAAAACCCCTCATGACTTCATCACATTGATCATTTTTCATCGTCAGCACCTTTTGTTATTGGGAATACAGGTCATTACAATGCATGCTGCAGTGGAGAGGGTGTTAAAAGATGTTTTCCTTTATGGAGAATGATTTGTTTGTTTTACGTTCTAACTCGCTAGCCTCCTGGGCCCTAACCTACATTACAGCACAAAGCCTATTAATCATTGATGATCAGACCTTTTAATATTGCTCATATAAAATGTATTTGCACGTGAATAAAACAAATGAAGTGTTCTAAAACACTGAATATCCAATTATCACCTGAAGATTATTGAGTATTGAGTATATGTGGCGTATACGAGTCTATTTTTGTCAACTAACTTTATTTGAATGGGTCACTGGTGGTAGGAAAATAATTATTTGAATACCCATTACCCACCTAAAAAGGATAGAAATTCTAAAAGTAAACCCTCCACACTGCAAAATGTAATAATAATTCTAGTAATATTATGGCAATATTTCTGACACAGGCATCAAAGAAAAGCTTAAAACATTAGAGATGGTGCATTTAAATATGCAATTTAAAAAATAATAAGCCACCTCAGAACTCAAAGCGCCTTGCTAATCTCATACGTAAGACAAAGCAGGATAATAAAATTGTGCAGACATTCATTTTCACCTAGGAGAGAAATGTCTCCAGAGGTCAATTAACCCGGTGTATGAACTGAGAACTCATGGCGCAGACGTCCAGTAAACCAAATTAATAAAGACACATGCATACACTCACACATATGCAAACGCGCAGTTGAGCAAAGACAACGCACACACACCAACAGGCCTAGATAATAAAGACATGACACAGAAAGACACATTGTCTGTTTCTCTCTTGTTCTATTAAACACACATAGACTCACACGTACTGTACATATTACCAAGCAGACGGCTGTCCTTTAATCACAAGTCATGTTCTAATTGGAAAAAGTGTGAAAGAAATATGAGCAGTTAGAGTGGCTCAGTCTGGCACAGATACATTAGAGCATGAGACTGCTGGAGCCAACTTAGTGGATTCACATATGCTTTTATCATGAGGTCATTTTACATTCAATCTGCAAGTGGAGGTAGCCAGATCATTTTTAGATTCTTTCGCAATCCGGCCTGCATCACATGTCAGAAACTAAAATAAGAAGTTGTGCTTCTTTCTGGAGTGCCGTACATGATCCAATTCCTCTTTTTGAAATCACTCCCAAATTGGTTTGGATACGTGTTTCTGCTGCTGTGTATTTGAGGATACAGACAAGGCGGACGCAGTCCTTAGATTAAAGGAATATTTTAACATCGCTTATTTGCTTACTTGCAGAGCTACAGATGAGAAGATTGATACCAGTCTAATGTCTAATGCACAATAAATTTGAAGCTACTGCCAGCAGCTGGTTAGCTTAGCTTAGCATTAAGACTGGAAGCGGGGGGAAACAGCTAGCCTGGCTTTGTACAAAAGGTAACAAAATCCGCCTACTAGCGCCTCTAAAGCTCACTAATTAACACAATTGCCGGGCAATCCCCAGAGACTCCAGTCTTTGTTCTAAGCTTAGCCCCGTTTGGTGAGATTTATGCTTCATCAGAAGCGTTTTCAAACAGTATTTTTTGGTTTGACAAGAGAAAAGACTTAAAGGATGGACTAAGTGGTTGGTTTAGCCATTTCCCTAAGCTTTTCTATGGGAACCATCCAGTTCTCAGCAAGAAGGCCAATTAGTGTATGTCCCAAAATGTCAAACAATGACTTTTTTAGGAAGCAGTGAGATTATCTGTTATTCATTTTTGAAATGTGTTTACTGTTGCTCTTGTCTGCTTCTCCTATCTTGCCCAGGTCTCTCCTGTTAATGAGATTCTGGATCTCTATTGATATCCTAGGTAGGATAAAATGACATTTCGAAAATGCATCAAAACACCAGACTCTAAGCTAAGTCTATTTAATTTCTTATTATTTGTGCTAGCAATTCCTAAACGGAAACGGACACATCAGACACTCAGTTCACCTCCACCTGAGTTCAGACCACAGACTAGCGGTCTTCATAATACATGATGCTTTATCCCACAGTGGAGCCATTATCTGGGTAATTACATCTGTCTAGAATATGTTCATTCACACAGGCTTCATGGGTGTTATTCAGCTACCCATTTACAGATAATAAGTGTGTGCGAGATCCATCCACAGATACAAGTCCAAACATTTCAGTGTTGCTTGAAAAAGCACTTTGGACCACAGTATACACATACTTGAACAACCATGCATAAGTCCCTCCTCTCTCTCTCACACACGCACACATATAGTACATATCTGACCTAACACATACTGAAACCCTGCACATACAGCTTTAGAGCAGCTTAAGTTTGCAGGAGCACAGGGAGGCATGCTGTTAGGACCATCAGCTATTCAGGCTTTTGAATTGGTCCTTGAGAGATGTGAGAGCTCAGACCACAGGGCTGATCTCTAACTCTATGCCTGTGTATCAAAGAATTAGTCTCTGTCAGCCGGATAAATACACCCAACAGCAGCTATAGATGCTGCTCTGATGTAGGGAGACTGTTGTAGAGTGTTATGTTATATGTTATAATGGCAAAGGCCACCCCCTTGGTGGGTCTCCTCAGAGCACAAGGTTGATTTTATGGAACGTTTTCCACCAGTTGGTTTGCAAAATCATTCTGGGATTTGATTAAGGAAAGCATAATCAGGTCACCTGGTTTATTAATGAGTAGCATGGCCAACATATGATACAAGATGGACTTAATTGTCCCCAAAAAGGGAAAATTAAGTCATATATCTTTATTTACCTATAATTTTAGATATACAAATTAAGATATCAATAGTCAAAATACGCTTGTAGCTCAGAGTTGAAGTCATGACAGTATCCTTGAGCAAGATACTGAACCCCAAATTGCTCCCGAGGCTGTGCCTTCGGTGTGTGAGTGTGTGTGAATGTTTAGATTACTTGTACTGATGGGCAGTTAGCTTCTGTCATCAGTGTGTGAATGGGGTGAATGTGATATGTAGGGATAATATTCAGTTTTTGTTGACGCTGTTTTAGAGAGGTGTTGATTCAACTGTATCATGTGTCATTTTGCAAGCTGTAGTTTGTGGTGGCGTTGAACTGTATTGCATTACACAGAGGTGTTTCTTATATTTACTCCAACATTTATGAACCCTGATGCTGAAAGGAGGGTCCTGATGAGGCACCCAGTACAAGCCCCCTCACTGACTTCATAGGCCCCTGAGCGAGTGACCAGACCCCACACCTGGCTGCTGGGACAGACGTGATGGCGGTCATGTTTGGCCAGTCTGCCTGCCAGAGAAGGTGAGCTCAATCACGTGCCAGAGCTGAACCAAGCTGGGTCACCAACCTCAGAGACCTCATGAGCAGCAGCAGAGAGTAAGATGTTGTTCACTCTTCCCCTGTCAGCCACTGATGCAAGAGGAGATGCTGAAGAACTATGTGACACATTATCAGCCAAATGCTCCCATCTTATCTGAGCACGACCTGAATATTGGTCATTATTATCTTATCATCCATTGATTATATTTAGAAGAAAAACTTTGTATTTAATGGCAAATGACATAAGGACCTGCATAACGTACCATTTAAAGTCTATTGTTGATCTAGGTCAAGTACATTTAAAAAGGACATATGTTGGAGGGACAAAACAATATATGTGCACACCTAGATGGGGCATCCACATACAGTGCCTATAAGTAGGGATGAGTAATAAAAACACCTCATAATATCACTTCAAATGATGCACAAACAAGTGAAGCAACAACTCTCTGGCCTCTTACCTCTGTAGGTAGGCTAGCGGTCATAAATTGACCCTCACCATCAAAAGACACAGGGTATTGGCTCAGGAATACTACAAAATACAGCCTAAAACGTTTAATAATGTACTTCACAAAACTGGCCCCTCCAAGAACTGCCACCGTATCATGGTGGCGGGGTTTGTGTGTCCCTGGGAGCTGTGTTGTCAGGGGCAATAGCTCCTGATAAAGTATTCCTAGGCAAATTGGTCCCAGGGGAGAGGGAGGTCTGGACTACCTTGCTTAGCATGCTACCACTGCGCCCCGGCCCTGGATAAGCGGCAGAAAATGGATGGATGGATGGACCAAACTGGTAATAAATGTAGAGCTGTTCTTCACCGTAAGACTATGGGGCCAATTTTTACATATTTTAAATCATACAAAAAATTTGAATGCTATTGTGTATTGTACATAAGTTTTTATACATATAATTCAGGATTATATCATAAGTATCTAAATCCAATCCATAATAAGCCCTCCATCAGTCATTAAATGTTTCTGAATGGAGTCTTCTCATCTCATTCCCACAGACTGATTCCTCTCTGGCTGCTGAGATGCCAGTACAGATGGACTGAATCGGGATGAGGCCAACAGCAGTGTCTGTGGAGCTAAACTCCTGGTGAATTGTGCCAGCGCACAACTGCACCACGTTGGGGCCTGGCTGCTGTGGCGCTTGAGCCCTGGCAGAGAGAACAGGGGCTCCCTTGTTTGGCAGAGGCATGTTGACAGGAAACATAATGCATTCACATGATAATGAGCCAGTGAATACATGCCCCTCGTACTACCCTGCTTTCTCCCCCTTACATACAGTACAAGTCTTTTCACAGATAGGGGGCAAAACACACACACAAATCTACTGTACGCTGACACAAACACATACACACACACGCGCACATGTAGTCACACAGGCATGCACGCTCAATCACAAACCCCTCAGTGTCTGGTGCAGAAGGGCCTGATTGCTGGTCTCGTCACCAAGGAGACCGGCACTGAGCGGGCGCCTGGCAGAGACAGACTGGCATTTAGCATTTAGGACCCCACAAAGCTTTCAGGCAGAGTATACAGGCCTTTTCTAATGAAGAGAGAGAGGCAGAGAGCGATTAGTCACATGAAGCGAAATAGAGAAAAGAGGGGGAATGAAATACAGTTTGAAAATCACATTAAAGAGCAGAATGATTTGGAGAAGAGATGGAGGGATAGAGGGAAAGATTGGGGAGCAGAGAGCAGGTTAGCAACAGACAGGAGAGTTACAAACACAATTAAAGTGGGAAAAACAAGACAAAAAGGTAGAAAAGGCATGAAAATGAATACATCATTGTAGCTAAGAGGCATAAAAGCAGGCAGGCGGAGAGAAACATGAGATTTTCTTTTCTGTTTTATACTGACAAGTGCTTTACAGCGCTGACTAAATAACTGCTGAGAGTGATGTGTCTAACGAACATAAAACACCTCGGAGCGTTAAGAGGCGCATGTGTGATTTCAGCCGACGTCACGAACGAGGGACGCTATTAATACTCATGCCCACCTGAGTCTCCACAGGGCTAGGGAGAGAAGATGCAGTGCAAATGAACTGTAAAAATAAAGATTTAAAAAAAAAAAAATCATATTCATTCACAGCTCCCCAAGTTGGGAAGAAAGAAAGGAATTGAAAAGAGGGGAAATCAAGCATTTGGGATGTTGAGAGCCTTCTGCCCTCTGAACAGAAAACATCGAGGGATGGCACGAAGCAAACAAGTGTTAAATGGTTTAAGAGAAAGGGATTTAGGCTATGGTGAGCTCCAGATGTTTTTTGGGTTGAAGGGAGGAGGAGAGGAGAGGAAGGGAGAAAAGACTTAACTGAATAAAAGCTACTATAGTGTATAAGCAGCAGAGACCAAATTATATTTAAGCGCGCGTTGAACAGATAACAGAAGGTGTCTGAAGTTGTCCTATCAACTCTCACTTAACATAATGCTGACTGCAATTACGTTTTCCGCAAAACAAATTAGTGGTATATAAATGTAATATCTAGGAGACACAGTTGCAGAATGAAGAATAGTCCACTCAACCTTGCACTTTCCCGCGCTCTTCACCAACCCTTAATCTCCTCCTGCACTCTCAGGTTTGACCTCAGCCTCAGACCAACTGTTAAACCAGGTGTGAAATCTGCCTGTGTGGCTGATTTGCTCTCTCAGCGTCAACTCGCCATCTGCAGTCAACTGGTTTCCAGTTATTCTCTCAGTCGTGTTCCTTAATAGTTTAGCTCGTATTCCGCTGCCACCCGCCTCTCAGTGTCTGTGATGCTTTGATAACCGGCTATGAAACACTGTATCATATACGCATCATCTCATCTGCACGGCCCATTCATAGTATTAATTTTTCATCCCAATTTAAACAAGGATTAATTAAAACTGGAGTCATTTTTTTTCTCCCTGCTGTGCGTGGCAGCAGTGTAATCCGTTACAGAGTGGCTGCTTCAGCTCTTCTGTGCAACCTGTATTCATGAGCTTTTATCTAAGCAGTGTTTTATTATAACAATGGTGAATAGCGTCTCATGTGGCTGTGCAGGCACCCTGATGGCAGTCTCAATGGGCCCTCCTATTCTATACCATCCTCATTTTAACAAAGAGTAATTTTTTCCATTGTGCTCTAATACTCAACACACATCTCCATATCTCTCTCATCACCCAGTGGCACAGTAATGTTTCTATCTCGCTCCGTCTCACACCCACTCTCAAAGCATTATGTAGCCCGATTCTGCTTAATTACAATGCACAAAAGAGGAAGAGCTACACATTCAACTCTGGCCATCGGAGATCCAAATTCCAATGGGGAAATCATCCTCTAAATATGGAGAAATCATTCTGAAACAGCACAATGTCCTGTGTTAATAAAGCACCCTCCAGCCGACTACAATGGAGTCATTGATCATCTCATGTCATTGTTAAAACTCTGCGTAGCATCTCACAGCTTTAATAAAGGGAAAAAGTCAACCGTTTACAGGCCAGAGAAGATGGATCACTTGATACTCTGCCATTGATTATGACATATGTTTATGAAGGGTTGGACTTCGACCCAATGAGGGTTCTCTTTGTCATGCTCACTCTTGCAGTTTCTATCAATATATAGTGCAATTCTCTATCATCCCAGCTCACCCTTCTGCCATCTTTACCGACATCACATCACTACTAAGCAATGACAATGAATTGTAATTGTACATCATTGTTGCTTTGCCATAATTACGGTTGTGATAGTGCACAGGGAGAAAACGACGTAATAGTATCTGGGTAATTGCCCCAATTGTCTAAATGCTAGCTAATTGGATTTTTTGACATTGTGCGGATGTGTACATCTTTGCATGTGTGTGTGCGTACATGTGTGCGTATGTACTGTATATGGGAGCATTTGAAATAAACAAATAACCACAGGAGACTCAATTTATAGGAACAGCAGGACAAAAGCGTCACCATTTTCATCACTATCTTGATTTCTGTGAATTTTCACTGGCACAGCACACACATTCATACTTAATTTTACTTTGGGAATCCATTTAAAATCATTCCTAATGATTTTCACTTTGTTCTTCATGTCCTAATAAATCGACAAGCTATTGGATATCATCACTTTCACTCTGAATTCTTGGGACAGAAAAGTCACTGCTCAACTAACTGATTATTTATTCAAGAGTAGACAGTTCTAATCTTTCAAACCAAACCTACAATCATGTCATAGTGCCAAGATCATTCTTACAAAGTAAATGATTTAAAGTTTAGTTAAGATTCCATATTGTCTTGATTTTTTACTCAATTTTCTTAACTTAAAATTGGTGATACCTCACTAATGTTTAATCATTCTGATAATAAAACTTGGACGTGCCACAAGGTTCATCCCTAGGCCCACTGCTATTTTCTATTCATAAGTTGCGTGTTGATGAAATGAAATATGACAATTTTGCAATGTCATAAAACTGCATTCTCTGCTAAATATAGCTGATGCTGTTTAATCAATATTCATGTATTGTCATGTCATATTTTCCATATAAAAAACTCATTCTGGCCGCCCTATTCTGGCCCCCAGTTTGAGCCAGATCTAAATTCAAATACTGCTGGCATATAAAGAGTAAACAAGCTCACACATATTTATCTGATCTCACCATCCCTTATGTACCCTGTCACACCTTCCGATCACAGGTTTCTGGCTGGCAGAGTGTCACCGACAATCAAGAGGAAATTAGCAGGCAGCAGAGCATTTCCTAGAACGCTACATATCTTCAGAAACGCCATCACCTTAGGAAGATAAACATGTATCAATGTTCAAATCCAATCCACTATTTATCTTGGGAAAAACATACGCTCTTCTTTTACTTTAATTTAAAGAATATTAAAATAGAAATCCACTTTCAGGAACCAAGTCCAGCGCTTGCTTTTTGTGGCTGCATCATTACACTCACTTCCTGTCTTCTGTGTAAATGAGTTAAACATGTCTGCTTTAAGTGTGTTTGTCTCTCTGCTTGTCCAGACACTTTCATATACAACATTTTTACCCCACACTCTTATGGTTTGTAGTGTCAATAAACCTGACTTCACCCAACTATCACTCAAGACAGCTGGATCTCTTTCTGCACTATAATGAACATGCTATGGGCAACACCGCAGAAACATACTTTCAAGAATTTTAAAGTGACCCCGCCGTCAACTCCTTCTTGGCACACATCTCCAAGTGGTGAATTTAATTTTGAAAATGTCCTAACAAATCATGGTGAGCAACAACAATGTGTAAAAATGGAAAAACAAAGACATATAAATGGATTTAAACAGTAGTGCACATGGTGTAAACTGTAATAAAGCATGTCTTGCCCATGTCAATGTCAAACCTTTTGTGTGTGTGTGTGTGTGTATTATCACACACACACACACACATTTCCCACGCAAGGTCTTACTCGTATGTCACTGAACTGATCAAATACAGCCAAAGCTACCTATAATCTATAAACCAGGGTCACAGACCAAATGACATACATAATCTGTAGCAAAGCCCGTCTTAGCAGATGATTTGGGCCTTGGCTCAATAGTTTACACATTGTTCCATATTCACAAATCACCTCTTAGCAGACAAGCTGGGTACAGATCAGCAGCTGCAGCTCATCAAAGGAGGCAAGTAAGCAAGTCAGACTCCTCAGCAATGCACAAGCAACAAGGAGGGTTTAATTTGGTGATAATACAATTAGAGCAGAGAGGAAAAAAGCCAGAAGTGCTGAGAGGAAAAAAGATATCAAAAGTAGGAAAGGGAAGCTGCATCTGAATGTAACAAATTAAAGGTTTATTCAACTTAGAGTCCCAAATTACAGAAGGGTGGGAATACTACAGTATATGGATGGATGTACCATTTCCACAAGCAATCAGCGATTATGAACCTAGCCTATATCTCTTCATTTTCTCAGAGACGTTACTTTATGCTAATGCGAATCATTTAAAAAGGACCATGTTCCATAATACAACTGTACTGTATATTAATAACATTTCACCCGAGAAGGAAACCTGTATGTGATTTATACACTATACAATAGTGTATAATGTAACATTATACACTGAAATAGACATCCCATGTTGATTTTGCCATTAATAATGCCACTGTTGTGTTCATATAAGAAGGAAGTTAAGGATTTGTTGAAGGCTTTATCCCATAGTCTGTATAAGCTTTATTCTAATCCTAAGTGTACAACATCTGTATTAGCTGGACAACAACCAGTCAGGCCAGTCATTGTCACTAGGTATGTATGCTCATTAGCACTGTTAGGGTCTTGGATATGCTGGGTTTAGCTTGAAGTGTATACTTTAATCACAGAACAGTTTACCCTACTTTTAAGGGTGTCATAACAGTGTCACTGTCAGTGTATTTCACCAAGGTTGGTTTCCTAAATAGAGCACATCTGTGTTTCCACCACATTCGATGTCATGTGGGACAAACATTCCATTATTGAGTTATACTTATTTAAAGCTCGTCCGATAGCTGGAATCTACTTATAAGGCTTTTTGTAGGATAGTGGACAAATAGGACACAAACACACTAACACACACATAGTGTGTCAGTGGGGTTTGAGACAATACTACTATCTGGCATTATCAGTTAAGTCTGTGCAATATCCTCGTGATATTAATGCATGTGGGAGGGTGGGGTGAAGGATCTTTTAGTGTGTCATTACGTGTGGGTGGGAAGGTACATCTATGCCTTAACAGTGTGAGTGTTTGTGATGGTGAATTTGGCCTTTCATATTCTGGCAAAACTATGTGGGGTCGAGTGGATTTGCATATTGAGCACATTACAAATACAAAGCAGTGTGCAGCGTGCTGCTGGACAGTGTTTCCCTGCCCCCACCACCAGTCCCCAGGCTGTCAGGGAGCGCAACCAGATAAGACAGTAGAGGCATGGATTAAGGGTTAAAGGGGCACAGCAGCATATGGTGACATGTGAAAAATCAGAAATGCTCCCAGCATGCAAGCAAACAAACTTGCGCTGTAGCTTACAAGCCATGGGAAGACGGCGTGTTGTTAGTGGTATTGAAGAGCAAGGACCACACCAGCATCTAATGGTACGAAGTGACATTTTCAGGGACATTTACATGTTATTTTACGTGCTGCAGCTGAGCAGCTAATTAGCTATCTAGCCTTCAAACTGACGCTAGGAGTGCACTTTTCCCGCTGTGAATATAGGTTTGGTCGCTTGGTCAACAAGCTAAGGTGCCGGATAAGACGTGTTTTCATGTGTAAGTTAGATAAGGAGGAGACTTGATCAGGAACGCTTATGTGGGTTGTTGTTCAGAGTCTGAGGCTCTTGTGTTATGTAGCAGGCTGCTGTCTGGCTCTTAGTCAGTGTGACTGTGTCTGCCAGTGATAGAGCAGTGACTTTACCGCTTTATGCAAATACGGTTTAAAATGAAGTGAGAAGGTCTCCATCTACGTAAACGGAGAACTAACGGTATTCTGACAAATGAATGCAAAAATAGGGGGAGCCATCATGAAAATAAAATATAAATCATACATTTCTCTCTTTTGGTTTCTGATTTTCTCAAAAAATATTAGGAAAGTGATTTACAGAGCAGCTACCGTATGTATGCTTTAGCAGACATAAAAAACATGCAATTTCATTTCAGCTGAACTTTAATGTTTGATGTTTGCTGCATATGGTATTTCAAAAATCTGATTATTTTGAGTCCCCAACCTTTTGTAAGAATCAAAGTGAACACAGATCAATTCTAATTTTTCTTTAATCAAAAATGTATATAATGAGTTTTACTACTGTACCCGTTTATTACCTGTAAATTGTACACCTAGCAACCAGTAGTAACCCACCCTACAACTTCTTCATACCAAACTGACCTCGCCAGAAACCTCCAGACACTCTTAAAGAGGCTGCAATGCAGTGTAAAGACCAAGCAATCCTGTTACAAATAAAGCAACGAGTAACACTTACTATTATTACTATAAAAAGGTCTTGTAGGCCTCAGGTGTCTCTGTGTGTGCATGAGCATGCTCACTCTTGTATGCACGCAAACGGGCAAGGCATGTATTGCAAACTTATGTCTGTGAAATACATTTGCAAGCGCATCTGAATGCGTGTGTATATGTGCACGCATACTGTGTAAGTGTGTGTTCCCCAGTTTGCCAAAGTCCCACCTGTTCCCCCTCCTTTTCTATTGGATACAACAGAGACCATGTTAAGGTGAAGTCTGCTGTAACAATGCACAGATGGGATCTCTCCTGCTTGACTCTCTGACTCTCTCTCTCTCTCTCTCTCACTGCGAGCCTTAACGCACCATTCTTCCTGGCTGTTCACATGCATCAGATTTGACATGCTCATTCGTTGTGTGCAAGGACAGAACAAGCGGGGACCACTTTTCAGTCTCATCCTCATCCCTGGAAAGTCATTTGTGTGTCGAAAGAGTGTGTGGGAGTACAGAGAAAGAGAGGCAGAGAGAGAGAATAATTTAGAGTGTGTGATAGAGGGACACAGAGGGAAATAGAGAGGGGAAAAGAGAGACAATGAAAGAGAGAGAAATTGGAAGACAGTAATGTAAAGGGAAGCAAAACAGCAGACACAAAGACAAGGAGAATAGAGAGAGATGCAGAGGGATATAGGTCATGATAAAGAGAGAAAGTGAAGTTGGACCTATATTTTGAAAGAATGATATCTGATACCTACTAGTGACAGAGTATGGCTCCGGGGCGCTGCACAAAAGAGGGACTAATAATGAAACTACAGAGAGCTGCTGCACAACCTTTCAGGGACCAACTCAGGCAGTTAACACACCAAAGTGTGTCACACCAAGAGCTCGCCTTCCACTCATGCAGGGACATTTCATTTCAGTGTCCTTACTAACCAGATAGTAACACTGTAGTGGTTTGTGCAAGTGTGGTGCTGACATTAAGAGCAATAGGCTGCGTGAGGTTAGCTGCACACATACTACAGTTGGCTTTATTGGAACTTCTTGTGTTTTTATTGTCCAGACATTTGATTTATTAAATTAAATTTGAGTTTTTTTACAACGTGGGTCGTTTTGTCTCAGTTATGACCATCCTCCCTATCAGTTATGCCAACATTATACTTACCAAAGTATTTTTCAGGGATGTGGAAATAGGCATGAGCAGTTAGATGTGTGTAGTAAGTATAGTAGGCCAAAGTTAGGGCCAGAAATAAAAAGAAAACTCTTGAGTTTTTACAAATGAAAAAAAGTTTGTAGACAAACAGCCCAGTCACTCACAATCAGGCGCTAATATGTGAGATAAAAAGTTTGTTTTTTTAAAGAAATACACCACTTTCCTAACATTTGCCTTTGTTTTGACTTCCAAATAACTTTGGCTAACCTGCGTTTGTTTTCTTAAAACTGTTCCAGTTCCATTGCTGTCCAACTTATCACAGCTTTAATTAGATCTTTAACAGAGCTATATGGCTATATTTCAGATAGGACTGTAAGAACACAATATTGTGTTATTTTTCACATTTTTAGTGGGTGGAGGGGAAGAGCGGGTCGTCCACCAATCGCAAGGTCGTCGGTTCGATCCCATCTTCCCCTAGCCCACATGTCGAAATGTCCTTGAGCAAGATACTGAACCCCAAATTGCTCCTGAAGGCTGTGCCTTCGGTGTGTCTGTGAATGGTTAGTTTACTTTGTACTTAGTGTTGTGCATCAGTATGTGAGTGTGATATGTAGTGTGTGTGAAGCGCTTTGAGTAGTCAGCACTACACAAGGACAGTCAATTTACATAATATGCTTCAGCTACGTGGTCACATTCCCAGATCTCAGCAGTTAACCTGGTGAGTGCAATGGCCAAAACTACCATATCATATGAACCTGAATTATACCTCTTTGCCACCATGATGCCGGTTTCTTGTTAATAGATTTTGAGAGCAGAGACATTGAACTAGATTAAAAGAGCAAAACCACAAATAAAACAGCAGTGTTTTACCCCAACAGCCAGTTTATGAATTACCTATGGCTGTGAAAAGCCCTGGGCATATTTAATGCAGGAGAATCTGTCCCCTTTTTCACTTTGTTCCCCTCTATTCTCCTCTCTTTGCAGTATTCTGCATTTTCACTCCATTAGCAGATGTGGGTTTCTGGACAACAGGCAGAGGGTTTCAAGTTTAGTTTATTTGCTTACCCTGACCACATTGTGTGTGAAAGATAAAGGATTCCGCTAAACTGAAACGCTGCTGTCAGAGGGATAAAAACATGATTAAGGAAACATCCACCAACACAAAGGAAAGATTGTATATAAAGCAGCAAGAAGCTTGCAAATGCGGACTCTTTATCCATCTTTTTTCAAACACCGTCATGTTTGAGACCGCTGACCCTCGGATGCTTTTAAAAACTCAAAAGGAGAGAAGTAATTTCTGTAGGTGCTCTCAGCCAGGCACCTAACAGTAGAGGTAGCCATTACAGACAGCCCAGCGTGTGCAACAGTGAGCAATTTACAAAATTACATTCCTCTAGAATATGAAATTATCCACAGTGTATTTTTAGAGCCCCTGCAATTATCTGGTCAAGACATCTCAATGGACCACCATGCACTCAAAGCAGGTCACAGGATCTGCATCACCTCTCAGCGTGACACCAGCCAGTTCAGCTGCTGGGTTCATCAAGTTCTGTAAGGTTATTTAGTCTTTGTGTGGATCGATAAACAATCAATTTCAAATTAGTGAAGGCCACAGTACTCCAGGGAGTACAGTTGAAAATACCTATATATAGTCCTTGCTTCAGGACTCAGTCGTGTCAGAAATGTCTGACCTGAAACCCCCCGCAGCTGAACCTGCATCCTTCCACTAGGCCTGCAGTAAATGCAGCTCCCACGGCAACATTTCGTGGAGCTGTCTGTCATTGTACACTGCTTGCCTCCTCTGCAGAAGCAGCGTGGTATTTGTTCTTGCATTGTGCTAAAACACTGTACTGCTGTGGAATCGGTTCCAATGAGAAATGGGGTAAAGGTTTTTAGAAATAATTTTCTCAAGTTAGGAATTTGTGGTCTTAAATTTCAAGTCAATCCCTCAAATTACTACAATAAGTTGTACAGTATGCCCTCATTCCATTCCCTCAATTTAGCTATTTGTACCCTAGATTTCTTCACTTGCTCCATAAATATACTTAGGGTGCTTTCACACCTCTAGTTCGGTTCATTTGGTCCGAACCGAGGGCAAACAATTATACATTGTAGCATTTTTCAGCTTTTTTGGTTCCTTTTCACACCACACTGATTGCTTTGGTGCGAACCAAAATGCAGTCACATGACAACATCCACATCACTCATTGGCCATGGCGTATTTCCAAAATTGCTTTCCGATTGGTCAGAATTTACAAGCGGGAAGATTCCAACAGCAAACAACAGCACAACTATGAAGGGAAGACTGCGCGCGCTGGTTTTGTCCCTGGCCATAATCTATTACATTGGTTGTCCACACCACAATATGCAAACAACACATTTCTATAATGAAGCGCGGATGCGGCTTGAAAACAACGTTCTGATGCAAACGGCGAGTGTGGGCGCATCGCTCGTCACATAAAGCAGGGGCGCGCATTAATTCTTCTTAACTCTGACATGTTCATCTTCCGAAAATATGACTACGGCAGCTCGTTCAGTCCAAAAATGATCAGTATTTTTTGCAGTTGGGTCGGTTCGAGGTCGGATCACGTTCTCACTACAAACGAACCGCTCAAGAGTTCGTTTGAAAGCGAACTCTTCAAGGAGGTCTCCGTACGCTTGTTTGGTCCTGTTTTGTTGCGACCAAACGAGCTGCACCAATGAGGAAAACGAACTCTAGTACGATTCAAGCGAACTAAATGAGGCAGGTGTGAAAGCACCCTTAAGCTGTTTCCAGAAATTGCTCTATTGGGAACTTAAATAATTCCTGTCCAATATTTTAACTAATCACAGTCGTATTTATATGTGGCTATACTTCCAATTTGGTGTATTGTTTTTGACATTATTTATACATGCTTCTAATGACAGTTTTATTTGTGAGTTTTTCATAAAAATTCAGGTTAAGCGTTCTGGAGCTCCTATTAGCTACAGAAAGATGCAAAGAAAGAGCAGAGAACATGATTTCATAATTTCAGGGAATGGATTAACAATTCTAGGGAACAAATTAAAAAAACTAATTTAGCCATTTGTACTTTCTAGGCTTTGGACAATTTAGCTGTGTACATTAAGTTTATGAAATATGCCGATTTCTCAATTTATTTCCAAAAACTTTGACCGACCAAGTCAAAAGGCTATCCCCACCCTATGCAAATGAACAGCTGAACAGAGTTTTCTTTCATCTTAACGCTGAGCTCACTGGGGAGTGTGAATCTGCCTAATGAACCTAAGAGACAATCTGACTGCCTGGAACCTGGAGATTTGCGATTGGTTGATCAAACTGATGATGTTATTACAGTCCTGGGGAAACCTTGATCCTTTGGGATCCACTGTAATTTATTTGCCAAGGGAATAGGAGGGCCCACACACACACACACACACACACACACACACACACACACACACACAGCCTGCCTGTTAGCACACATTTGTGGGAATAATGTGTGCAAAGGAGCATTTCCTTCGCCATTGATCTGAACCCATAAAAGGCTTACATTGATAAACACCACCACTATTCTTGGTAATACCAGAGATCAACTTAACGACCCTCTGGCAGACACTGATTGAGAGCTGCAATATGTAACACACACAAGGAAGTGAATGGTGTAATATAAGTCAATTAACAATGATTGTTGCAATTGATGAGCGGGTGCCCTAAAAATAGACAGAACAGCACTGTTTTCATCAGGTTTGTGAGGACAAATAAAGTAAGGAAAGGCCTTTTATTCATGGGCAAAGTGTGGCCTTTTGATGCCGGACCATAAACCTTTTTGGCTGAATGTGATTTCTGTCCATAAACTGTTAAATTACATGGATTTATATTTGTTGGAAAACAGGTTTAAATTGGTCTTTTTTGTGATGTGGATGTGATCCTGTGCATGAGTCTGCAAAGTAACAATAATTATTCTGTTAGAGCATAGTCTGTGGAAAACCCCAGTTTGTGACTGTAGAGTGCTGACTCACTCATGATTTTGCTCCAACCCTCCCTCACACTCTCCTTGTTCGTGCTGAGCTTTTTGAACAGTCACTGACAATAAAGACTAAACTTATAACTGGCTTTATGAATGCAAAAGCTTGCTTAAATTTGCCAAATAAGTAGCAACAGCCAACTAAAACTTTATTGATAGTTACAACAAGTTGAACACAACTTTTTTTTTTAAACAATACAATGCTCATCAAAACTAGTTATATGGTCATCTTAATGTTAGATCTGCATGTAACAAATAGTTCTGGAGTTTCTGATGTTTCTCATTTCAAGGAGAGGATCTTAAGGGCACGCACACACACAGGAAAGAAAAATCAAGTTAAAAGATGGTCACATGATCACAAGTTGTATACACTTAAAGCATGTAGGTTCACGTTTTTTGGTCTTGTAATGGATTTTTTTTCCCCAGCTTTTTGAATTACACCGTCGCTGCTGCACCAAACAGGCAAAGCACTGTTGCAGGGCTGTAGTGATTCATTTATCAAGTGGAGGTACTGCCTTTTGCGGGTTCCTAACCAACAGCTTTCACAATAGTGCAACTATCACACATAATCTGTGGAGTAGCTGTCTTGCTGCTCAGGGCAACGAGCTTGTGGCACAAGCATGCTAAGATAAAACTGGTTACTGTAACAGATTTTCAGTGCAACTTTGATTCACTGATGAAATGTCTTAAGTGTCAAAATGAAAGTTGAAATGCTTTATTCACACAATTCCTCTGCACAGAACGATGCAGCAGTGACAATCGCTCATGTAAAATGAATGAACTTCCGCTGGAAAGCAAAGTGTTTTAGTGTTTTAAGTGTTAAAGATGACAAACCTGAATCTAAAACAAGTTTGACAAGTGTATTGCCTGCCTCTGGATGAGCATCTGTTATGATAAGTGACACCCTACTTCCCCAACACCCTAATCATCTAACCCAAATGCAGTTAAAAACATAACTGACAACATTTCAGCATCATCAACATCACCCTGCTCCCTACACGCTCATGACTCACTCATGATTCCCTCATTTGCCACTCTGATTAAAGGTACAACCAACCCAAAAACCTCAAAAGCCCCAAACCCCCAAAACTCTGTGAACTGACCACATCAGATGTTTGCCCCAGATGCTTGGCCAACTGCCGTGCAGCAGAGCAGCCTGTGGACACTTTGGGGCCTAGTTTAATGTGTGCTTAAGAGACCGAGGGACAGGGCGAATGCTGTGCTTGCTCTCCTCCAAATATCTGCCCATCATTTATTCATTCACACTCCCAGGATGGCCGCTGCCGCCATCATCTGAGGACCCTGTCGTCTGAAGTTCTCTGCGCCTCTGTCGCTCAAACATTCACACGCACATGCAGTTTGCAAGCGGCCCCAGAGGTCTTTTAATTTTTTGAGAGGCTATTTTTAGTGAGAAAAATAATCGAGGTGGAAAGTTCCATCTGTCCAACACTTTTGTTCCAGCTGCTCCTTTTTAGCAGCAGGCGGTAAGAGGAGGAGGGAAAAAAAAAATGCTACTTAACAGATAAAACTGGCACAGACGGGATTTTGTTTAATCATATGTATTCTGCATCAGCAATAGGCATAGTGTAAGTTAAATGCTAGGTCCATTACAGTACATTTAAAAATAACAAAACAAACCTGCAAGATTGCCTGTGGTTACTAAAAAAAATTGAGAGTAGGTTTAAATGGCCTGCCGAGCTGCGCAGCTCTCTTCACCTCTTTAAAACATTTTTTTATCTTTTCAAAGCTCTTGTCACGGTGCTCTCTCACTCATTAAATTTACTACCAGCAAAAAAATATTAACTGATCAAAACAAAGCAGCTTTGAAGACTCCCTAGAAACACACCAGTAAACGTGGTTTTGGTGAATTTGCAGATTTCGTTTTGAGCCTGCTATACATTGTGGTGTCACTACTGGCTGTAGGTTTTGAAACAACTTTTCTAGCAAATTTAGGCCAGTTTTTACCTTGACAGCTGCATGCCTTTTGACCTGAAAAATCACCAAAACCATCCTTACTGCTGCTGTTATCCCTGTGCAGCTGAATGGCATGAATCATATTTGAATGACGAATTGATTGAAATGAAATCAAAGTGAGCCAAGGAGACCATGTAAACAACAAACAGACCGGGCTCGCTATGTAATTTCATTACATTGAGCAGAGCCTCAAAGGTTAACAAGCTCACAGAGAAAGTAGGGAAGAGAACTGGTCTAAGTTCAGCTTTGATGCAGACATGAATGCCCTGAATGCCAATGAGCTTAAGAAACACTCCATGTTGTCATTTTTTTTTTTTTTTTCCGTTCCCCTTTAATGCTCGAGCGCTCCACGTCCTCATTGGACGCTTCATTTCAAACGTACAGGACAGTGGGATGGAAGCCCGGAGGCTAATCCGAACATTTCACTGTATGCACATTTGAAATGTTCTAGAAGATCTATTATTCAGACAACCGAAACAAACAACAGTAGCTGAAAAGTTCAGAGCCACCACCTCCGCTTGAATTTAATTTGTTGAATTGATTGGACCTCCGGATCAGTGCAACCCCCTTGAGGGTTGTACAGGGTGAATCATTAAATTAGGGCATCATGGACAGAGCAGCTCTGTGTTGGTGTCGCCAGGGGGGTTCATTGTGACAACAGCTAAACCAATCAATTTAGTAGCGTAGAGCCTCTACTGTTTATTCTTCAAACTTTCTTCAAAAGGTTTGAAGCACTGCAGATGTGAACGGCCCAGCCTTTCTTCACTGTGTAGCTGTAAAACACCTATTTCTAATCGAGAAGAAAGGATACAATATTTATGTGTTACTGGGATGGGTTGATGGCTGAAGAAGGACATGACGTGTCCTCTACTAATGCTAAAAGTAGGAAGGGCCCTGCCACAGACTCGGCCGTGGCTGATGCCTGTCCAATTCACTTATGAATTTTACTTCCTCCTGTCATAGTTTCCTGCTTTTCAAAACTTTCCTCTTTTCCCTTCTTTTTAACCGTACATCCACAGCTATAAACGCGGTGGATGGCGTGTAGATTGCATTCAAGCCACACAAAAAAAAAAAAAAAAAACACACAACACTTTTTGTTATAAAGATGGCAGAGATTTTGTTAGAAATGTACATGTGAGACAGAAGTAAAACTATTCAGGTCTCATTGTGTAATAACCGATAAACAATCTGGTGTCCGCTAACACAACAAACAGATCAGATCACTCTAGTGACAATGTCTGATATTCACAAAGTGGAGGGTCAGTTCACACAGCCAAAACAAGCAACCGCAATCAATACTGACTTTGCAGTATCAGAATTTATTTATAGAAACACTGGCAGCTCCCCATCAAGACGCAAAAGGAGAGAACAAAAACTGTCCAGCGAATGCAGGTTCTTTCTGAACAACTTGGCTTGTTATTAGAGCTGCAGAGCTCTTACATGCTGAGCCGTTTGTTATTTCTGTACAGTCACTTGTAGACTTGGACTTTCACTAATTGCAATGGCTGATGGGTTGTTGTTTTTTATTGAATGGGGAGAGGAAAAAATAAAAAATAAAAAGGCCACAATCCACAATTTTATTTCAAACCATTTTATCAGACAAAGGGTCAGATTGATCAAATCAAATAAGATTGAGTGCGTGTGTAACCCCAAGTAAAGCTGACAAGACACCATACATCCAGTCACTGCAGAGGTATACCGATAAATAAGTGAGCAGTGGAGTGAAACACCTGGCAATCAGGACCTAATTCAATCTCACATAATCGTTCTGTCCAAACTGACATGCCAGGCCTCTGTGAGTGTGTGTGTGTGTGTGTGTGTGTGTATCTGCATGTTTCAGGGGAAATGCTTTCCTCTAGTCCTGACATGAGGCTCTAAGGGGACTTGGTTGGCATTTTCTAGCATTTCTCTGCTCTGCTGTGCTATTTTTCTGATATAGATTTGGACACTATGTGAAAGAAAGTTGAATATTATTTCAGGGACCTCATTCATTTTTAATGTGCGGCTATTTAACAGCCTCCTTATGCACTTTAAACATCTTTATTCATTAGCCTACATCATATTTGCATGAATACATTCACAAATTATTCTTATTGATGGGTGCCACTGATCTTTTCTTATTTCTGTTCTTGGAAATGTCGAATTATATTCGCTTTTATTCCCAACATAACTATGACAAACTCACTAAACTTGATTGAAATGATATCGTTGAATTACTATACAACTTGCCTAAGAAATAAGATAAGGTGAACAAACTTGCTATTTAGTGACACACACACACACACACAGTACAATTCCCCATAGGATCATTATATGAACATGGGGAGTTTCCTTTGAGGTTGCTCTCTGCTTTTCGTTAATCGGGTGGTACCTGCAACCCTCCGCGGTCTGCTCCGTTTCTATTTCAAAACACAGACCGGCTCTCCCTCTACGTTTCAATGTATATCGGTTGTGGTTTGAGGTTTTAAAAAAAAAGCAGTAATTTTCATACGTTATGTTGCGTAAGACGAGCAAAGGTGATAGCAGGCACGGCAGAGCGCATTATGGAGAATATGTGCACAATCGAAAGTGTTTTTGGGAGAGGACATGGCGACTACTGGGGAAAAGTCATCCTAAATCGGTGCTTTAGTTTAGTTTGTGGAAATGCCGGGGATTTGTCAGCCTGATCCAAACGGCGCAGGGGGGGCAAAGCTCTTGGCACAATTTAATTCCAGATACATCTGTTTTTGCCGTACTGATGCAGATGTATGGCAATAATGATTTGTACACGTGAGAGAAAATCTGTAAGCCTTTTGAAATATTTTCCTACAACTTATCATCATTAGTAGTGGTACTGGACAAGGTGCATTGTGCTTAGTTGAGGACAGGTACGCAAGTTACCATGTGCCACACAACTTACCCTCCATGCAGAAAATGACCATCCAGGCTATCCATAGGTCCGAGTTATGAAACCTCACCATGGTTCGTAACTGTTCAGTGACTGCTTCTCAGTTTTAGCCCAGAGCCGCCTCCTTTATGAATTCTCAGCTCCGCTCACAGTTTCCTTGAAGAAAAAGTAACTGTTCCTTCTAACGGCATGAGACATGAAAGCAGTCCGAGGTTTTACGCAGCGCACACCGGCGACATTGCCCCCCAAAACAACGTGAAATTTTCAAATATGTGGGGAAAAAATAACAGAGAGCAATTCTATCCAACGGGCACTCGTCTCTCCTTCGGGCGCTTTTCACTCCTCCTTCCCTTTGGTGGCTGCTGGTCACTCCAAGACTATTGTCTGTCCTAGACTTCTCCAGTCAATTTACGCACGCTTGGAAAAACACAATGTCCACCTGCGGGAGAAGGAAAATCTGCCCACTGTCGCTGAAAGTGACTCACAAACTGATCAGAAACTGGCACTTTTCCCGTCCGCTTGGTGAGTCTCTCCAACGCGTCTTGTTGCGCTCCATGGTTTCTGGTCTATTATGCTGCAGCCGAGCGGACCCGGGAGCAGCTTAGAGCGTTGGAAACAACACGACTTCCGATTGATACTTTTCAAAATAAAGCATCCGTGGAGCATAGTTATAACGTGAATTGGAAAAGAAGCCTACATTTCAAGGCAGATTATTTGAGCGTCATGAGGTGACAAAACGACCCTTCCCTGCCAAACTGCCTGTTGTCTGCCTGTTTTCCAGATACCTGATGGGTGGGGCAGGGGATCATCAGTGCTAAAAGGGAACACCTGGGCTCGGTGTTCCCAGTCTATTTAAGCCTGGCTGCAGTGCGCTAGCCTACTCTCTGCTGAGCTCCTGCAGCAGCGCGCATGCGCCCTTCAGGCACCTGTTTGGTTTAGTATGTTTACTTATCCATATAATTTTCCAGACATATTCAACAACACAAGCAGTACCAATGGCATGAAATGGTATAGACTTCGCCACTGTAGGCAGCACTGCAATGAAACCAGACCGACGGTTAGAGAACAAATGTTGCCAGATGTCGCGAGAGCGCGTGGTTGCGACAGGTCTCAATCAAAGTTAATTTTCTCTTGATTTGTCTGTCTGAAAAAAAATGCCATTTCAGTCTCAGAATGTTCGGAAGCTATGCGGCTTCTGAGAAATGGGTCCAATAGCCTATTTACTTCGGTGACTATGGGGTGAAATAATCTGTAATGACCTGCGCTCACGTACACTTCTTCCATCGGACTGACTCGACTCAGGACCTGCAGCTAGGGTCTCCTAAAGGGGCGGGGCAGTGGTGAAACCCACGTCACACAAATACAGGAAATGACTCAAGTGAATCTTCTCTGGCTGTGCACCTTGCAACATTCATCCCTCATTGCACACTTACACCACTGATTATACTGGCATCCACATCCCACATCTTACTTCTTAATTGGCACTTTAATTTACTTAATTTGGTTCAGTTCGGTTTAATAAAACATATGTTGTTATTTGTAAATAAAATAAAGGAAAATGCTGAGCAACAATTCAGCTTAAAATGTGAGTCTCCTCCGCAGGTAAGGCTACAACACTCCACTCCACAGTGGAGTATTCAGTATTCAGCCAGGATAAGCCTTTAAGGAAATAGGCCTACGGTAAATGGGTCTGCGAGAAACTCACCTGAACTCAGTGTGCTTTTATTCTCTAGGTAAAATCCACCTGGCTTCCTGTTTTACTTTGAGTGTGTCCGTGGCGCTTGACGGCGCTCAGCAGCGGGTGATTGAGATGAGCTCGAGCCCGGCTGTTGCTGGGAGACCGCTGACGCCAGTCGAGAGAGAGAGAGACGTTCGTGCCCTCCAGCGGTGCGATCACAGAGCGACCGATAGAAGAGAATGTCTTTGGTACTCTTTATAGGGACCATGTGCGTACTTATGCCGAGATACATGGCAGTTTAACATTGTTATAGTATGCATAACAATACATATAATACATCACAAACCTGCATTCTTGTCCTGAGTGAAAAATATTTTCATGTTCTGCCCTGAGGATGCTAGAACTCATCAGCCTCCTTGACTGTTGTTGCTATAGCAGGCCCTACGTTCTGAGTCATGTTCAACATTTGTAAAGTAAATCACCAGCACACAGTGAGTTCTTCACTCAGTCGGTCACATTCTCTGAGCGGCAACAGGCGGAACAGAGACAGCACACACAACACAGGCTGCAGATGAACTGTATTAAGAACGAAGAAAGTGACATCGCTTTGTGCGTGAAAGATGTTCAAATGCATTATTGCTTGTTCTGAACATTTAGATCTTAACGAATCAAAGATTGTGCATGTCCTTTGCAACAAAACAGTAATGTGGGGTGTGTTGCGGCAGTGTAAACGATAAATCATTCATTTAAAGATTAGGGCTTTGTAATGAAGAGCAGCATGGGGAGGGAGGAGGGTGGGGGGGGTGGATAAAGGAACTAAGTGATTAAAAGAATCAGCTGAGGAGACTACATCAAACATCCTCTGTTTGGGCCTCTGATCCACTGATAACACATAGCTCACCTCAGCACTAAACAGTTGCTCGTATCTTTTCTGCCTAGCAGGATCACTGGTCGTAGCACAGTTTGTTAGCCAAAAATGCATTCCCAACATCAAAAGAGAAACATTCTGACTGAAGTATTTTCTGCTTTAAATTAGATTTTTAGACTTTGAGAACGGGAAAAATCTAAGTGAAAGACATTATGGGGGCAGTGGCCCATACATACATAGGCTACATCTGTCCATTCACCCCTCCATTCTTTCTTCTTCTGCCCCCGAAGCTGTTGGCAGAAGCTCAGACATTTAGCTGTCACTGCAGACAAATAAGGTATAAGTAAGAGGATCTTAAAGGACGCCCCAAGGCCTTCCCATCCTTTCTTTGTTCATCGCTCACTCACTTTCTCTTTCCTCTTACCTGAACTTTAAACCCTTTTCTCAAATGCAGCCGTCAGCTCCCTTTCGGAAAAGGTCACACAACTTTTGTGATATCGCATGCAAGCAAGCCGCATCAGAGGGAGAGCAACATCCAGTGCACCGGATCAGAGCTTGAAAGCTCGAAGCGCTGTGCACTGTGTTTGGTGTTACAGCATACCTGAAGGAGTTCTCTGGTGTCACACAAAGGCAGATTGGCTTTATGCAGCACAACATTTAAAGCTTTAGGCATTTCTCATTTCTCAAAGTTTTTGGAGAAAAAATGATTAACGGGTACGTTGTAGAGATGTATTAATGCAAAGCAGAATGAGATACACAGTCTATAGTGTCAGACATGGCACAGGGAAAACCTAAGACGCATAGCACAAAGGCACAGTGTGAGACCAAACATGATTTACAGCATGATTATGTATCAGATTCTGTTTGTGCCAAACGTGCACTGATAAATACCCTTTTATTGGATTGTGTAGCATATTTTGCAATTGTTGTTTGATTATGTATTTTACCCATGAGCTTCTATTTGGGTCTGCAACTTGTGATTATTTTCATTATCATTTAAGCTGCTTTTAGTTATTAGTGTCTCGATGAATCGTTCGGTTTATAAAATGTCAGAAAAGCAAAATAACGTTATACCTGACCAACAGTTCAAACCCCAAATACACTCCATTTACTATCACATAGACGAAGAAAAGTAGCAAATACTCACACTTGAGAATCTGGAAAAAATATGTGGTACTTTGACGTAAAAATGACAGAAGGTATTAATCAAACATCAAAATAGTTGCTGGTCAACTTGCCAAAATACTGAGGTTGTATACTTTTTTTTTGGTAAGATTTTAGAGCATTAAATAGCTGATGATTGCCCCAGTCTGGTGTCCTTACCTGCTCTTTAATGTGGGCTGAGGCTTGGTGTTGTTTCCACTTGCCAGAAACTATGGACAAATGCAAATTAGACAAGTGATGTGCCAAGTCAGGTGGCAGGAGCGAGACAAAATCAAACAGAAGCAATGTGCAACAGTGGGGATGGAAAACATATGCTATTCTGAAGAGATACACACGTTCTTGGCACTGTGGAAACCTCATACAGTAGACTTGCATTCCTTTTGACCAGATCAATTCATCAAGAAAAGTCTTCTTGTAAATCATCCACTGATTTCTCCCCTCAGTATTCCCTTACAGATTCAAATAAAATAAAATAAAGGTTTGGACGTGATGGATGGCTTAAACTGGGTTTCTTCAGCAGCCCCCGAAATATGCATGCTTGATTTATTATTGATTTCCTTTCTGAAACCGCTCTATTTTTCTCTTTCTTTTCCTCTCTCTCTGCACCCCCATAAAAGATTCAAAAGACCTGATGGAGATCCTCAATGCTAAATGTCGCAATTCTCTTCTCCTGAAGGTCCCGGCTGGCGTTCACGATAACTTGAATATTGATGTCAGGTAAACGGGTGTTCCTTTCTTCAGTGCTGCGTCACATATTCTTTGGGTTTTGGACACATTGTTGAGAGGCTTCACTTCGTCCACTGCGTGTCGAAATGGAACTGCACAGTTACTCACGTACAATTGTGAGGTACCTGTTCTTTACTTGGGTATTTCCATTTTACACTTCTATTCCCGTATTTTTTACTCCACTACATTTATCTGAGTACAAGTTACTCTACATATTAAGATTTTATATTAAAAATCTCATTAAATATGATGCACATTTTACAGAATAAACGCAGTGATATGTGCAATAGTTTACTCCACCTGACCAGCTACAACATGAACATGCTTATACCTTAATGCATCAGTAATAACAATTATAATAAATAACGATATAACACTGAAGAGGATACTTCTGCAAACATGTTGATGATTCTTCTGTATTTGTATGTAAAAATGTAAATTCAGAGTGGAGTATTTTAACACTGTGCTATTGCTACTTTTACTTAAGTAAAGGATCCTCTGGTCCATTGAAACCTGCTGATAGTGTCAACTTGGGTCAAATGAAGCACTCTGCCTTCACACATTCACTGAGGACCAAGTTTTTCAATTTTGAATTGTATAAAGTAGTACATATAAAGTGACTAAATTCAACACAATTAATTTATTTATTCTTTTTGTAAAGATAATCTATTTCAGTTTTGTCACTTCAACAAAATTGATTACAATCAATTCCAATGACAAACAACAACATTGTCTATATTTTTTGTATTATTAAAGTATAAATCTGTAAAATAAAATCTTCTACTTGGACTTTAAACTTTGACTGACCGCAAATGTAGATGACACTGCCACCTGGAGGTGAAGAAAACACTTTACTTGACTTAAAGAACTTTATGGGGGGGGGGGATCCTGCAGGCATTTTGTTTGTTGTCAGTACATTTATTTCTTGGAATCAGCAGAGTTGTTTACACAAAACCAGCATGTTTCTGTGACACCCGTGAAAGGAGAAGAAGAAAAGTGGGCACCAATGCACACTAAACCCCACACACACTCAGACACACACACACACACACACACACAGACACAGACACAGACACACACACACTTTGTCAATAGACAAGATCATAAGAGACTAACAGAGTAATCCGGTCCCCCAGGAAAGCATCACTCCTGAAATGACAAAAAGGACAATGCTATTACTGCAGAAAGGATACATGATTTATTAAAGAACATCTTCAGCTCCTTCTGTATCTTTAATGTATCATTTTTGGAGGAGGACCGTTATGACGTCTAGTCAGGCCATGACAGGTCTGAGAACAGCCTGGTCACTTTCATGGAGGCAATTAGTCAACAACAGCCCTTTTATGACTGCCCTATCTGACCTGCTTCTCTGCACTCCCACCCTGGGCCGGGTCCATTCCTCTTTTGCTTTAGTCATTTGCATGGGAAACCTATTATTCACACAACGTGTGGCCAACATGTTGTTCTATTTCCCCTGAATAGAACCTGCATAAACAAAGCGAAAAGAATTTCGCATGAAGGTGATAAGACAGCAGACGTTGCTCTGAGATTGGCTACAGGTTAACAAGCCAAAGATGGGTCTGGAAGATAGTCACTTAGACAACAGTATGAGCTATGAATAAAAACAGCGTGTGTACACACACACACACACACGCAGAGACCAGGGTGTGGCGTGTCGGATGAGATTAAATCTGGCTCTGCTGGTATAACCTGCTGTGGATGTTCTACATGCACTAACCTTTGAGACGAGGTGTGACAGGTTTGTCACCTGTAGAGCTGCATTGTATTGCATGTTGCTATTCAAAGGTCTTGATAAACTCCAAAGTACAGAAGTGTTATGTGAGGAACACTTTGACAAACCGAGCCCCGATGGGTAATAAAAGTCAAGCTGTGGGTGTTCAATGTGCCAAAAACCCGACACAGTTAGATTGCTATAGAGTAAAGCTATTTTATGTCAAAAATTAAAACTAGCAAGAGCTTTCTAACAATTAATTGCTGCCTTGGGCTTACCTCATCACTGCTGGAGGACGAGGAGCCTGATTTCTTTCCCTCCTTGTGTTCCTTTTTCTTCTTGTCCTTCTTCTTGCCATCTTTGTCCTTTGACTTATGCTTTTTGTCAGACTTGTCCTTGCTTCCGGACTTGTCTTTACTTTCGGACTTGTCTTTACTTTCGGACTTACCCTACAAAATGGCAAATGTTGACATTGAATAAATCATTGATTGTGTTGGTTTAGTCTTAAGGATTGTGTCGGAGTCCAGTAATCATTGTCAATCGATGTAGAGTAAGAATATTGATGGCTACATGAGCATCTTTGTTAGAATGTACACATAGGAAGCTCCTACCTTGTCCTTATCCTTTTTCCCCCAGGGCAAACTAAACTCATCCTTCTGAGCTTCCTCCTTCTTCACCACATCTCCATCCCCACCTATAGCTGCGCGCGCGTGCGCACACACACGCACACGCACACACACACACAGAAGAGACAGATGGTGAGCAGGTTTAAAGTATCAGGTTAGAATAAATGTGATATAAAAAGACAGAATTATTGTCATCAAGAATCAGACTATCAAAAGCAGCCTCTTTTGAAATTAAAAGTAGGCTACAGCTATACATATATATATATATATATATATATCTTAAATATGTTGGATATTTAATTAAGCTGCCAGGAGTAAAACCTGCCCTTAAAAATGCTTTTGCTTTTCAATTCCAGTTACCAAGACTTAAAACATGTTGTTGAAGTCAGCCGAGTCATATCAAACATTAAGGTATCCCTGCTAAACACAGTCTACGTCCATTTGAGCCTACCTGACGACAGATCGAGAGACATCGTGGCTGCTGATCCTGAGCTTTCCCAAACAAGTGAGCAGCGAGCACACCTCACGCGCTGGAAACCCGGTTAGACCGCACCCAAACCACGTGACCGGAGCTAACCACGCCCCCCAACTGCCGCTCCCGCAGGGTTCAACGTTCACGCTTACGTCATCCTGCCTTACGTCAGGGCAGCTACTACAGGAAGGATATCCGAGTTAAGAACGACTGGATTACACTACTTCCAAAATATATTCATTTAGTCAATTATAATGTTAATATTTTTAAATATTTAATGATTTATTAATAATAACATATTTTTATTATTAATAAAGTGTTATTGTTGTTGCTGGGGATAAACAAAACCCATAAAGATAAGCCTGGGGAGACGGGTGTACCTCTGCAGCTATAGTTATAACATTACGTGGATGTTTTTAATGATGATAAAATGGGGAACAGTATGTAGGCTACTTTTGGGATGCAATGTAGGATCAATGAAAACTGATGTTAGAGAACCTAGAACAGCTTGCACTTGTGTTTACCTTCTTCTTCTTCTTTTCCTTTCGGCTGTTCCCTTTCAGGGGTCGCCACAGCGAATCATGCGCCTCCATCTAACCCTGTCCTCTGCATCCTCTTCACTCACACCAATTAACTTCATGTCCTCTCTCACTACATCCATAAATCTCCTCTTTGGTCTTCCTCTAGACCTCCTGCCTGGCAGCTCCAACCTCAGCATCCTTCTACCAATATATTCACAGTCTCTCCTCTGAACGTGTCCAAACCACCTCAATCTGGCCTCTCTGGCTTTATCTCCGAGACATCTAACATGAGCTGTCCCTCTGATGTACTCGTTCCTGATCCTGTCCGTCCTCGTCACTCCCAAAGAGAACCTCAACATCTTAAGCTCTGCTACCTCCAGCTCTGCCTCTTGTCTTTTTAAAGTGAGTTTAAAATTACGCTACCACCAAGACAAAGTATTTACAATGTGCGAGAAACCACCCTTATTATAGTGATAAGTCCAGGGTATGCAGGATATAAAATAAAGCGGCCCCTTGTTCAGCCCTTTTCCATAGTTCGTACACTGTTTCCAGTTAGTATTTCACTTGCTATGTGCAAAATATTTACACTGTAATTTGCGGGCTGTAATCTAAACCATCGCCAATTATTTGACTTTGTCAGAGACTTTATTCTCATTTCCCTCTTCACTCAGATGCCACAGCACAATATAAATGTCTACATCCAAAGCCACCAAACAGCTACAGTGTAGTGGAAGAACCTGAGATGTAGGAGTCCGTGAAGGCAGCATAAGAAGTAAACCACCTGTGAGCTTTTAGACATTGCAGTTCGTTGTTCTTAGGTAATATGTACATTTACCCCAGCGAGGTATCTGGATTGTGCTGATGACACTTGTACACACAAGCATGAATCCTCTGCATCTAGATATTTGAAATGATTTGACACACTCTCAGCAACGCTCGGACTGAAAATCATATTATTTTATTCCGTAAAGCAAGCATTTGGCATTATCACGTGATTGTTAGTTGACATTTCCACCCACAATTGTGCTTTTTCTTTGTTTGAAATCAGTATCTGTCATGGTATGATTATCTTCTTCAATTCATTTTCATCATGTCACACAATGCATCTTTACCCAGTAACCCCCTATTTTCCCAGAAGTTAGAACACACAATAAAGACATCTGCATTTGTTTTGCATGAGTCATCATATTTGTCTTGCATAAAATGAAGGCACTGAGAGTATCATTAGAGCAGACCTCATCAAATGCGACTTCCTCCAGTGCACAAGCAAGTCGTGCTTTTTATTGGTAAGGCCTGGGGCCTCTCAGTAGGTCACTAGAGGTGAGGTGGCTAGTGGAACGGGTCGCTCCGTCTCCAACCCTCCTTGGGCTCCCCATCAGGGACTCCATGGGGCTGGGAGGTCTGCGGATGGGGGGCCTATCACCCATACTCAGTGAGGAGCCAGAGGCAGAGGGCTGGAAGAAAGCTGAAGGACTCGGTGGATCCAGCTTCACGACGGGTTTGGAGGGGAGTGACACGTAGGAGACCACAGCAGCACCACCTGGCTTAGAGCTGCCGCCACTGGGAGCGGAAAGTCCGCCACCATCTGAGCCTGACACTTCCACTTTTGGCTCGCCGCTTTGCTCACCGTCAGGGCTGTCCTGGAATGAAATCGACATGGCGGCGGTTTTCTCAGCTGGAGGAAATATCATCGTGATCCAAGAATGAATTAAGGCTTGTAATCACCCCTAATCCTTTTCACATCATTTATATTAAGAGCAAGCTTAGAATCTGTCTCTTCTTGTCAGTTTCACTTCCTGATGAGCCTGAACTCTGAAGGCCAAACAGGAGGCCAATGAGATTCAGTCATTTCACCTTCACATGGGACATAATCTGATGCGATGCCTTTTTATTTTCCTTGTCCCTGTCACTATCAGATGAACTAGAGCTTGAGAGCTGCTCAAATATAAAGCATGCAACACTCCATCATCTATATTTTGTAAAACACAAAATGAGCATAAGTGTAAAGAAAAACTTTACCACACCCTACATTACCTTCTTTTTGTCCTTCTTATTTTTCTTCTTCTTGTCTTTCTTCTTCTTTTTCGTCTTCTTGTCATCATCACTGCTAGAAGGACCTAAGTCCTTGGTGGATGTAAATATGGTAATTGGGTTACTGGATTGCCCCCCCCCCATCTTAATATAAACAGGAAATAGCATTTACTAATATATTACACTAATATATCACATCGCTTTACCTTTTTCTTGTCTTTCTTTTTCTTCTTCTTCTTATCCTTCTTCTTCTTCTTCTTCTTCTCATCATCATCACTAGAAGAGCCACTGGAGGAGTCAGAAGAAGAATCCTAGACAGAAAAAGAAATATTGACAATACACGTCACATTTAATTAAAAACGGTCTGTTATCTCCTTCTGTTATGAGTTGCAGCGAGCACAAAGTCTTGGTTTAGTCATCACAGCAGCTCATGCATGCTGACATGGTGGTTCAGTTGTTTGACTCCACTCTTTCTGCCAGTGACCAAAGAGCATCAATAGTAGTTTTTGCAGGAACTGTCACCTATAAAGAGTTGTCAATGACAAGCTGCTTCAGTTTCCCTTCTCCAGATGTTTCAGCATTTTTGGAGTTCGAAGTTGTCTTTTGAAACTTTTTATCAATTTTCTAAAGTTAATATCCTCAAAAGATGTTCAACACTTTGCAACAACCTGGACCAGAAAACAAAGGGTGAGATTGTTCTCACCTTCTTTTTCTTCTTCTTATCCTTCTTCTTCTTATCTTTCTTTTTCTTCTTTTTCTAAAGTAAAAAAAAAACACGTGCTCGTGATGAATGGTGCCATTTATCTCTGTTAACTTTGTAAACTTGGGCGCACATGAATAGATGAATAAGTAGAGAACATATATTTCTATGTGTGTGCGCGTGTCATTTCACCTTGTCATCATCACTATCAGAGGAAGAGGAGGACGAGGAGGAAGAGGAGCTATCATCAGAAGAAGACTTCTAGAAACGACATCAGCTAGTCAGTGATAGAAGTGCATCCTTGTTCATTAAGCTCAAATAATCTCTACTTTTTATTTTCACCAGTTAGCCACATAACAACCTGAGCAAGGAGATGTTTATGAGCATCAGGGGCGTCACTTTAAAGAACAACAGTAGAGAGCGAACATCATGACAACACAACATTTTTCACATGTTTTACCTTCTTCTTCTCCTTCTTCTTCTTCTTCTTCTTCTTGTCATCTTCACTGTCAGAGGAGGAGGAAGAGCTGGAATCCTGTAAAGAGAGAGAGAGAGAGAGCCGAGGATGACATTAGAACATTAAACAGCACAAGTAAAACAAATGTAACATACAGAAGCGTTGTGAAGACACAAACCTTATTTTTCTTCTTCTTCACCTTCTTCTTCTTCTTCTTCTTCTTCTTCTTGTCATCTTCGCTGTCTGAGGAGGAGCTATCAGATGAAGAAGAGGAGGAGCTGGAGGTGTCCTACAGATCAAATGAAATACAAATATTCCCATTGATATACACAAACATTATAATGCTATTAGACAGACACACATTCACAACTATGGACAATTTCAAGTTTTCTTGTTTTTTTTGTTGTTGCTTTTTTTTAAATCTCTGTGACTTTTGATCTTGATTATCCTGTAACATAACTAATATTACGCAGTAAATGTTGCGCCTGGTCAGTGCCTGGTGGTGGGTAAGAAAAGCTACATTCTTCATTTTGTTTAATCGGAGTAATTCCCTTTTGTGGCAGCATGTACACAGCGTGGTTACCTTTTTCTTCTTCTTCAGCTTCTTCTTCTTATCCTCCTCACCCCGCCCCACTCCCTCATCATCGCTGAGGTGGCCTTCGTCAATTCCATCAGGGAATGCATGTGCCCCCCCTGCTGGACAGGAAACACCATTACAATCAAAACAACCACACTTTTTCCCAGCCTAAAGAGCCAGACACATACCAGCAGATGCGGAGTTTTTGCACAGTTTGACGTCCTCTGTTGCTTTAAGCTCTTTCTTGGCCTGTCATGACAAAAGAAAGCAATGATTTTCTGTGCATTCGTGCATGTACGGTGTGTTTGGCATGCAAACATCGATTGTTAGTGTTTTACCTTGTCAGCATCTTCATGTTTCTTTTTATCTTCATCAGCGCTTGGTCCTGGAATCTCACCGCCTGCAGAAAAAGGAGAGCAGTCCATCATCGGCCTCACGAACAGGTTTGGTTGCCATGGGGATTGCTGTTGTGCTTTCCATGTGATATTCTAGTTATTCTGTCTTTTCCCGTCACTAAAATGTGGAAACACTCACCAGCCGCTGAAAGCGCAGTAGCACTGCTGAGCTCATTCTGCTCTTCATCCTGTGAAAAAGCACAAATATGATCAAACTCAGGCTTACTGTATATACTGTACCGTGTAGTTCCTCTACAAATGAGATGTATACAGTACATGTACACAAGCAAACATACACTTGTTGACGGCTCATAAACAGATGAGAGTCTACGGGCCCATTCATTGTCTCTGCAGTGGAATACATTTTTAATAAAGCTGATAAAGATATGATGTGAAGTGTAAAGAGAGTGTGGTAACTATGTGTCTCCTCCTACCTTTCTCTTACAGGCCCTGACAGGTGCAGAAGCTACTACTCATTTTATCAGAAGGCATGTGCACTGTTGGGGAATCTGGTTTGTTCTATATTACAGAGAAAACACACGTTGCTCTACAGTTGTGCATTAAGAAATGGAGTTCAGCTCCGATACTGTTCATACATGATGCACGACGTAGTGAAAACTAAGCCTGCTGTTTGCAGAAAACCAAAAAGAAAAATGTGACCTGACTCTGCATGTCTTCAGTAAGTGAAATGCCTTGCGAGGTTCACATGATGAGCTGCTTTGTCCCTGACCTGAAAACATGCTGAATCATTCAGAGGCTTTAGGCATTTCCAAAAACAAGAAGGAGAATTTCACCTTTTTCTTGCCCTTCTTCTTTTTCTTGTCCTTCTTCTTTTTCTTGTCCTTCTTCTTTTTCTTCTTATCTTCATCACTGTCAGAAGAGCTGGAATTCTGTGTCAACGAAAAACAATTTTGAAACAATATTGTAACTATAGAATGTCAAATAGACAGCTTTTTTCTTTAAATCCCACCTTCTTCTTCTTTTTCTTTTTCTTCTTCTTTTCATTCTCACTGTCGGAGGATGAACTGTCAGATGAGGAAGATGACAAATCCTGGGAGAGAGGAAGTACAGTAGATATTCAGTAACATAAAGGTTAAAAGTGTAATTTACATAACAATGTTTCATTGTTTTCATTACATGTATGTATTTAGTGTCATGTTAGTCCAATAAAACAGTTAGTTATTGTTGTTCAAACTGTTGTATCATGGGAAACTTTGACATACCTTCTTTTTTTCCTTCTTCTTGTCCTTCTTCATCTTCTTGTCCTTCTTCTTTTTCTTGTCTTTCTTCTTGTCATCCTCTTCATCTGAAGAGGTGAAAACCTGAAGCAAGAAAAGGAAAAAAAATCCTATAATGACAAGTTTAACAGCAACAGCATGTTTAAAATGGGAGCTCGTTTGATTTCTCTCTCACCGGTCTGATCTTCAGGCCTCCTGCGCACTCCTGTTCCATTTGGCCATCGGGACCTGAAAACATTAAACACATCAAAATTTTAAGCATTCGCTTAATAAACGAATAAAAATAGTTACATGCATTGTCCACCGAGAGACATCCCTACGATCAAATAGTTGAATCAGATCACATATCATCACTGCTGCTGATAAAAGGGAATTTATAGACAATCATGCAGTTCTGAATATTGTTCTATGTAATTCTGTCAGCGTTATTCACAAAAACAGCCGGCTAAGTTTTAAAATAAATATACCCCATTCTGAAGAGGTGCTCATATGCAAGACACCACCTACATGATCTATGCTACAGCGTGAAAAGCTGTAAAATAAGCTCATGCAGCTCTCTGTGAAGGACAAATAAATGTGTTACAAACAACTCACACCACCTTCACTGTATTCAATTATATTTGCAGAGTAATCGAAGGAGAAATTAGTAGATAATCTTTTACATAAAACTGCAGCAACAAGATGAAATTAACTTCTTGCAAAGAATACAAGTGTACTTGCAGGGGGTGGGAATTATGATACACAATATATTCGTTTGTAAAGGAGAATGCAAAGAGCCTAGAAATGCAGTGTCCACGTGAGACTTGATATCAGCAGCCGTCTAAAAACCTAACACTCACAACGCAAATTGAAAATGCTGTGTTTCACTCACCAGCCTCAGATTTGACAACACTGTCCCAGACATGCTCTTTCTCCTCATCCTTTGTCTTCTTCTGCTCCTTTTTCTTCTTCTTCTTCTTGTCATCCTGCAAGGGAATGTTGATTCTTTCATAACTGTTTATTGCTTTTAAATTGTTTTCTTTAAACTGCGCATGTGCTCGTGCGTGACACTTGTATGCAAAATGCGTGTTATATCCACTTAATAAAGTAGAAGTAAAGATAAAGTCGTCAGGATCAGGGTTGGGTGTCACCTGCTAGTCATATATTAAGAATTTTATTCCTTCGCTATAGTGAGATAACCAACACACCTATGCCTGCTGTGGACATGCAGCCAAAACCAACACATGAAAAGTGATGTGAGCAGACTTCACATACAGTATGGTGATTATTACATACAATCTGGATGCATAAGCATACAGTACGACTACTTTATAACCATGCATGTAAGCCTGCGCACACACACCCGCGCATTTGGGAAGTCTGGGGCATTCCCATTCCAAATAAAGCTGCATAGATTACATATGACTTTATTCTCATGACTTGGTGTGGTCAGTGTTTCACACATTGCCACTGGGTGTGTTCCTCTCCTGTCAGATACCGCTTGCTATCAGATCCAGGACATTAGAGCCTCCGCCTTGAGCCCAGGGTGACATGTAATTCCAGTGTTATGTACACATACTTTTTTGCTGTTCTGGGGTTGTTGTTTCGTTGGAACCAGCATTGACACTGAACACCACAGCTCACCTAAATCTACTGCTCTTTTTTTTGGTTTGATTTTACCCCCCCATCCTAGGACATTAGTGGAATGCAAAACTTTAACCTGACTTTGTTTCTGTCTTTTCTCGTCTGTCTTTGTCTCCTCCCACCCACGCCCTCAGAAAATCAGCAAGACATCATGCCAAATGATTGCAGTCACTTGCAGCTAAACGTTACTGAACTAGTCAAAATGGTGAAATACTTGAGGTATTTGTGTGCTCTTTGGTTTAGAGTTATTTCAAAAGCTGAATCGGTTGGGGAGAGTCGATGTGCTTATCCCCCAACTTGCCAAAAGGCATAATAAAAGCTCAGGTTTTAGATTTCTAAATACAGTCAATTTGACGGCCATTCCACCCTAAATATTCTCTTAACAGACTGTATTGTTAGCTTTGACAATATCCTCCCCTGAGGCAGTGACATAGTTAAAAGGGTTCCCAATATGAGCTGATCATTTGTGTGTGTGGCCAAGGACTTAATTTAGCAATGCTGCAGGGACGATTTCTGCAGGATTTACATACACAAAACTGTGCACGGCAAAACCATCAGTTCTACAGTCTCTTTGACTTGTTTAAGGGAAATATTTTTGGCTTCCACTGAAAGAATACTGAGAGCTGTGCATCAAGTCTTTGCAAAATGATGAACGCAATCAATACATCTTCTTTGTCACGAGTAGGTCTCAGGTAGGGCTCCGTGGTGACAGCAACTGGTGAGTGACATCTTTGAGCAGGTGCAGGAGCTGCATGAGAGCAAAATTCTTCTAGATACTGTAGCTACCACAACTTACCTCACTGTCACTGTCTGAGGAGCTACTGGAGGACGAAGAAGAGGACGAGGAGGAAGAGGAAGATGATGAGCTGGAATCCTGTTGCGAAAGAAGTGGGGAGGTTATTGCTCAACTCTGTGCACACACTGAACAGGTTTATTTATACCCTCCTTTGTTGGTGAAAGTTATAAATGAGAATGAGTCACTACCAACACACTGGAGCGTGGATTTGTGCAGGCGCTTAGAGACGGCAGTGTAGCTGGCAGCAGAAGGGAGGGGCTCTTTGAGAACACATGCACACGCCCATTCCAGCTATGCCGTGAGCCAGTCATTGCAAAAGTGACAGTTGATGCAAATTATACATTTCTATAAAGATTCCTAGTTCTCTCCTGTTTGACCGGTTGTCGCTAGGTGCAGCTCACATTGTACTTCCCCTTCTCTGCCAGAAGTCAGAACTCATGATTTCTGCAAAGTAGCCGCACATGTGTCTGTGTGTCATGTGTCTTCTAATCACCCTCAAGAAACCACGGGATCAAGCGCCTGTTGTGTGGTGACGTGATTTCATCTTAATAGACATGGGGAGACTGTCGGCACTGTCCCCACACCGTCTGCGCAGTTTTCACCACAGTGCTTCGCAGAGAGTTTTCAAGAAAACGCTCAATAATGGTAAAAGCATTTAACACTGATTATATTACTTGGCTAGTGGTGAAGATGAGCTTTTTGAGACACATACTTTCTTCTTCTTCTTTTTCTTCAGCTTCTTCTTCTTCTTCTTCTTATTGTCTTTTTTGCCGATCCCCTCATCCTCGCTGTCTGAGGAGGACAGAGAGCTGTCGAACGAGTGCAGCTCCTGGGGACAGACAAAAAGAGAAAGCCGACATTATCTTCCCTGTCCTTCACAATCTTTAGCATCCGGTCTCGTGGGAATAATTACACATAAACAGAGCCGATAAGCATTACAGTAACGCTTAACGCTCGTTATTTTATTGCAATTAATGACTTTGCAACTGTAGCTGCATTTTACATGTATCATTTTTCTTGGTGTCATGAACTTACAACTACTGAGTAATAATCAGAATGTTTCTGGAATATTTGGCGACAGAGTAATGTGGGTCCATGCACCTTTTTTCCTCCAAATGATTGTCGTGTGTTTTTCAAATATCTCTCCTGCTCACCTGGCCATCTCCTGCCCCTGCGGGGTGTCTAGGCTCACACGTGTGTCCATTCACCTTGCACAGGTCTGCAGGCTCTGCTACCTCAGCAAGGGGCTGCAAACCACCAGGTGGGGCCGCCGCTGGCTGCTGCACACCTGCAGCGCCTGCTCCACCTGGATCTACACAGAACAGGATTCAAGATGATACTCTTTTTTTTAATTCTAAAAAGAAATCCTAAATCACCCTTAACAGTATAAGGAAAGAAGAAAATTGCTTCTTTTTGTGTAAATAGGCTATATTAGTGATATTAGTGAAACACCTCTATAAAACAGTAATACATGGATATTTTTCTTTCTTCCTGAAATGATTGTTGTCTGTTGGTTAAAGGAGACTAGCCAAAACGTCATCAAGCCCACATTCATCAAAGTAGATAGCTCAACAAATCAGTCAGACAGACAGCAAACCTTTGCGCAACTTGGACTCCATTTGGGTCCCGACTTCTCCTCTGACCGGGAACCCACGTCTCCTCTGACAGACTCACCTGTGCACTTTTATGACAAGCCTTATGGGTGGGGAAACAGGAAAAGTGTCGCGATGTCAACAATCAAAGAGACTTCCCTTCACAAGTTTCAAAATAAAACACACTTTGAAATAAAATGTTTACCATTAATAAAAACGCACCGACTATATATTAAATGTGCCAACTCCACTATTACTATCCATTAATAATTGTTGTTTGTGGCCCAACAAGTGACATATTGTACGCTTTTATTCCACAGACTATTTCTATACAGTCTGTGTTTTTTTTATTCTTGCACCCAGGGTTATTCGGGGTGTTTTACTATGCTTAACAGGTCGATTCCAATTGCAAAAATTGGGAATTATCAATGAAGGCTACCGCACAACTCCAGTTGAAGAAACTTGTTTGTCCTTAAATTCGAGCAGCTCTGAAGCATGATTGTGATTTTTTTCCTTGGTCGCAGAGAGAAAAGATTTTTTCCTTTGGTCTTTAGTAATCATGTACCAATAACAAGAGAATAAACGACCACAGATGTAAATCATATACTGCACTTGTGTCGCCTCCAAGAGGATAATCAGAGTAGTGTCCTACTACCGGTAGTCAAACTTCGATTTTCTGTTCCTTTCCAGCTTCCGTAGTTTAACAGCTGAGTGAAGATAGCCAGAAACACCAGAAAGTCAGCGTAATTCCGGAAATGGGATTTTATTCTCAAAACAAAAGGTAGGATATTACAATTTTAGTGAAACTGTGGTTCGTACATATCTACGCGCTGTCTTTTAAAATACCTAATTGACCCATTAGATATAGAAAAACAAGAAACGTAATATATTAATATACACAACTCATGGAGTTGTTTCAATATGTTAGAACGGTTTTATTTTGAAATGTATAAGGAAAACGTTAACTTTCAATTATGTAGATAACTTGATAGTACATTATCTTACACTGGCGAAGTATTTATGGAAGTACACAACACGTTCTGTTACCTTTTTACGAGCCTTCCTCATTAATTTAATGTAGGACAACTAGCTAACGTTAGCTAACTTTAAGAAGACAGCGGGGGCGCGACCCTGTGGGGGGCGGTTACCTTTTTATTCACCGACATTCCCACGTCTCACCGCTCCTCTCGCCAACGGAAATTTGTGTTTTGGGATGATGAAGGGTCAGTTCTTTGTCAGACTCTGTGTAGCCGGAGGACCAAAGGGAAGCTATGGCTACTAGCTACGCGCGGGTCTGGTCACACTTGAATGACTGACTCGTTGCCACCATGCCGAGCCAAACGACGTCCCCGCCGCTGAGGGTGACCGTGCTGGCCGCGCTGTGGGTCAGTTTGGGACGGTGCGATTCTCCGTGGCCAGGATGTGACAATGGAAAGGTAAAATACCTGTTATAGCTATTGGTGTGTGTGTGTGTGTGTGTGCCACCCAGTGTTTTAAGGATGTGAGTTATGTGCAGCCATTGTAGGCGTTAACATGCACTCAATGCCCCTGTGTGTGTGTGTGTGTGTGTGTGTGTGTGTGTGCGTGCAGCTCTCTTTGGACAGGGACCTGCCTGCGGATCCTGTTTACTGGGACTGTCCGGTGTCTCTTTGGTCAGAGTCTACTCAGGTAACTATGGAAACACCAGACCTCACCATCATCTGTGTTATAAGTGTCAGTGGCTCAGATGGGTGGGGTGTGCTACAGCACACTGGGTGCCAGCCAGGAAGTTTCAACACAGGAAAGTAATTGTTGCGGTAAACCCTGTATATCTGGTACTGCCGGTGCTGTAAATCAGCTCTCATAAACTACTCGGCTTGTTCAGGTTTGCTCGAGCAGTGGTTTGACCAGTGTTCCCCCGTCTCTCCTATCTACAGAGACTTCCCAGTATTGACACAGTGTTTGATCCTGAGGTGAGTAAACACTTTACCAAGCACTTAATTTGAGAGATTTCCCCAACCTTTGACCCTCAAACACAAAAATCAAAGCACAGTGGGACAACACCCACTGACACACTCAAATGTTACTATAATGTACAAAGTGAATCAAAAGCTTTGCCCTGTTTACAAAAAGTGTCGATAATGCAAAGTGCTGATATATTGAAATGTGGTAGTTGCAGCCTTAGTTTGAGCTAACAAAAGCTAACTAACTTGTTATGTAATTGTTGTCAACAACAAATTGGTGAAAACCGAACAGCCGATAACTCAGTTTCTGTCTTGGGTGATGACTGGGTGTTTATCGTTAACCCAGGGAAAGGGTAAAAAAAAACTTATATATAATTTGACCTAATTTCTTTCCACTGCAGCCAGCCGCGCAGATCTGCATGGACACATCTCTTTCCTACAACCACACCTTTCCCAACAGGTAAGGCAGTTTGGACAGACACACAGTATAATAAGTATGCTCCCAGGAGGTGGGGAGATGGTCCAGCACACGTTGGGAGACACTGACACCTGCATTCCCATTAAAATGGACACCTTTAGTCACATGAGCCCACACCAGTGTCTTTATTGTCCTTATCTGATCTTGGTTTCTTTGCTTTGTAATACTGCAATAAACGTGTCTACAGATGTGATTTTTGTTCATGTATATACAGCAAGAGCTATTGGGGATATTCGGATGTGTGTCTGTATTTGTGTTGTAGTGGAGCGTACAGGCCAGTGAGGGCAGAGAGTGGCGAGTACTTGTACTGTCCTCCTCAACGGTGGCTCAATAACTTGCACGTAAGTCGCAACATCACACATCTCCTGGTGCTGCCCATTCCGCTGTCTGCGCTGCCACAACAATGTATTCACCTAATCTGCTTAGTACAGTAATTAACTAGGCGTCGGTGTTCAGGGCTTCGGTGCTGAGACAGACAGTTTTTGTTGTAACTCCAGTTAGTGAGACGCCGGCTGTAGCCACAGTACCCGCGTATCTGTGTGCCCATTCAGCACTCAGTCATATGAGCATATACGGTGTGATTGTTGCTGCAGATAGGAATGCTCAGTGTGTCAGCCAGTGTACTGCAATTTCCCGTGAGTCATTTAAAGTTACAGAGAGATGAAAAATGACCTTCTTCATTTTGTAGACAAGTCCCTAGATCTACATATACATCCATTTAAACACACACATTCATTATATTTAGAAAAGCTGATGCAACTAATAATACCATCTCTCCGCTCCACCCATTATGTAAGAGCTTCACAAGTTTTGAAGTGACAACATAGTAAAGAACCAACGTGGTGTTGGGGTTCATTTTTGGATGATCGCTCAGAATGCCTTATTCATTTTCTTTAAGATGCCATTGAAGTTCATTGGTTGCAGACGGTAAAATGTATAGACTGGCAATCAATTCTTCTGAGTTACCTTTTAGCCCACTTTAGTCCCTTCTGTATTATTTCCCAATCTTGCAACTTATTTTAGCCAGGAATGCATCAAACGGTGGAGTTTGACACACAATCAGTGTATTGTGTCCCCGCGACTTAAACTAAGACAAATACGGGGATGTCTGCCAATGCTCACATTCTGCCTGTTTGGACCCTTGGTAGCAGGGCTGCCACTGAACACGGATTCTCTTGAATATCAGGGGTTTAACAATCAGCTATGGGATGCCGGGGATTTCTCTTAATGAGCCATGTAGACCATAGTGCCAGACTGCACTTTAGATCACAGCTGGTTTAACACTTTAATTGGCGGTTGTCAGCTGTTTTTTTTCCTGCACAGAGGACACTAGACATTTCCCCTTAGGAATCTTTGTCAGCTGAAAAACATTATTAACAGACACGAAGGGAATACAATATTTACATTATTATAAGCACTTAAGCTTTAGTTATGGAGTGTCATACATGTTGGTGAAAACCAAATTGGTGGAAGCCCTGCGGTAGAGGACGGGGACAATGATAGTCACATGTGTGCGTGTTTTTTGTGTAATTTCCAGCATGGAGCGACCGTTTTGCTCTACCATCCCTGTGCTCCTCTCCACGAGCACCTACGTCTGTCTGTCCTGGCGCGCTCCTGTCTGCCAGACTACATCATTACCCCGCATCCACAGCTCAGCGAGCGCACGGTTAGTGAGACCGACCCTTCCCACACCCTGTTCTCTAATGTTTCCTGTTCACTTGCTGAAATAGTTTGAACTTTGCGTGCGTGTCTTTGTTAGGCTGAACACCGGAGCACAACTGAAGGTGTAACTCAATACCGCTCTTTCACAAATCGTCTGATATTGACTTAGCAAGGTCAGGCCTATCAGGTATCTGTTAATCCACATTTTGAGGGTTTTAACAACCTTTATGGAAGTGTGACAGATACTGCTTGTATTATACGGTCCTTGATATTGCTTATTAATGAATAAAACACCAATTGTCACGTTTCCCCATGTTCCCTTGTAGTTCTACTTATGCTAAGTTTAACTGTGCTGTACTGGTTGTGTCTGAAGCATACTTTGACGCTACGCAAGCCGGCTCTAGTGTTTCAGACAAGCTTGTTAAATAGCCTCAACATTGGCTCTATTCATTTTCAGGTTTTTCATAATGGGTAACTGATTTTTTCTAAATTGCAGTTGTTTATTACACATTTTTAACAAAAATCCTTTTGAGTAATTTTTGCATGATTGTTGTTGGTCCTTGTTAACGACACTATATGTAGCCAGCTGAGGACAGGGCCAGGAATTAGTGTACCGTGACTTATTACATTACAAGGGGAGTTTCAGCCTGTGGAGGACAAGGAGTGAGTGTTTGTTCACTGTTTGCGCTCTGCGTTTTAGCCAATAGCCTTAGTGTCCTGGGGCCGCACCTTGGAGCTGTCCACCGTGGCCTCTTCAGACGTCTGTGATTGGCTGGAGACCACAACATCCACAAGGCATAAGTTCGGCGGTGCTAGCCAGAGCAGGAAGTACAACCTGCTGTTAACCTGGTCAGCCGCGCAGCAGCGGCAGCAACATGCACGTCCAGAGGAACACTCGGCAAAAATGAAGGTTCGGAGACTTGCCCGGCGATTTTGCCGATTTAGCTTATATACATGGTGTTAATTATCAGTCATTTACATTTACATTTAGTCATTTAGCAGACGCTTTTATCCAAAGCGACTTACATGGAACATTCAGAAACCGAAGGCGCAGCTTCGGGAGCATTATGGGGTTCAGTATCTTGCTCAAGGATACTTCGACGCATGGCTGGGGGATCGAACCGCCGACCTTCCGATTGGCAGGCGACCGTTCTGCCACCAAGCCACAGCCGCCCCATTTTGCATGTGCAGCAATAAAAGCAGCATAGAAGAGTCATGTCGGCAGTCTTTTGAGATGTCTCTGAGTAGCTGTTACTGTAAATCCCCAGGAGTCTCTGAGGCGTTGCTGTGAGCTGACCATCTCTCTGCTGCATGGAGCGATGGAGGCAGAGCTAGAGTCCAACGTGGAGAAGGATAGCCTGAAACAAATTAAAGAGGAAGGCAAAAGCAGGCAGATAAGGGCTGCCATTACAGAAAAACAGGGGCATGTTAAGGATGAGACCGAGGGAGAAAACACAACACACGTGTCCAGTTTTCTGTCTAAGCAGACCAACAGAACCACCCTCAGCAGGACAGGGGACGCCCGGAACAGCTACAGCAGGCTTGGACCATCAGCAGAGTCTCATCCAGGGAACAGGACTCTCTCATATCCTCCTGGTCCAAAGGAAGCTCCTTTTCAGTCTAAGATCCAAAATATAAATCAGGGCCTTACACCCAGGCCCACATCTCCTTTGGGGTCCAATATGTCAGAGACTACACTTAGAAGTGAGGATTTCGGATTTCGGACTCCTGAATCTCAGAACAGCAGGCTAACGCTACAGACAGCGGCACAGCAGCCCAGTCCTAAAGATACTGCCATCAGAAACCCAAACCCCTCTGCTGGGTTGGATGTTCTTGGGCCTGACGCCCCGGCCCTCAGTTCCAAAGGTGAAGGTACAGACTCATCCAAACAGAGAGATAAAGACTCTGCTAAACACAGCACGAAAGAGAAGGATTTGAAAGCGAAACAGTCTGATAAAGACGACACAGTGGATGGCACGATGAAGGAAAATGAAGTAGTAGATGTTAAAGAGAGAGAGTTGGAACATAAAAGTGAGAAGACCAGCTTAGATTCGGCTTCCAAATCCCAATTGGTGCCTCCGCCCCTGCCGCAACAGCAGCAGCACCCACAGCCAGCCAGTTACCTGCCCAACAGCCAAGACTGTGACGGCTGCAAAGAAGGCGAACGCTGTGAATGCGACAAGGACCCAGCGGCCGCGGCCCGAGCCGCTGTTGTGAGTAAGGGGTTGCCGAGGACAGACGAGGCGGTGTGGGCAGCAGCAGCACTGGGCTTCCTGCTGGTTCTCCTGACCCTGTCAGTGCTTCACACACGCCTGTACCGCCACTGGAGGACCACGCCCAGTCTTTACTGGCACGACCCACAGCAGGATTACGACAGTGTGGCAGGTAGGTGGACCACAGAAGGTTCCGTCACCAGAGAGCTCTTTTGATCCTCTGACCAATCCTGTGAACTGGTTTGACCATGTTAAGTTAACTAATCAGTTCTTTCTTAGCAGCATAGTGCATGTGCTAACTGTGCACCTAATGTCAGTGAGGTCTTTCCAGAGAACCTGCTAATTAACGCGGACAGACAGAACCATAAACATAACCGCTTAGGTGGAGGCAACAAGGTGTCTTTTATTTATATTCGTAAGCAGTTTAAATAATACGTTGTGTTTATCTGTGTGTGTGTGTGTGTGTGTGTGTGTGTCCTGGAGATGTGATCAGCAGGAGGCTACGAATTGCAAAGAGGAGGCGGAAAAGGGGCAGAAGACAGGAGTGTGTTCTTCTGCCCAGCTCCTCCAGCTCAGATGAACATCCATAGGAACATTAAGGAAACATCCCCAAGACAAGAATGTCAAGAATGCACCCAAGTCTCACTGCGTGTAGAGGGGGGGACGTGTGGACTTTGTGTCCCCACAATATTGGCAACAGCTTGTCTGTCAAAGAAATAGACTGCGTGAACAAATCATACCTGGGTTGTGCAAAATGGGCGCTACTCAATATTACGGCAGCATTCCAAATAATCTCACCATCTATACACCTTAATATAGCACACAGAAGGTTGGACGTGTCGCATCAGTATATATCTCTGTCTTCTGGGGAAGGAAGCCATGGAATGGAGAAAAAAACTTTTTTTTAGCATCCAACATGAGCGTTGTATTATGAACAGCGGGTACACAGATGAAAGTGATTTCTTAACAAATTGCGTACGTCATAGGTGTAACATTCCGTAGTTATATGTTGCTTATGTTAATATGTTGCTTTTAGCTGTGAAGCTTTAGTACGTGAATGTGTAAGTTGCTGTTCTAAGCAACGCTGTGTGCGATGTGTGTCGTCGTTCAACGGTACGAACATGTGATTAGCTGTGTTTTGAAGGATTTACAAAGACATTAAATTCCTTCACAGAAGCGTAGAGTGTATGGACTGCTGTGGGACACAGCTCTCATGAATGTTTTCCCGTCTCTTTTAACACCATAAGCAAATATTAGCATTTGACCAGTTATAGCCGGACCGATGACTGGATGTTTGAGGCTGATACCAATATCAAAAAATCCGATTAGATAACATACATACATGTAATGAAGACACTTTCTATATGACCTCAAACTAACTTATCTACGGCATTTCTGCACTGCAATTTTTTGTTTATCGACTGATACCTATATTTTGGCTGAATTATCAATTTAGTTCTAATTCAAATCTTGCTCAGGAAGCATGAAAAATACATTTTACAACCGCACGTACAATGAAATTATGGCTACTTGTTTGAAGGCTGAAATGTAATATGGTTTCTCATCACATGGATTCGAAATGCTGAGGTGGGATTCAGTGGTCATATTGTAACTCTGTACTTTTCCTGGGAGGTTCTCAGTTGTTTTTCTAGAACTTGTTAATGGAAATAAAGCTGCTGCACCAGCAGGGGCTGGAATGTCTTCATTGGGAAACTGAAGGCTCAGTGTAGAACCAGCTCAACAAGGCAAAATAATGATTTACCTTTTAAGGGTAAAATATTCCCACACAAGGGGACTCTGCATGTTAAATTTGACATAAATGTGATATTTAGTGTAAAAGAAGTGCAAAAAAAAAAAATCACAAATGTGGCTCACTGTCTTCATCTTGTAGGCAAAAATGTCAACAGCATCATCTAATTACATTTTCTCCCTTAATACTGAAAGGTTCGGTTTCTCGGGCATGACTGGAACTGTTGTTACACATTACTGAGATGGAAACTTTACAGTCCCGTCCCTATTAGTGTGAGCTTCCTTACAGTAAGAAGAAACTAAATGGACAATGAACTTGTTTTACTATTTTATTACAAATGTACAGCTTATGAGTTTCCATTACGATTGACCTTTTTGAGTCAGTTTTCTCTACTTTTACAGTTTTAACGTCTTCTGTTAAAAGATAACTCTCCCCTCACCCATCTCCCAAAATGTAGAGCTGTGAAGAAACACAGGGACCGCAACAGGACAGGCCACAAGTGCACTGCCATTGGCTGAGTATCAGAAGTGTGTGTGTGTAGAATTCACAGGCTTCAAATGTAATGTTTGTACTTGTACAAGGCTTGGTCCAACTGATAGTTGAGGGTGTGTGTTTGATGTTGGAAAGCATGTGCTGAATTTTGGACATGATGAAGGTGTAGAAAGTGTGTTGGACATGAACTTGACGGAAGCATTTAACATTCACTCTACATAGTGTCTTACTAACTCGGGGACGGACAAGGCCATGTGCATTTTAGACCCTCCTCCCGCCATTTTGAGATGACTGTAGTGCTAAGCCGAAGTGCGCTTCAGACGTTCCCTATTGCCCAATCCCAAATCAAACCCTGCATCCTGTACCCGATGTACTTGAACTAAGACCTTTGGGAGAGTGCAGTACATAATGTAGATCCTACTTCACCCAGCTGGTGCTTGAAAATAGTGCAACTTAGACCACTCTGTTGAGTTATCGCCTACATCAAACTGTTCTCCCTCTTCGCTCCCTGTGGATTCTAGTAGGATCGTTAATATGTACAATATAACTACATGAGGGGGGTAATACCACAGCATAACCAGACTCACAAGACTTAAAATACTTACAAGTACATTGGTGTCAAGACTGAAGAGCTGAATGAAGATTTGGTGAACAGGTCCCGTAGCCTGAAGCCCACTTGAGCTAACAAATAGACATAAATATCTGGCAGACATAACCCTAAAATAATAGTTTAATATAAAATATAGCATGAAAATATATGTTCATATATATATATATATGACTCTAGTCTAAAACTTGGGCAAGCATGATTGAAGGGACAAGCTTTTCTACTGGCCCCTGTGTGTGTGTGTGTGTGAGTGTGTTTGTGTGGAAGTGTTGCTGCTTTTCCAGCAGTCAGTACAACATCACTGTAACTCAGCCAGTCAAACAGGAGAAGATAATGATGTCCAAAGGCATTCGATATCAAATGATACATTTCACGAGTCTTCTTGACATGATTTGTTTTGACAGGGAACAGAGCAAACAATCCGACCTCTCCTAAAGAGACATATGTGCAACGGTGTGAGAGAGACTGAGTAACACTGACAGTCAGAGACCCCAAGTGACGATAAGGAGTGCGGGGGGGGGGGGCGACATGAATGCAGTGCTGAAGGTGGTCTAGCATCAATCGCTCAAAGTGTTTGGGGCTAATTCAGGTCTAATTGCTTCTTGCTAAAAGGCAGCAATACAAGAGGCAAAATGAGATGGAACTGCTGTGTGAAGTATGAGGTCAATGTGTCAGGAGAGAACATTGAATGTGCAGAGGCCTTCTGAGCACTGAGCATGATTATAGACAGACCAATGCAAGAACAACCAACCATTAGAGCCACAAACACTTTGAGAAACCAGCGTCACAATCATTGGAGAAGGGTTAGAGGTGAATCTAAACTAGAAGAGGACGGCCCTCCTGGCTGCTAGGAAAGACTGTAGCTCCCATCTGCATCCTTACTTACAGATATGACCACATTTGTTCAGCACAGGTCGACAAGCTGTAGACCTACAGTAGGCTAAGTGCGCTATCTTTTTGAAAAAAACGCTTTGTTCCCAATGCTGTCTCCCCATTGGCAGAGTTCAGAGACAGTGAGCTAGAAGTGACAACTTCTGTGGCCCAGATCAGCAGGCCATGACAGAGAATCAAATCAGAAAACAGAACGTGGACTTGATAGTGCTTGCCAGACAAAAAAAGTCTCAAAAGTGAAAATAATACATGGCAAAATAAATCACTTGAGGTGGCTGAATCCATTTCAAATGAGCCTATTTTCTCGAATGAAATGATGCGATGAGTATCTCACCATATTTACTTTCCAGGTTGCTAGATCTGGTGCTTTCCACAGGACTACTTAAAGCTTAACTGTAACATCCCAGTATGCGTATCAACGTAATGTGACTGAACATTTGTTAACATGCATGCAGGCAATGGCTGCGGTGTGGTACAAGCACCCAAGAGCACACTCGCCACGTAAATAACTTACTGCTTTAAAGCGGGGGTTAATCCTCATACACAAACTGGACCAAGTGATTATTTTATCCTGCTTGGCACATCAAAAATGAATATGGGATTGATTCTGAGATGATTCCACTGGCTGTTATATGAGGGAAATTGTAAGATAAATCAAGCCCAAAAAGACAGCTGAGGACACGTAAAGAGAGCATTTTGATCCAAGTCCTGTCATAATGCACCAAGGTGCTTTTGGTCTGACAGAAAATCAAAACCAAACACAAATCTCCCCCAAAACCCATTCCCCTTTGGCAACTGTTCAACCCCCTTGGCCACAGGATATATCACATGGGGGAAAAAAATACCTCAACTGTCACCCAGGAAAGGAGTGCTTGAGAAATGCTAAGGAACATTTCACAGGTTATTTCTTTTGTGTATGTGTGTGCATGTTTACTGAAATCCCAGTAAAAGGTTCCACCGGTCTCCCTACTCCGCTAAATGAGAATCATATTTGAGACAATAAAATTAACATACATAAACAGTTAAATCAAGATGACAGTCAGTAAAAATATCAATACAAAAAAAACAATAGGCATGATAAACAACAATAAATCACAATTTTTCCAGTGTAAGCGTTTTGTTTGTGTAAGTCAATCATTTTTGTCCTCAGAGGTGCAGACCAAACCAATCTGCATATTCAAAAAGGAAAAAAAAAAAAAAAAGGGGGGGGGGGGGGGGGAGAAAGGAAAAGCAGCCCACACAACACGACGCCCCCCCCCCCCCCCCCCGCGG
>CM022478.1:22673951-22713472 GCA_011952105.1 Coreoperca whiteheadi | reverse complement strand
AGAGAAAAAAAAGAAAGAAAGAAAAGAAGAGGGAAGGTGAGGAAGGGGGGGGGGGGGGGGGGGGTGGGGTGGTGCGGCAGAGTGTGGGACAGAGAGAAGAGATGTTTTTATAAACAGCAGAAAAACAAGATGAATGAGCCAGTGAGAGCAGCGCCAGATCAACTCGGCAGCTCACCCATCATCCCATCAAGACTACATCTCTCTAGCATTATCGAACACTGCAATTCAATGAACACTGTCAACTAAACTAATTGGTGATGAACAGCTATACATCACACAGAGCATCTAAACATGACTACACACATATTATACACTAATGTTGATCTCCATTATTAGAATGCATAATAAGCAGAAGTGGTGCTTAGTTGCATGTGAGAGAAGCCTACATTTGATGAAATGGCAAAAAATGCAATGACAGACAGAATGCTTACATCCAGAGGATGCACGGCTGCACTGCAGTGAGCAAGGGACAGACAGGTGAAGAGACAGACAGACAGAAAACAGACAGGTAAATTTTTGTGTACAGAGATGGTGAATTGGACACGACTCCATGGAGACCTCAACAGAAAGGTTGACAGTAGTGATGAGCAGTGGTGTGTTTGCATACTGTAGCTTCATACGCTCTAGGCTAAATGCTGCTGAATGCTATAACTGGTTGTCTGTGTGTGTGTGTGTGTGTGTGTGTGTGTGTGAGATAGCAACTCCTAAATTAAGTAGCTGTCCAGAAGCAGGAGAGCTAACTGGGAGTTCAAAAAGGAAATGAAAATGTAAAAAGGTCAAAGGGTGCAGAGCAGGCTAGAGAACGGAGAAATCAGGGGTGTCACCAGGCAACCAAACAGACAACACAATCCCTACTTTCCATCTTTCTCCTCAACGTCACACTTATGCACTTCCCCTTTATAGTGGTAAAAATCAGAGATCGAGGTCGTATTGCTCTGAGACAAATCAGTGCTACACGCTCACACTGAAATGGGGATCATGCACAACTGGACCTTTCGTAGAGAAGGATCGGGAACTGAGATGCAGGGCGAGAGAAAGTTAAAGGGAAACAGAGAGAGATCAGGATTGGACTATCACCCATCAATCAGGCCAAAGAGCCAATCAGCACCACCAAGAGGAAGGTGGGAAGTAGAAGGGGCCGGGGGAGTTCTAACTTACGCTGGCCGTGTTGAGGGGCTGCAGGCGGGCTGCCAGGGAGTCCAGGGCTGGGGGACCATGGGCCGTGGGGCCGGGGGCCGCTCCTGGCTCGTACATTGAGAAGGCCTGGCGGTCCCTCCGGTGGGGATGAGAGTGGGGGGCAACAGAGGAGGGCACCGAGAGCCCCGGGGGGTCCGCTCCTGGCCCAAACCCACACAGACCCCCTCCGCCTATTCCTCCTCTCATCCCACCCCCTTGCCAGTGGCCTCCTCCCCCTCCTCCGCCTCCGCCAGGCCCCCCTACCCCATGGCCGGCTGCCCCCCCAACCTGCTGGCCCCCCCGCAGCACACTGTTCTCTGACTGCATCCGCGTGATCTACAGGAGAGGAGGAAGGGAGCAGGGAGGGATGAGAGGATGGAGGGAGGGATGGAGGGAGGGACATGGGGAGGTTAAAGGGAAGGGGGGGGGGGGGGGTCAACTGAATGGTCAAAGACAAGTATCCACAATCACAGGAATAGTAAAAAGCTCATACATGTTAACTCATATCAGTACTGGGGAGGGAGGGAATGTGTGATAAAGACACTTCAATAGGTTACATGTCGAGGCAGGGATTAGCTCTTGGAATGGGGTGTAAAGGCTACATACCTGTATTTATATATAGTTTGTTTTCACTGGTCAATGAGGGGAAGTGAGGGCTCACCTGCACTGCGGTACTGTTGGCTACCATTTCATTTGACCACAGAATTTGTTGTCTGCACGTGTGTGCACACATACGTGCTTGCACGTACAAGTGCATGTTTGCCTCAACTCTTCACTAAATCCTCCGTCAAGTGACAAAATAAATACATGAATGAATCACGGGGTCACATGAGCCGACACTGGCAGCCAACAATGAATACAATGAGCTAAGGATGATGACTCACAGGAAACCAAATGAAGCGGCGATGGCCAACAAATGAGAGTTATTAAGTAAAAACTGTCTAAACTGAAAATGACAACTAAAATGAGAACGGGTATTTGTAGCACCCTCTCTCCACATGAGAATGACAGCGGCTTTAGTTACTAAATGACACTGAGAAGCTGTCACTGAATACATCTTCCTGAGACAACAGTGTAGGAAAATGACACCCTGTCAGGAAAAATACATCAGCTTGCAAAGATATTAAAATATCCACTTGCCTCTCCATCATGCTGCCCTCGTTCTGTCTAAGTCAATTGTTCCTTCTCCTTTGCCAACCTGTCTTTGTCACTTTGTCTTGTGTGTTCTTCAATCTAGGCATCACCCCCGATCTGATTTGATATTCCAACTTCTCCACTTCGGGCTTTTATGTTCCCCTTTCTGAGAAACAATTCATGCTGACCTTTCTTGCATAATTTCATCTCTCTTTCCTGTCCCCTGTTGCTCTCCACTATTATTAAGTGAGATAAAAAAATAAATAAAAATAAAATATAATTGCATCGCCCACTTTCTGCTTTCTCTCCTGCTCTGCATTTCTCAACATTCTGCTGGGGTTGAGGTTCTGCATATGTCGACCTTCTAACCTTATTTGCCTGATTTGTCTCCGTCCGTCCTTTCACCCCCTCCCTCCATACTCCCTACCTCCTTCTGGAGCCGCCGGAGTTCCTCGCTCAGGTTGTTGTTGACCTTCATCAGCTGCTGCACCTTGGCTTCTGAGGAGGCCAGAGCCTTCTTCACCTCCAGGTACTCCTGCAGGGTGATGGGTCCGTCTGACAAGTCTGATGAGTCCATACTCTGGATTGATAGGAAAAACAGGTGGACAGAAAGGCACAGACAAAGTGAGGAAACTAACATCATGAGACTTGTGAAGCTACTGCTGGGTATAAACCCCACGTGGAGCACCCCATTTCTTCAGTGTTTTTACAAATTAATCTAACTCATACATTCTGGTTTACGCTGAAACCATTCTATGGTATATATACAGTATGTAATTTATGCAGCTTTTATGCAGACATATTATGGGGGCAGATGAATCAGTGCCGTTTGAGCTGGACAAAACAGAGCTTACAAGTGTGTGAGAGGAAGAGGGCTGGCTTGCAGCCTGGAGGGCAGTACTACAGCTGATCACACACACAGACAGTCGAGTGTTCTTGTTCCCAATGCACCATCCGCCCTCACTTCCTGTGACCCTATATGTCAACTGAACAACTTTAAACATCTTTCATATACTATTCTTCAAAGTCTGTTTATAATCCATCCACCTCCTACCCAATCCTTTTCTATTTTACTCTTAAGGCCTTTTGTGCGGTTAATTCATCACGCGCCGGGTGTGTAAAGGCCTCTATGCCTCGACTTAATACTAAGTAGCTATATTAACTTAAGTGACTATACTCTTCAATATTACGAGTACAACAAGAAAACGATTGCACATCTTGCTAGAGTGGAGACGGCAGTGGAACCTCTGACTTGCGGTTTGTCAGAGTTTTGCACACTGAGCTAAAGAAGTCCACAGGAAAAGGGGATAGTTACTGGTTTAGCTGTTGTTTACTTTGTCATTTCTACCACTCTGCACCATTTTCCTCTCTTTCGCTCCCACTCAATGTCCTCTTCCCTCTCACTACACACACACACTCTCTCTCTCTGTGTGTATGAACAATGCCTCTCTGACACAAACTCATAATATCTGATGATGTCATTTAGGAGCTATGTGGCAGCCCTGACTGTGGCCACTCCCTGCAAAGCATGCTGGGACAAGTAGTCATAAAGAGGAAACCGTGGAAAAGCTTTGCTAGCTGGTGGAACTACTTTTCTAATGTAACTGTAATGACAGGAACAGTGCTGAACTGTTGAGTAAACTGCTAGCGTGTCAGCATGTGCAGAGATGTGTATCAGGACATTTTGCCTAGAAAAGGTGCTGCACTTTATTAAAGCTAGCTAGGAGTGTGCATTTGGCAAGTTGTACATTGTATTGTAAGTAGTGTGTAGTACTATACCTTTGCACGGTTGCTGCGTTGTGTGTTGCTGTTGTTCTGGGTGGTCAGCTCGCTGTCTGTGTCTTCATCAGAGGCTACACTGTCGTAATCATGCTGGTCATCATCGATGCCCAGGTCCAATGGGTCTGACGAAGGAAATAAGGGCATATTTATTACACTGCCAAACATACAGAATGCTCAGACTGCTGACTGATTTTAGCCAACCTTTTTTTCTACTTCTTTCACTGGGGGGTCTCCATGTTGGTTTCACATAAGAACCAGTTAGTAAGTCAAAATCTACATAAAAATATACTGCATGCTCTGGCACAAATGTAACTCTAATTTTGTTAAGGCAATTTTGCTGCTTGCAACGATAATCACATTTGCTTCTCAAATGTTTGATCAAATGTTTTAGGCATTAAAGCTCCACATTCATGTACAGAAAGATATAGGGAAAAGTCAACAAACTGACCTGTATCTATCCATATTTGTAAATAGTAAAATTACATTCCCCTGTTCTTCGCTATTCTTTAAAAAAAAATAAAATAAAACCGGTACAACTGCCTTCAGCTCTCCTTCCTAATCTGTCTGTCCCTTCCTCCCAGTGTCTCACCAGTAGGGCTGCTGAGGCCTTTCCCCTGCTGTCTCCGTTTGGCGTCACTCAGGATGTCGATGATGAGCGTGGCAAACTCCCGAGCATTGAAACGGGCCAGCTTCTGACGGCCCTGAGCGAAGAACCAGTCAGGAGTTAGGACTCTATGCAGTGTGTGCATATACACATGCACACACTGGCACCACTGCCTACCTCTTTTTAAAAAAAGTTCTGAAAGTTCTATCATGAGTTGTGGAATACAGATACAATTCAGCCCACAGTCAGTGGTTCATTGCCTGTGTGACTACTGTGGCCAATGACCATGTGCTGTGGAAAAACAGAGTCATACTTAACACTGACAACACACACACACACACACACACACCACAAGTGTGCTCACACAAACACGAGGAAAGAAACAAAAAACGTGCAATTACACTAGCATGCTGGCATCCATACAAGAGGAAAAAAAGTCACTTTCCACTTAAATGCTAAACTAGAACTACAAAATTAGAACTACTACACAAAGCGATGTGCTATTCATCAACACATCACGATGTATGACAAAAGAAGGTAAAAAGTTTACATTAAATGTGCGAGTGTGTTTTCCTTCTGTTTTTCCTAAATATACAGCAGTTTCTGACCACAGTGACGAGGCCAATCAGGGCAGAGCTAACGTGGCGATGGGGGTGTTTTTTTTCTGCGTGTGTGTGTGTGTGTGTGTGTGTATGCTCGTGGCAAAAGTCAATGTTTACACTAATGAGCCGCACAGATGAGGAGAAACTATGTGAGAGGGGATATGGGATTTCTCCCTCACACACAGAGAGCGAGGGAAAGAGCGGGGAGCGAGAGAAACACAGATGGATTACATCTTTCCTCCCCTTTCACAGCTGAGGAACATCCCTTGTCAATTTCACACTCATTCCCGGCTTCTCCCCCAAGCATATGCACTGTCTAAGATATCACTAGGCTCTATTTTGTCTTTGTGCTCGCATGTTCTTTCACTATTTTCTCAGTTGTGTCAACGTGTACGGGTGAAAGATACGTACAATACAAATGTATACGAGTATATGCATGCCACCTGTGATTATCTGCGCTGTAGGTTTGTGTATGAATGAGTGTGTGTATGTTTACCTGGTTGCGTGTGGCAGAGTATTCAGGATTGACTGGTAGGAAGGGAACCGCGCTGCGTTCTGTTACCAGGGTGCTGTGGTTCTGGGTCGTAAGCCACACTGGAGACACAAACATGAAGCACAAAATAAGTGTGCGTGTGTGTTTTAGTTTAAAATGGAACATCGGCAGCCAAACAGCCAGTCCATCCACCCACACATGCACACAGACATAAACAAAGTAGAGCAAAAACCATACAGTTGATCCTAAAACTGATTTCCGGCCTCTATAATCCACTGTTCTGCTTTAAGCCCTCCCCTTGTGTGTGGCTCAGTGTATACGTGTGCGTGTGAGTCTTTGTATCCTTGCCACTTACCTGCGGTGCTTCTGTCAGAAAGCACAATTTGACTGCTACTGCTACAGAAGGAAAGGGAGAGAAGAAATGGAAAAAGAGAGAAGGAGACAGAGGAGGAGGAGAGCGAGACTCAAGAATTTCTGAGGTACTTCCTCACGCCGTCTCTCCTCCTCCCTCACTCACTCCACTTGGCCTCTCTCTTCAACAGTCATTTTCCTTTTCTCCTCACCCTGTCCTTCAAATTCACTCTCTCAACATCTCTTTTCTCTGTGATGTTCTCTCTTTTTCCTCTCAAAGTCCATGTCAATGATGTCTTGTGGAGGTGTTTTCTATTTCTTTCAAAATCTAGTTTCCATATATGGGCCAAAGTCAAAAACACAGGCAGATATTTCTACCTTACAGAGGACAATTGAAGGAAGTGAGGAGGGAGGAGATCAGGCTTACCTGCATCGTTTTCTCTGCGATCTACCTCGTCATAGACGTCCATCGCTAGCTCCTCAAACAGCCGATTGTTGAGCTGTCACACACACAAACAAATTCACCCAAGATATAGTAACATGTGTATTTGGACGTGCCTACACATCACTGGTGCAACAAACACCAGTGGGAAAAACAAGAGAGGGAGCAGAAGAAAACAGAGATGAAAACAACCTGGTGTACAGTCATCTAGGCTGCAATTCTTAGGATTTTACTTGGCATGTCATTTAATTTTTAGTCAACCAACACATTTTTTGAAAAACGTCATGGTTTGCGTCCTGATAACCGACCATCAGGTCTCAGTTTTTGGATTACTAGCATTCTGTGGGGCTAAACAGATGGCCCTGGAGCTGACAAACATTATTTTGGCAAGGAACAGAAAATCTGGTTGTTACGCCAACCGACTTTTTTGTTTGTTTTTTTAACCAAGCACTTATCTTCTTATATTACTTTCAAGGACACAAGAAAACTGGCTCAATCTATTTTATAAAAGAAAAAGCTGTAACTTTGACCATGATGATTCTCACCAGTCTGTAGAATTGCAATGTAACAATTAGCCACGATTAAAATCTCACAATTCAACCCAACTCACTGCTTGGAGCTTCTTCTTAGCAGCCTTGGCCAATTCAGAGAGGTCCAGACTGAAACACACAGAGTCAAAAAACACAGTGAGACAGGCACCACATAGATACAGTGGAATAAAGAGATGGGGGGAGAGGGAGGGAGGAGGACATGGATATGGAGAGAGGAGCAAGAGGTGAGGAGGTGGGAAGGGTGATGGCTAGAGAGGGGAGACAGGGAGAGGGAAGGTACATTTGGGGTGGGATGTGTTGGGTGTCAGATCGAGAGGGCTTGATGTAAAGGTGACTGCCAAACCTGAAAGCAACTCTGAGCACAGTCCCAGGGACAGGGGCATCTGGGATTTAGCAAGCTACAGCTACACTGCTAAAATATCAGGACATATTTATGTCAGTCAAAATTGTACTTTCTTAATAAATGTTGCTGTAAACTCAGTCTCAAGTGTGTTTTGACTATTTTATTACACAGAGCTTCATGTCAAAAGTTTTACTGCATTATGTGAAATTTTATTTTAGGTAGACGTCACTTTAGTTTTTCAGGGCAAACTAAGTTCACAAAGGATATACCAGTATGCTATTGTACAATTTGAATATATGGAAATGTGTGGTGTGATTCCCCTGAGCACAGCAAAACCTTCCTTACTGCAGGAGGCCCTCTGAAACTCTATTTCCTAACAGCCTCTAGACATCTCGATTTTTTTCCCCCTCAGAACTAAATGTACAGCTCTATTTTCTAGTGATAACAGATTAAGGCCTGTTAATCGTCCCACTGTGGAACCGCTGAAGCTCATTCTGGTCTACAACAGGGAAATCTACCAAAGATGGGGTAGCAGAGACAGGGGATTGAAACGAAGGAAGAGACTCTGGGAAAAAAAAGGAACAAGGAAAGTAAAGATACCTCTGTGTCGGGCACTTAGGACGAGCTCTGGCTCCACCAAGCGCAGCGAAATGGAGAGAACAGAAGACGAGTGAGAAAAGGGAAGAAACAGACAGAAAGAGGGGTGGAGAAGCCACATCAAAACAGCTTTAATTGTTATCAAGAGGAACCATTCACCAGAACAGAACAGAACAGATGCCAGTGGAGTTAGATGGCAGCTCAGAAGACTCACTTAAAAGTAACAAACACATTTTTAGATGCACTCGGTTTATCTGCCTAACATGTACATATGTGAGTGTATTTTTTTTAAGCTACTTCTTTTGACTCAGCAGAAAAAAAAAAAAAACAGCACCCATCAAATCTTTGAAATAAGCTGAGCCAAGTAACACTGAACTTGATTTATCACAACCTGACTCTGCATTTCTGCACCTCTCAAATCAAATCTTCCGTTAAGGTTTAATAAACCAAGCACACCCAAAGTATCTTAGTCATTGCAGGTTATAGCTTAGATCTTCCATTTACAATAAACAGCCAAGTTTGAGAGAGAAGCCAAAGACCTCCTTTATCTAACCCCTTTTTTTTTAGGGGGGGGGGGTCCACATATACTATGGTGCCACCCTCTGGTCAGAACCCAAAACTCCATCAGTGTCAATTAATCCATGCCAGGGAGACCGTGAAAAGAAGCAGTCAGAAGTATAGCAAGGCAGGTGGCTGCAAAGTTTAAGTATACTAACAAAGATATTTCATGCAATCAAACCACACCATGCATGCAGAAACAAGGCACTCATCACCACATTAACAGCAAACAATAATGTCACGGGCCATACCTGTCTGCCATTTGAGGAATGATATAATGGCCATTCTTGTGATCTGAGGAGAGGAGAGAACAAGAGAGGAGACTTAACAACTAGATAAAAAGCTACCACAGTGTGTCACCAAGGTTAACTGCTATGCTTGAGGCCAGGTGAGGTGCACACAAACTGGTGCAGTGGGTTACCTGGGCGCCGTCCGCAAAGGTAGAAGGCTAGTCTGTCCGTCAGTTCGTACTGACACTCTACCAGCCGCTCTGCTAGCTCTATATGGCCCGCTTGCCTTGAACACAGACACAAACACAAATTATTCTACGTTCTTGTTGTGTTTTTACCTTTTGAACTGTTTTGCTTTTCCTCTCTCCATTCCCCCATAGCAGATTTAATTTGACATTTGATGTAAATGCAAACTGTGTTATTCGTGAAGTGTGTTTCAACCGTCTTGTACCTTGCGTAGTCCATAGGCGTGCGTCCGTTGATGTCAGGTGCTCCGGGGTCTGCACCGTACACCACCAGCAGCTCAGCCTGCAGAATCTGGCCTGCCTTGGCTGCCACATGGAGCGGGGTAGTGCCTTTCTCCTGGAGGGTCATGTGGACACACAAACAGAGTCAGGACTAGAGGCCTGGCATAAAGTAAGTAACTGGACAGCGTGGCTAATTACAAGATGGAGTGAGTCAGCGAGTAGTTTTTTTCCTGACCGGATGGAAGAAGTTGGCCTGAGCGCCGAGGGACAGGAGCCGAAGACACGTCTCTAAACTCCCCGTCCGCACGCTTGAATGAAGTTGCTAATAGAGAAACAAAGAGGGGAGGTAGAGTGTCGGGGGTGGAAAGATTAAACATCACTGAGAGACAGAAACAGGCAGAGTCTCGTTAATAGCCCAGTGGAGCTCCACAGCATTAGAGATCATTTTCATATCCTGCTGTGTCACTGAGATCACTTCCTGTCAGGGGGTTTTATTAGTGAGTGTGCACGAATGTGTGCTCGTGTGAGCGTGTACATGCACACGCAGGCTACTTGTTTATATGCGAGGCCTCCCACTGACATCTATAAATGAAACATCCTTTGTGCTTACACATGCAGTTCAACAATATGGCAATGTCCGTATAGGCCAATTAACCTGAACTCATAAAGTTCTCAACCCCTTGAATGTAGAATACTCGGCTCTCACCTTACTGAGGTCCTTGGTAGTGACGCCATCGTCATCGCGGCAGGGCAGCTTGTGCACAAAGGCCAGCATCTGGTATTTGGCTCTGATGAACTCTGACTTAGTGGGACTGCACAGGCGGAGAAGGTAAGGTGGTTAACACAATTCAAACTTCAGAAAAAGCATGTGAATATTTAGAAAAATCCTATTTGCCACTAAAGTCCAGGTCACTTTGTCATTTAAATTATGCTCGGCAAAACAAATTTTAGGTTTTTCCTAAATGCCCCTTTTTTTTCCCCGAAACAACTGATGTGCATTTTGACTGAAAAGCAGTTCACGCTGTGATTTCACTTTACTCCTTTGGATTGTTGGTGAAAATCTCACTCTCTTATCAAATAAATAGTCTTGAGTTAAGAACAGCATGCCTTAACATGTTTCTCAGCAAGGCCTGAGCGGGCTTTTGTGTTGTTTCCTCATTACGGATTTTCATATAGTGAGTCAAACATGTGAAATCCAGTTTCCATTACTACAAAATGCAAAAAGGTGAACTGGTAGCATTCCTTTTAGTGAATTAAATGGCAAGAATTAACTACTATAGTCATTAATTCAACGATTAGACCGTACCCAATTTACTGTATGGAAAGCATCCGCATCGGTCCGGTACCGCCAGCTTTTGTCATTGTGAAATCTAGTGCATGCACACCATCTGGAAGTGTCCGGTACAACGCTTATTTCTATAGTAACAATAAAGATATTAACAAGTTGTAATTTGAACACGGCTGAAGGTACGATGGGTAAAGTTGGGTTGTGGACTGACGAGGAGCCCCGCATATTTGCTTGATATTGCCCGTGATCTTAACCCGAAGCATTCGTATTTATCAGAATGATCATATGAATAATGGTCAGCAAGAGCGAGCGCTCTTCTGGTAGGCCTGCTCGAATGTCTCAGCACCGAGGGGTGCTTTGCACGGCCCCAGCTTAACACTTGCCCCACACACACGCACACACAGTGAAGCGGTGTCAAGTTTATTAATTAAGTGCAATTATTGTGTTTCTATAAAATCACTTCTTTACATCACTAGTTAGATAATACAACCCAAGTAATAAGAGTATGCAACAAGGGTTCTGACTGTATCCATGTAGTCCTAGTTGTAGGCCATTTTTCTAAATATGAAACAGTAAATATGCACATCAGAAAATGGATCCGCTCTCCTCCAGTAGTTCATTCAAGGGACTCTAAGTATTTTTGTAATTTGGGTGAATTGACCCTTTGCAAGTTAGGAAGGAGATGACGCACGGTCAGACATCGAGCTCACACAACGTTGCCTGTGCGTGCGCCTTGTGCCACAGAAATGGATGGAGAGTCCACGAAGCAACAGTTGACGAGCTCTTACCGCACATTGAAAGGCACTGAAGGTTAGGCCTAATATCCTCCCAATGAAATTTGCCCTTCGATGCCTTCACTGCTATGGATGAGCATTTATTTTCCACTGTCAAGATGACTAAAGGCAACCGTAGACCGCAATACAAACACTGGCGACTGACGGCGCTCAGTGGCTTTGTACTAGCCATTGTATTGTCAACATGGCTATAAAATGCTTAGCCTATTTATAATGTTGTCCAATAGTGAGGAAAAAGCTAGGATACATTATAGCCGATTAACTTACTCTATGGTCAGGGATTGACATTTTTAAATGGTTGGACTTTTCCGTTTTGGCAGATCTGTCTGATGAGATATCATGAAATAGGATCACATGGCGATAAGGCTGCTGTAGGCAACGATTGGCTGTCGATAAGATCTGTGGCCATGTGAGGACATTTATTATATTCAGTTAACATTTCCAAAACCACAGCCTATATTCTGTTAATATGTAGGTTTTTATTTCTTGCGAAGAGGACATTTTTCCACCTTAGAGGACAATTATTGTTAGCAGCTTTTATCAGTAGGCATTTTTTCGACCAAGTAATCAATAACACCTCAGTGTTGTGCATTGTCCGACCTTCACACTCCTATTAGTGTAACAGTGGAAGAAAACTCTCCTATGGAATTTTATTATTCACTTGGCCACCGGATTAGGCTACTGTTGACAGATCAGTGGATGTGATATATTAACAGAGGATGTGCGATCACTTTGCAGCCAATTCACGTTGATGTTGGAAAAGTTTAGAGTTTGTGAAATTAAATGGCTCGGATATTAAGTGTGATGAATCAGTCGGGAGATTACCCCGCATTTTGTAGGCAGAACACTGTTGTCTTACATTTATTCTGTGCTTAGTCTTAGACTGGACACAGCCTAGGTATAACTGAACTGTCAATGTTGTTAATAATGTTGAAGGGTTAGGTTTAATATTAATCCTAGCTATGGGGTTCCTTAACAAGAAACATTTAATCTTGCGAACGAAAAAAACGAATTTCGAACCTTTTTCTATAAATTCTATTTCAGAAAATGCTCGGATATACTTTTTTTTCAGTAGCCGATTTTTGTTTCAGAATAGAAAATTGAGTGAGACAAAGATACACAGGTTGTGCACAATGTCCTTCCACACATTTGTGTAACTTAAGTGAAATGAATAAAAGTTTTCCTCGCAGGTCCAATGCCTGATCTCATGACCCTCCCAGAGCCCCAATTCAACCCAACAAAAGCACTACCAACCTAAACAAAACCTATCCTGTATTTAGTTATACAAAAAAACCTATGAGAACAGAACACGATTCATTAGGAGAGGGATCCAACACAGAGAGAAAACTGTTTAGAAGCCATTAACAAACAATTGGGTGCAAAATGCTCTTCACTACTGAAAATACCAATCATGTTGAGAAAGGATATACAACATCCCTCTGCAGCAGGGACAATAATTTCCCTCAGCAAAAGTGATTGGGGGGAGATGTGCGATAGTGTTGTTCTTCTGTGTATTTTGAGCCTGTAGGGAGTATACTTACTGGACTTTGTCTTGGGGGTTGGGTTTCCTACGGCCGCTCTGCACCTGAGCAGGGTCCAGGAGACTGTGTTCCCATATGGAGTTGGCCCCGTTACTGGCCAAGGTCTGAACCATCTGAAACACACACACACACACACACACACACAGCAGTGACTCAGTGATGGTTCACAATGACGCAGGAGAATGACCACCATCACAAGAATATTCTGCAGAGTAAAGCGACCTGCAGCTAATGCAATACTCTATGTTTTGAATGTATTGCTTTTTTAAATTAATGCTGATGCAAAACTTGTGGGAATAGATTTGCACCCTCAGAGCTGAGTCAGATTTCTGTACCAGTCCTCACCTTCTATGGTAGTATTCTGGGCCACAGGTACTGCATTCATTTGCTTTAATTTTACCAGTCCTTCCCTGCTCACTCTTCATTTCTCAGTCTTACCTGCAGTAGTGCGGGAGGCCATCCACTGTGCCTCAGGTGCTTGACTATGGAGATATGGCGGCCTAAGCTGCGGTGGACTGAACAGCATTCATCACAAATCAGGACCCCTCTGTTGATACTGGTCCAGCCCGGGTCTGACAGACAAACAGAAACAGATGGATGGTGTTACGAGCCTTATAAACATGCCGTGTGGGATGGTAAGACTTTCACTATTGTAAAGAATAAATAAGTGCTTCACAACAACAGTCACTTCAGTCCAGGCTGCATAAACACTAACTCTGTGTTCTCCTATTACAATAGACCCCTCAATATGCAAGTAGTGTAGCGTGGAGAGCCTAAATTACAGTATACTACCACAGGACTCTGGTGCCTTTTCCCCCTCAAGGAGACATGCGGTCTACCTACACTGCTACCCTGTCGAGGCTTCATTCAAGGTCAAGTCAAACATATGCTCCTCTAGTCCTCTTTTTTCAGTTGCTAACCTGCAGTAAAAAATGTTTAATGAAATATGTGAATTTGTACACACAGAGACAAAAATAAGGATGAGAAACATCATAAAGTGAGAAGTACCTCCTAGGCCTGTCACGATAACTACTTTTGTTGGACAATAATATTGTCCCAGAAAATATTGCAATAAACAATATTATTGTCATTTTAAGACCATTTTATGCCACTGACATAATGATAATATAATAGTCTAATAATGTAAGTACTCCCTTTCAAAGAGCAATTAACTTTTAAGCTGCCTGAGCTGCGGCCACGGTGAAACTCAGACAGAGAGCGGACGACGAGAGGATAGAAGCAGCACAACCAGAAATGACAGCAAAACGTATCTCAGACTCAGCATAGTTTTGTTCGGTTACATTCGGCTTAGGCACTGTGGGAAAAAAAGTCTTATAATGTAGGGAAAACCCTGCTGTTTATTCTGGCAAAATGTTCGTGACATTCTTATCCAAATAAACACGCATGTAAACAAAACGGGCAATATTGTACGATATATTGACATGACCTCGATCATTTTTGCTGACCTCGATAAGTCGATAAAGTAATTATCGGGACAGGCCTTGCACCTCTGTCAACAAAGTGACTCCAACTGACTTCAAGTCTTTTAAATATCACAAATGAATGTGCACTTATATATATACATACACACACACACACACACACACACACTATAATATTGTATAATGCACATTAATAGCAAAGCAGCCTTGCACTGTAGATAATGCATCTTTAAAACAAACAGCTGTGAAAAGAATGGGCAATAAGGACAATTGGAATTTTACAATAATAGTGCAGTTTTACATAAAATCATTTAAAGATTATATGAAAAAAAATATACATAATACTGAATTATCAGCCAGCCTTTGTGAGTTGTCTAAGCTACAGCTGGAATATGCTATTTGGAAGCACCAAATACTCGGATAAAGTTGGATCATACACACACTGTATATTCCATATGCTGGGTTGTACTATAATTCCCTTTAGCCCAGCACGCTCCATGAATTGTTACTCACGAGTGAACTAAAGCAGGCACAGAGCCCAGCTTTGAGTGCTTACCAATGTAGGGCTAAATTGAACCTATAAGAACTATTTGAACCCACTCACCTCAGTGTTGTACAGAACTGCAGAAAAAAAGTACAGTAAGTAGGACTTAAGGTCAAAGTCAAGGTTGCACATATTCAGAAGATTTTTTTACCATATTGTATTTTGCTGGTTTTACTAAATATTACAGCAATAGTCTATGTGAAAAACAGAAATATTAAATATTTGAAGATTCAAGACATTTAGATTTCTGATAAAATGAAACATCCCTAACATGTGTATGCTCCTGAATACAGACAGACCAAGTAAACTCTGGCATTTCAGTCAGAAGCAGCTTGGTATAAGACCAATGGTGCCTCAGTGGCTGCGCCAAACCACTACTAGCTTGTGACAGCAGTCTGAGGTTTCCGTAACATTTGGTATTTGTTTTAGTCTGTATGGTGTGATATTGCAGAGATGTATATAATTCTGGGAGGAACATCACTTTTTCTTTCTCCCTAAGAAAACTACCTGGAACTTAATTTTCTAATAGGAATAGATGAGTGCGAAGCAGCTAAGGCCAATGCCAGTCTATGGACACTAGTCATAGAGTCTGGGTCATGTTAATGTCCTCAGGACCCTGATGTGATGAGCAGCTCACATCTAATACAGCCTGCTAAATCAAAACAAATATATGCACAGTTTCATGCATGTGATGCATGCACAAACAGACACACACACACACACACACACATCTACTGTCTGCATTAGTCACTCGCAGGCTGGGATAAAACTGTCTGAGCTTAGGGTATTAATGAAGCTAAAATAGTCCATCATCAGATGAACTGACATGCTGTAAGTCTTTTTGCCCGCAGAATGCAATGCAAAATGGCTTTGATAAAAGCTATAGCCTAGTTTAGAACAGTAGCATATAGGCCTTAAAGGCCGGACTGCAGCAATTTAATTCCTTAATCTGTGTAATAAATATAAAAACTCCCACAGGCTACGCTATCTGCTTGGCTCACTGGATCAATATGAGGCTACACCATTAAGCTATTAGGCCTGGATAGACTATTGGCAGCAACATATTGGGCAAATCTGCAGCATGACATAATTTTGCCTAAATTTGACCTAATTCAGCAATACAACATTGACATTTGTTTTATAACTGTGACTTGTCTGCATAAAAACATGTAGTATAATGATGAATTAATGGTGAACGATAACATTTAAAATCTGGAAAAGTCTTGCTGAAATAAACACTGTAAATGCTGCCTGCATTTACGTAGTTCGACTGGTACATTTCTGGAGGAGTCTCACAGCTCTAAACAAGCATGTCAATATCCAGGAGCAACATGCAGGTCCACTAGCTGGCCCAAGTCACTACTAGGATGATTGAAATTCATACGGTTTTTATTCCCTCTAAGGTTTGCTTTTGAAACTGGTCCAAACCAGACACAACATTAACAATCGTACACCACTGTCAAACTGCTCTAAATGCTTTCACAAGAGTCTCAGTTTCTTATACAATTGCATCAGTGCTCAATACAGAGTTTACTATCATGACAACATGATTCACTGTTGCTATAAACCGTGCAGATTGCCACGGCGTGACATTAAAGCCTCCTGAGGCTTGGCTAGGAATGGGAGTATCAGTCGTCCTTTGTAGCCATGCCATCCAATCATCCCCTAGTATGACACAAAGCTGGGTACTAGGGAGGTGGCCTGTCACCAGTGGCCAGGTCAGCATTTTGCAGAACGCACAGCGTGTGTGTGCACGTCGTCGTAAGGAGGGACTACATGCAAAGAGCCGATGGTAGCAGCAGAAATATTCAGCTAGTTACAGGTACACCAATACAAATACAATGACCACCATTATGAAAAATCAATAATTTGATCCAAGGAAACTCATGTAAATACACTATTGCTTTACAACATATTTTCCTTTTTCCTAACACGATTCATTTTTCAGGTACATAACATAGATCATACCATAAGTTGCTATGGCATTCAAGAAAAGGCATGGACTCTGGGGTTGGTTGGCGCTAATCAGATTATGAAGTGGGAAAAGCAACTGATGGGGCAGGTGGACAGAGAGGCGGGCACTGAAGTAGCAGCAGGGAATAAGTTCAGGTCATGAAGCAGTAGCAAGGTGTACCCAGCAAGATTTTGAACACTGAGCAGTAGGGCCCTCAAGTTTAGACAGTTTTGCACATACAACACAGGGAGAGCAGCTGTTAAGAGAGCAGCTGTTGTAATGCATGTACACATGAATGAATACAAGCAACACACACAAGCACCAATAATCAAGTGCTTCAAGCTAAGCATGAGGTCATGTGAGGCTACATGTGCAAGGCAGAGGCAAGAGAGGGGATACCAAGGTTGTGTTGGCATCACCTCTACCTCACTTTGCGCCAAACACACATGGGTGGTAAAACCTACAAATATGAATGTTCACTGCAGTGGCGACACATGACAGTATGGCTAACTTTGCTCTCATCTGACAGGTGAAATTTTAGCATATTTCTTCTATTTAACTTCATGTTGAATCCGGTTACATTTTACACTGTATGCTGGCTTTCAAGTTAATTTGCTCCTGTAAACTCCCTCAGCGTTAGTCACTAGTTCATTTGTGAACCGTGGAAGACACTAAAAATGTGAAATAAGTGAGGTAAATTGTTAGAAACCGTCACTCAAGTAGGTAACGTTAAGCTCTTTTAGGGTTTTTCAACTGTCTACAGGAATTACAAAAAAAATAATGTCAGATACCGTTAGAATGACTGGCTGGTAGCTGGCGCGTTGGCTGAATCGGCTTGACTAAACAGACTTAGTGCAGCAACTTGCTGTTTAGCAAAAGTTAGCTACACTAGCTAACGTTGTAGCCAAGCTAGCAACGTTAGCCAGGTACACAATCTCAAAACGCCGCAGGCAAGTGCTAACAATAACACAACGGTTATGAAATCAGGAGTGTGTGTGTTAGTACATTAGGTGTAAGCTAAATGTTTAACTTATAACAGCCAGCAACGCAGTGAGCCAAAATCTCCTGCTCGTTAGCCAGGCTAAGCTAACGTGTTAACAAGTCAGTCCCGGTCTCGAAAATCAAAACAAACGTCTCTCCAAGAAGGAAGGCGACATAAATCTGACACAGTCACTGCAGCAAACAAACTGGTGGCCCTCGCACATGATCTTGGTCAAATAGATATACATATCAAGCTGCTCAATGGGGCACATTGACGTTGAGCAGCTATTAGCCAAAGATATTGCCCGTTGTGATAACACGCCTATTTTTCACTGTTTATTTGGGGCCTAAGCGACGCTTGGAAGCCCTGGCCGTTTTCCTGCTCTGCAGACCCGCTGACAGCGACAGCAGCTTCGGCCCTGTTGTCCCACCATGTCGCCCTCACAACGTATTGTTCCAGCATATTTGTCTATTTTCCATTTATTTGCCTCCTCCTTACCTGGCGCACTGCAGTCGGCGCAGACTTCTGTCCTTTGTAGCTTTCTTGACATCTCGAAAGTCGCTGAAATCGAGAGGTGGATGTCGGCGATGTTGTGGTTGTTCGCCCTTTTCCCCCGAGCTACCGACCGACGTCTGCCGTCAACCGATGCGGCCCCTGATTCCCCGGAAGCCGGGTGGTGTGATCGGCGTTCCCGGCCAGCTGACAGTTGAATTTCCCGTTTGTTCTTACGGTCCCTTCGCCCACGTTCACCGCTGAACGACAGTCTAGAGCCAAGTTATGTGAACATAGTTAATCTGGCTGTTTGTATGAACCTCATATCGGAATATTTCCCTAATCTGTTCGCTGCATTGCCTGCAACTCACCGAGAGACGGCAGCTCTCTACCTGTCAGTTTCCGCACACACACCCAACGTCCCCGCAGCCTACCTATGGATGGGCAGGGAAGGTGACGGGGCATTAATAATGCTGACATTATTTAAAGGTGAGGTCGTCGATTTAACAGACAGATCAAAAAAGGGTAAAACAGCCAGTCAACTCAGCAATATTTGTCAAACCCACTGGCCAAAACGTGGCTAAATATGTATGAACAGATTCTTGCCTGGACTACTTTGTTATCTCCTTTAAACAGCAATATAAGGATTGGTTCAATATTATTTGCTGCAGATATTTTGCATCTGTGAAAATGTAAAGCATTAGCCCTTGTCATTGAAGGGACAGTTCGTTTTTTCCCAAAAATGACATATTTTCCCTCTTACCTGTAGGGCTATTTATCCATCTAGATTGTTGGTGCGAGTTGCCGAGTTTTGGAGATATCGGCCGTAGAGATGTCTGCCTTGTTCCCACCAAAACAATCTAGATGGACAGATAGCACTACAAGTAAGAGGGAAAAAACATTTTCGGGGGTAAACTGTCCCTTTAAATTAATCTAACAACAGATGAGAGTAGCATGGTCCTCGTTTAACCTCATAACGGACACACTGAAGAGCATATTTCTTTTAACAAAGAAATGTTGTATTTATTGCAAAAAAAGGGGAGTGGGGCGGTGTGTGTGTGTGTGGGGGGGGGGGGCTCATTTGAAGTTTTGGTAACAGATAAATAAAACTAATGTTGTTTTTGTCATTGCATTTGATTGTTTTCATTCTGTCATAGCCTACAGATGACAGCACACATGTCCAAATACGAAGACACACAAAAAAAAAAATGTAAAAACGCAGATTAAATCCAAACATGGGACCTGAACATTCAAAGACAAAGACTTACATTTAATAAAACAAACTATAAATAGCATGTAGGCCTAACACAAGCAAGTGGGTATTTATAAAATTGAAGTAGGCTATGACATAGGACAAAAACACTAAATGAATAAAGGTTAAGCTTTGATTTAAACTTTAAATTGATTCATTTTTAATCTGAAATGGAATATATGGTCCTTTGCTGTCAGTGTGCATACTGCCTTTTTTTTTTACCTCTACTGTAGGCTATCACTTCTTTAACCTTCCTGTAGGGGGCTATTCTATGTAGTTTCCTGTGAAACATTTGTGTATGATTTCTGCGGCTCTTTTTCTCGAGGCATCTGTTTTATCACAACATCCCTGACAGCGGATTGGCTGAATGTGCGCACATTTCATTGCAGCGTGTCAACGCATCTTTCCCAGTCACCACCGGATGGGAGGAGAGGAGGAGGATAGATGTGTTAGAGTAGGCAGGGGAGGAATAGAGAGGGAGGCAAGAGGTGGAGGAACGGGTGGTAAAGAAATAAAGGTGTAGCCTAATCTACTGAGACAACCGAACGAGGGGTGTCTTTCTGTAAATGATTTTCACGGGGCTTTGCTGTTTATTCTCAGCAGAGCGAGCAGGGAATCATTCACTATTTCTGACGCGTAAGGCTGTCCCTGTACGCCTTTGGGCATCACCGCCGATAAAGGATGATAGGCTTGATTATGTAGCGTAAATTGATAGCAAAGTATCCTTGCAATCCACAGTGAAGAAAGAAGAGCAAGCAAACTATGATCCGAGGATGATTTCTGCTAAGAAAACTCCGGAGAAGAGTCGTTATCCTATCCACTATTTGGTGTGGCACAACAAACACCGACAGCTGGAGAAAGAGCTGGCCACGAACGAGCAGGTGAGACAGAGAAGAGCGATCAAACACATCTCTCCTTACAGACATAGGCCCGTATCTTTATTATGAGCCTTTATATGGGCGGGTGGGTTCATAGATTCAGGAGGTGGTGGTAGATGCCCTCCATGGAGCACCTCATTCAAGAACCTGGTCAATAATTGGGGATAGCGCAGTTAATTATTATCTACAGGGTGGAGGGGGACACTTGTAGACCATATCATCAGACGTTTTTTATTGTCATTCATTCTGAGTGACATAACATAGTTTATGTCAAGGATCTGTTATTAACTGCATTGGGCCATAAAATAGTCATCCTTCCAGTAATTTTAATTTGCATGGGAAGTTGTAACGAGTTTATTCCTGGAAAAATTCCAAGTGCAAATAGCTGTAATTGCTTAACCTGATGGTGTGGTAGTGTTTATGTATGTTTGTGCCTGTGTGTGAGCAGCATTTGTGCATTATCTACTCAAAACTGTAGGCTCTCTACCTTCCCACCAGCCCCTAAACCATTTGTGAGTGGGTGAGACAATGCAGATACTGAGCATGTGGGCGAACAGTTGCCAACCCACCACAGTAAATACAGTAATGGAACCATGAAGGTATTTTATTAGGTTTCCAGAGAAGATGTTTGTCATAATCAAAAGCTTGGGAAATTATATTCACCCACTAAATTGGAGTGCTTCAGCTTAGGGTGAGGGCCTCGATAATATGATCAGAATTATACTATTGTGTGTGTGTGTGAGAGAGAGAGGGTGACTGTGCAAGAGCATGCATGCGTGTGTATTGAGCCCTTTTTTTTTTGTTTGTTTTTTGCAAATGTACTGAGGCGCTTTGCCATTATATAAGAGATGCTCTGCATGTTAGCAGCTACACAGATTTATGAGTGCATGCATCATGCAGCGGGTCTCCAGACATCACACTTTCACACACGTACGCACACTTGCCCGCGGACATTTACTTGCCTGCACATGCACACTCTTACCTTTTTGAGGATCATAACCCTGGAAGCCTTTTCTTCACACCAAAATGGTCAGCAAGTGCCCCAAAGGCAGATGTCAATTGGTTTACCACAATCCCTACATTTACAGTAAGGGAGTGTGGTAGTGACATTTACAATTGAACCCTTGACAATAATTCTAACTATTGGGAAATAAATGGGAAAACTAATCATACCTCACAGTGAAGAGGCTCTAAGAACAGATTAAGAACTCTGGTATTTAAGTCAATGTCAACGGTAACACTGCATTTCATAGAAAGGGGAGCTATAAATGAGACATGTATGCTCTTGAGACAGAGGAGACAGCAAAACCTTTTCAAACGTATTTAGCTTTGCAGGTGTTGTATACTTATTTTCATACCCTGCTGGCTCAACACTAAATTAAAATGAACAGATGACTCTTCATTTGGGTCTTTGGTTAGAATTCATTAATAAATGTATAGGTTCAATGCACAAGGATCCATCTTTAGCCAGTAGCTAGCGAAGTGGCTCGAACGATGACACTTAAAATGTCTTGACAACTATTGGATGGATTGCCAAGGAATTGTATACAATGCAGATATTCATGGTACCCAGAGCGTGAATCCTAATGACTCTGGCAATCACCTGACTTTTCATCTAGTACCACCAACTGGTCAAAATCCAAAAGTGGCCCAACACTTTTGCCGAAGCAGGATGCCTCTAAAACTATAATTGCCAACAGCCAAATCTGTATTTTGAGATATATGCCAAGGCAGTACAGACATCTTGTGTTTTACTGTAATGTCTTTGTCGACTCAGTCCCAATGCCAGAGAAGCACAGCTGTGGCATTCTACTAATTTTCCGAAACATACATATCATCGACTGTTGCCAAACAGGTCCGACGGCCACAATGTGGGAAGATGCATGTGGCATAACAACGTGTGTATGTACTGTATTAGGGCAACCTTGTATTTAATAAACTTTTTACGTAATCTTTCGACATGAGAACTACATCACTGTACTAGTATTTTTTGTAAGTATATGATAACCTTCAAAACCTAAACATAGTATAACTATTGCTATACTTAGTAAAAACTGTTTCATTTATTTCTACATCCATCTTAAATGTAGAATTGTTAACTCATTATCTACTAACCTCGTGACGTCTTCCCCTGTGCCCATATTTTTGTACCAGTAGGTAGTGATACTGTATTTTTTTGGTATCGCTTATGTACAACAAAATGTGTTGTACATTGTAATTTCTGGGCTGCAATCTAAAATGTTACCGAAATATAAATTATTCACATGGATATAGGTCAAATTTCACATAAACATCTCTAAAGCGAAACCTTTGGTGTGTTTGGTTTAATCAATAGATTAGTCCTCACAACCCCATAGTCATTCATTTTTCAGGAACCCTTACATCTATAAATAATTTGTGATGCAAATGCTATTGCTCCTCTGCTGTAGATTTGAACCCAGGACCTTTATATCATATCTTTGATCTTTTTATAAACTAAGCCAAACTGACTTCCTTGTAGTTCTTTTTCCTGTATGAGAACAAACACAAATCTGTTGAACATCTCAAGTACCAAAGTGTTTAGAATCCAAAAAGATTTGATGCTGATCCTTAGTAAATCAGCATGATTAGTCACCCTCCTGTTGTGCTTGTGTTGGATAAGGACTTTTTTTAAATTCTAATTGGCAATGCAGATCTATAGGGCAGTCTCTACCAAGTATCATGGCAAACTAATGTTCAAATATATAATATTCTGTAATGTTGTTCACCACAGTAGACACTTTATGAAACATGAGCACTGTGTGATCTTAAATCTATGCAGTGTTTATACCTATGCCTATCTATGTAATCTGAGTCAATGAATCCCCTTGCTTCTTGACTATATAGGATTTCATAGGTGCCATATTTTTACGGCTTTGAAGCTGTTTTTTAATGATGTGAAAAGAAGCACCAACAAAATAGAAAAGAGGGAGAAAGGCAGATAATATGACTTTTTACATTTTTCACAACAACCATTATTCCTCGGTCTTTTCATGCCAGCTCCAGAGGCACTCTCCTGGACCCTAAACCTCAGTTATCAGCTATCTGTGTTTGATGGCAGATCAGAGCAAGTTGTGAGGAGACAGGTAGTAAACAACAGCTGAAAAAGGGAGTTTCATTTCTCTCTTCTCTTGTTCCCCTCTCATTGTTGATGAACTTCTGCTCTGCTTTAACAGTCTCTTCAAACTATCTCTTGCTCCTTTGCTTATTTTGTGTGTTTGTTTGTGTGTGGGTGTATGCACATCATGGTTTTGCATGTGTGTACAACCCAGTGCTTTTTTGCAGTCAAACCTTTTACACCCTATGAATTTATATCAGCTACTAAACTAATTCAAGTAGTATGAAGTCAGCATCACACCCTGGAACTCATCTGACATCTACGGTATTACATGCTTTAAATGGGAAACTGAGCCACTAAACTAGGACAGCACACACACACCATCACGCTCCAACCCCGAGCTTCTGTCAGTCACACACATGCAAAACACATATGCATACACATGTGTGATGCCGATGACAGGTGTCAAGAAGCATTCTGAATGACTGAAACTCCCATGGCTCTGGTCGGTTCGCATTCTGACGGCATGGGGATTTTTTTTTTTTTTACAGTTGAATGCTGAACGAGTTATGAATGAAGTTAATTTAGTAAATAAAAGTAATTCAAATGTAAAATGTAAATCTCCCTGCAGCATCTGTAGGGAAAAGTTTTGTACTAACAGAAACATTTCTTTGTTGAAACACTGAATATTATTCAGTCATTTTCTGCTTATTCTGTAATAGCAACCATGGTGGATTTGAATTTGGTTGCGGTAAGCCCACTGAAGGAGTGAAGACAAAAGGTCTGGCAGATTATATCCAGTTCATACAGAACTTGATTTTCTAGTACTGTTTATCAAATCTGGTTGATGGTATAGCTGACATAGAAAACCTACATGCACTTGGTATACTGAAGTGCGTTTATGATCCACTTTTGGATAAATATTTCTATTGTGAGCATCAGCCATGACAGCAGAAGACCGGGGGAGCATAGAAGAGGAAGAATAATATTAGAAAGACATGTGCATAATCCTTGGTGCAACAATGTATTAATACAATACTGTGAATTTTGACAGTTCCTATGATATCTTATGATAGGCATTAGGATATCACATTATGGCCATGCTGTTATGGCCCACATAACAAAGGCAGTATTGTGCAGATATTGCATGATAATGGCTGTGGAAGAACAGTATAATATCACTGACCTTGGCAGTATGCCACAGTAAAATAAAGGTAATCTACAGCCGTCTCCATATCGGAGCTTTTTAAAGCCTGCCTGTGAAATGGCGAGACTCATTTCATTTCACCATGGGCATGCATCAAATATCCGGCACTGTTTCTGATCACACTCTTATTTCCTTGCAGCACAACAAAGCAATGAATGGCTTGTTGATGCGTGGCTGCGTTAAAAGTTTTTTTTACAACACTTGGGGTATGAGAATGTAAAACTATTATGTAAAGACTCCTATGTTTGCCCAATCTTCCTTAAGCAGCATGTAACAGATTATATGTGTGAGCAAGTGAGGGGAGCAGAATTGCTGCCACAGCAGGATACTGTGGAATAATTGCTACATCGGATATCAATGTTACGACTCAAAGCCAGAGAGAAGATAGTAACAGGAGGAGTGGTTTAATAAATGCCAGAGACACACAGCTGACCACAGAGAGAAGTACCGAAGGAAAGAAAGAGATGCGAGGAGTAGTAAACCAGGAAGAATAACAAGCAGGGGGGGGGGGTAAAAAAAAGGGATGAGAGATCAATTTTTAGCTGTTTTTTTTACCAGATTCATAAAACGAGGATGATGTTAAGGAGCAAAGTGACAGCCAGTAAAGAGAGGTGAAACAGTGAAAGCAAGGAGGCTACAGTGACAGACTGAACCGAGGAGTGTAGGCACAAAGAAGGCGATGAGGGGAGTGAAGACAGGGAGAAGAGGAGAGGAGGTGGGGAGGATATAATGAGAGAGTTTGACCATGAACAGTCTGTCTGGGTTGCACACAGACTTAAAAGCACAGTGTGATTGAAAAAGAACAGGGCCATGTAGAGAGTGATGGTCTATCTCAAGACAAAGGCAGGAAATTACACAAAGATCTCTGCTCTTTTTCTCCGTTGCTGTTTCTTGTCCTCTCTGTGTCTGACCCCAGCTCTCCTTTTCTCTCAGTGCATGGTATGATTATGATGCCCTCGGCAAGGTGCTAATGTTAAATCAGCATTTTAAAGTCTTATGCTGGCTTGCTGGCATGAGGGAAAGGAGGCATAAATTAAGGTTCATGGGTTCATTGCCTTCACTCTAGGTCTAAATCTTTACGCCAACCATCTGCTATCTGCTTGCACGTTCCCTTCTCTTCTCAGCCTCCTTCTCCCTGTTTCCTCTAATAATATCCATCCACTGTATAAAGTTTTCCTTATCCTCTTCCCCTGGTGCCTTCTTTACCTCCACCAATCCATCTATCAACCCCACCCTCACGCCTCTTACTTTTAAGAGTTGCTGAAAGCTTTTAACAGAGAGAGACAGAGAGAAAAAGATACACAGATTGGCAGTAAAATGTTAAAGGAAAGGGCGATTGGTGATGAAATGAAGGATGATATGAATCGGGTATTTCTTTTCAGTCCCTGTTACTGATCCTGTGAAAGTCACCACCTCCAGAATAGGTGAAACACATCCCCCACATGTGAATATTGCAACCATCATGTTTGACTATAGGTGTTATGCACTGTATTAATCTTCCATGTGGTTTTGTTGGCCAGCCAGCATCTCGTACGAGGTCATCGTCACCCAGGCTGTGCTCAGCACAGGTGCCAAAGTCATGACCTCAATTGGGAACATTGTCAATGTTTTTGAGCAGCTCCTGAGCCCTGTGATCATGCCTTCCATGCAGAGGACATTACTGAAAGAGTCTGCAGGGTCAGATCCCATTACTCTGGTAGTAATGTGTTAATGTGGAAGTGAAGTTCCAGTCAATGGTACCATGATAGCACATTAGCTTGATATATTTTATCTTATGATGGTGTTGTCAGTTTAGGATTGGCTAATCGTACGTTTGGATTTAATCACTTGGTTAGGATATTCTCTACGGTGTATGTTATGCTGTTTGTTTGTACAACTTTCAGTTTAGCTGCAGCCCTTCAAAAAAAACTGGGCTTAAGTAACTAAATTTAAAGTTATTACAAACGACTTGACGAAACGAAAATGACAAAAATAAAGCAATAGCAAATAGATAACCATGTCTATTTAGTCAGTATCTGTTATATAAATATTTAAAATATTCAGACTGTGTATTTGAAGAATTCACACATACATACGTATTTGGTATTTGGTATCAATGTATGAATATACAGTATGGTTTGTGTGCACATACGATTCTCAGATTTCAATTCCATACAACTGTGCAAAATCTTTTTATTTATACTCATTTCTTTCTGGTGGTGGACTCCTGTGTATACAAGTTTAAGCAAGTCTATGTATGTTCAAATGGGTAAATCAATACACGGATTTTTTTGGAATATATGAATTTGTCCTGCTGCTTTAGCCTGTGGTAAGTGAGCAGTGAGAAGAAGTGCTCTTTCTCTCTCTATCGGCCTGCATGCATGTCCTGCCTCATGTTTTGAGGTCATGAGGTCTGTCAGCTCACTGCAACAAATAGGTGTCAGCACCTTTAGATAAACATCAGAGAAACTCTCTCTTTGCTTTTGTTGCCATTCTGACAGGTCCACCAGCATCCCACCCGTTTGTGCTTTCTCTGTCTCTGTGCGTCTTTCTGTCTGTCTGCCTATCAGTCTGTCGAGATTGGTGATGGCAGCAAACAGTATTAAGTGCAGTGAAACAGAGAAACATAGCATATGCTAGAATGTGGGTCAGCATTTTCATTTGGTATGTGATTTGGTACAGTTGGTGTTATTTCTAGCTCAAATTCGCAGCGCTTTAATGCACCTGCACAAGTGGAAATTAACTTTTTTAACATTTGTTCTGCTCAGTCTATCATCTGTGATGCAGGTTTCCATTTGTCCTTTTTTTTCTGAAGCAGTGTCACATTGGAAATGGATCAGAGTTTTCATGGCGGTATAGCGTTTGTCAAAGTCTCCTCTGCATGTAGAATCACCGAGGCGAGAAGGGAGACAGGGGGGGAGGAAAAGTTATTTTTATACTCCTCCCTCCCATTGCCACCCTCTGCTCCTGTGCGCCCCATGCACAAACATTTTGGGAAAGCTGCTGTATGTGTATATGTGACGTTTGTGTGTGTGTTGGTGTGTGTGTGGTGTTTGTATGAAAGATTGATGTTGGCCTAAGTACCTGCCAAGCTGCATCAGGCCAGGAACACATTGAGCGAGGGAGAGAGGGGGAGAGAAAGAGGAAGGGAGGGGGAGTGGGAGAAGGAGCAGATGCCACAGATAGAGATGCCTATCAATAATGCAACCTCCATTGAGCTCACTATTGAGGGAGGGTAAGATGGGAAGGAACGAAGGAAACTGAGGGAGGGAAGAAAAGGATGACTAGCAACGAGTTTGATTATAAGCCATAGATACGGGGCAAGGAGAGACAGAAAAGAGAAAAACTGAAGGAATGTAGTGATAGAGATGAAAAAAAAAGAGTGAATTGTGCAAAGGAATAACTTGTGAGGGTAGTGAAGAAAAGCAAAATAGAGCAAGGACAGAGATGCAGATCTGAAAGAAAACGTTTTTAAAAAGTGGTGGAGGAAAGTGGTACAAGACGTTTTGGAGAAATAGAGGAAGAAGGCAGGATGGAAAGAAGATACATGGAGGCAAGAAAGAGAAAACATGAACAGTGTGCTTCCTTTGTCTGAAACCCATGCAGAGAAAACATTTCTCACATCTCATTATATTGTTTTCTCAACAAGGAACTATATGACATCATTAGACAACATTTTCTTCTTTTAATGAAGCAGTTTGACACGATGCTAATGGTGAGACTTTGTTAATTTTTATGAGGAGAGCAGAATCCCAGAAACTGCTGTGTGTGTTGGGATTTACCATGGTTAACGGGGGATAATTATCAAAAATAATCATAAATAATTACTTTAATGAATATAGTCCTCGGGGCCACCAGTCTTTTTAAAGAAGAGAAATGATAGCTAATTAATTGATTCAGTCTCATAAAATACACTAAACTATCAATTTGGAACGGATTAATAATTAAATTACCACAATTACCATTAATAGCTGATATTGAAGGAGTTCAACATTGGCAAAATATTCACTCTTGTGCAACATTAACGAGACGAGCATAATTACACACAAGCATTTACTAACAGATGAAAGAAGCAAAAACACACAGTGTGAAGTCTAACTAGTCTAAAGTACACTAAACTACGGAACAAAGCGTGTGCGTTTGTGATCCCAAATTGCGGCTATTGCCAAGACCGCATGTCGTCAGACAAAGAAAGTTCATTCAGAATAGCAGCAAGGCAATGAATGTTAAAGAGTGTGGCTCTGAGTGGGTCCCACCTGCAGCTCAAGGAGAGGCTTTACATCTAAAAATGAACAGGAGAAAACAAAAGCACCACATTGTGTGTAGCTATACTCTAAGAATCCATGTTTACATAATCAAGTGCATGTGTACATATTTAGCCAATACATCTGATAATCCTTCATTAATCAGTTCAGCAATGTATGTTCACTGGACTCATACATATTCAAGTCAATACATTTTAATATGTAGCCCAAAATCAGTTCTGCCTCACAGGGTTTTACAATCTGTACATCAGACAACACCCTCTGTCCTTAGAACCCCGGATTGGAATAAGGAATAAACTACTCAAACAAAAAAAATGTGATAGCGTCCATTAAGCCAAAAATACACTTTATACCTTTTGTTCATTTCCTTCCAGGTATTCATTACATATACAGTGGCAAGGAAGAGTATGTGAACCTTTTGGAATTTCATTGTTTTAATAAAAATTTGTCAAAATGTGATCTGATCTTCATCTAAGTCAAGGGTATTGCCAAACGTAGTATCTAAAAATAATTACACAAAAAAAAAATTCTGATCTTTAATTTTTTTTATTGAACACTCACAACATGGCAGTGGAAAACGTAAGTGAACCCTTAGAATTAATAACTGGTTGACGCCCCATGGGCAGCAATAACCTCAACCAGGCGCTTACTGTAGCTGTGGATCAGACCTGCACATCTTTGGAGGAATTTTAGCCCATTAGTCCTGGCAGAACTGCGTTAGCTCGGTCATATTCTTTGGATGTCTCACGTGTATGGCCCTCTTCAAGTCGATCCATAGCATCTCTATTGGGGTGAGGTCTCTGGGCTCTGACTTGGCCACTCCAGAAGGCGGATTTTGTTTTTCTGAAGTCATTCTGTTGTGGACTTGCTCCCGTGTTTTGGGTCGTTGTCCTGTTGCGTCACCCACCTTCTACACAGTCTCAGCAGATGTACAGACATCCTCACATCATCCTGAAGAATTGTCTGATAGACTAGGGAATTCAGCTTCCCCTCATTGATTGCAAGCTGGCCAGGCCCTGATGCAGAAAAGCAGGCGCAAATCATGATGTTTCCTCCACCATACTTGACAGTTGGATGATGTTTTCATGATGATATGCCGTGCCCGTTCTATGCCATATGTAGCGCTTTATGTTTTCCAAATTGTTAAATCTTTAGTTTCGTCACTCCACAAAACATTTTGCCAACACCGCTGTGGAGTGTCAATGTGCTCTTTTGCAAACATCAGGCATGCAGCAATGTTCTTTTCAGTAAGCAGTGGCTTCCTTCATGGCATCCTGCCATGGATACCCTACTTGTTCAGTATTTTATGTATTGTAGACTCATGAATAGAGTTAGCAAGTTCCAATGATGCCTTCAAATCTTTGGCTGTCATTCAGGGTTGTTTCTTTACCTCATTGATGAATCTTCGTTGTGCTTTAGGGTGTTATTTTGACTGGGCACCCACTTCTTGGTAGAGTATCAACAGTCCCAAAGTGTCACCATTTGTAGATTGCTTGCCTAACTGTAGACCTTTCCAGCTTTAAGTAAATCAAAATTTTTGGCGCATCGCTCCTCTGAAAGCACGTTTTGGCAAGGCATGGCTCACACAAGCATGTTCTTCTTGTGCAGTGCAAATGCCAAAAGTTTGAGGGGTTTTTATCCATCAAAGTAGCTGTAGTCCACACCTCCAAACGTATTATCTTAACGAGGCTCCAGGTGTGCTTAAACCTGACTCCAATTAGCCTTTTTGAGGTTCACATACTTTTTCCACAAGCACTACGAGGGTTTTTGGTTGTCCTCAAGAATTTTTTGTGTAATTATTTTTAGAAGCATTATGTTTGTCAATACCCTTGACCTAGATGAAGACCAGATCAAAGAACACCAAGAAATTCCAAAAGGTTCACATACTTTTCATTGCCACTGTATTATATGAGTATGGACACACATGGATGTAAACTGCAACTTGACTGGTTGGCGGAGGCATACAACCACAAGGCAGTAATTCTAGTTTTAACTTTACAATGCATTTTGAAGTTGATTCAAAATGAAATTGTTGATTTTACAAGCCAACTTTAGCTTAGAAAACCAAAATGTCCTACACTGTCTGAGTGTACGACTGTCCAGGATCAGAAATACAGTGTGGCTTCAACTGCTGAAGACAAATATTAGATACTTTTGTTGATATTGCTTTTCTTGTTATAATGAGAAAATAGTTATAGTGGTATGGTAGGTTTTAAAAGCAATTTGAGAAATGGTTATTACTTTGGTCCATAATAGGTTTTTTAACTGAAGACATTTTAAAATGACACAGTAGGAAAAGCACAGGGGTAAATAATAAAATGAATAATTGCTGAGTTCCATTTAGCTGCTTCAATTTCCGGGTCCTGGTATTGTGCATGTTGGCTCACTGTCAGACTATCGTGGTTTATTGGGGCACTTGAATAGAGCAGAGCCATCTTAATGTTATTAGTTACACCTGTGCTTCTCCTAATATGACAGGTTAAAATGTCTGCTGTCAAAAACGCCCGTGAGATACATTGGCATTATAATGTGAAAAAAAGAGTTTGATTTACAATAAAACAAATTTAAAAACTTCATTTCAACAGAAATATTGTACTGTACATAATGTGTGTCATGTGCCCCACCCTTCATCACAGACGTAACCAGAGCATGCCCTCCACTATGTTTCATTGTCGAATGAAGAGTGAGCACCAAGAGAGTGTGTATGTGTGTGTGTGTGTGTGCGAGACACAATATGTGGCCCATTACAATTTCCTCCAGAGAGTTCCTAGTGTGTTAATGGGAGAGGGAACTCAGTGTTCTTTATCATGATTTAGTTTTAAGTTTATGTGTGTTTGTGTGTTTGTGTGTGTGTGTGTGTGTGTGTGTGTGTGTGTGTGTGTGTGGGTGCGTGCGTTTTGTTTTTCAACGGAACACTGTTCACATGTGAATAAGTAAGTATGTCACTATGTCTGCAGGTCAGTGTGCAGTGATGGGAGGACATTAGCTCTGAGTGGGCTTAAGTGGTGCTTCTGTGTTTGTGTGTGTGTGTGTGTGTGTGTGTGTTTGTGTGCCACTAATGTTTCTGTGTTGCTGTTGAAATGCTCAATGAATAGCTTAGCATGTTGCTGTGTGTCACCACTGCTTGCCTACATCTCCACCTCCTGTTTTCCATCAGTACAGTTTGTACTGTCCTGAACTTCATCTAGAATTAACAATGTAAATTGTAGCTCTCTATGTGCTCTGCCAACTCTGACCACCGTCTGTCAATCTCTGTCTGTCGCGGCTACTTTTGATGCAAAATTGGACCAAATGAACCACAGCAAATCCCTTGAGACTGACTGTTTAGCGCTCGAAGGTGTCACCACAACAAATTTCTTGCACACTGACTCTCGTTGATTTGAAGGTTTGACAAGGGGTAGATGTTGTGGTGCGGTGTTGGTTTGCCAGTGATAATAAAGGAGAGCTGATGGTGGAGAGGTTGCTAGATCCAGACTGTGACCCAGATTGGGGATGCCTGGCCCTTTCAAACTCCAGAACTCCTTGGTGAGAATTATGAATGCTGAATGATGCTCGCAGTCAAAATGTTCTGACTTTGAATAAGGTCAAAAGATAGGAATAAGGCCTTTTGTCAGACATCAACAAGCTGATGACCTACATAATGGATATAGCTAATAATACTGCGTGCCTATTAGTATAATGCATCACAGAGAAGTGCTATAGGAAAAAATATAAGTCAAGAAGATAGGTGAATATATATTCTCCTATTCTTGCTTTTTTAAATAATTCTTCTCACCAAGACAGGAGCTACATCAGGTGTAGTTGAGGAGAGGGGGCAGCAGCTACAGAAACTACACTTCAGTGGGTTGTTCTGTTGTTTCCCTGTTTCATTCTGTGTTATATTTTGTACATACTGTTTTCTGGCTGCATCCTGTACTCTCTCCAACCTGTCTCCTTCTACATCCTCCCTTTCTTCTGTAATCACCCCACTGCTATCCTTTCCTGACTGTCCCTCCCCCTCTTTCTGTCTCCGTCCACCGTGCCACATGTTTCTGTTTATCCTCGCCCTTATTTGCATCCCTCTTTCCCTCCTCTCCCCCCTCCGCTCCAGCTCCCCTCGCGTCTTCAAGCTACATTTCAGCCGCTCACTCTCAGCTCTTGTATCCAGAGTAAGTGAAATCGAGTACAGCTGTAAAATAAGCTTAAATTGATAATCACCAATGTTACACACAGCCGCTTAGAGGGGAAGCAATGGATGAAAGGACAGACGAACTGAAAGAAAAGCCAAGTTTCTTTGTTTTACTATTTCTCTCATCTACTTTTTTTACCATCATCTTTGTTTCAGTATCTCTGTTTCGCTCTTTTTTCTCCCTTTCATGTGTCTACAACAATAGGTGACGTGTTCTTTCCATAATACCATTTCCTTTTTTGGTCGGGGGGAGTTGGGGGTTCCAGGACTCAATATTAATAATCAGTTGTGGGTTTTACTTACGCAGGCTCTTTCTCTCATGTTTTGTCAATGATGGACACCTTACTTTAGTCTTTTCTTCCTGTGAGATTGACAATTCTTCATATTTGTGCATGTTGTCTGTCCGTTGTGACCCTGCTTGTTGTAAACATGCACACACACACACACACACACACACACACACACACACACACGGCACTGAAAGTGGCCGTATTTGCATGCTATACCTGGGCTCGTGATCCAGTGCACACAAACAAAGCTGACTGCTCTCTTTCTTCCCCTGCGTTGCTATGACGCTCCCTCCCTCTATTCCCCAGTCTCCACAGTTCCTGAGGGACTCCCGCATGTTGTCGTCTTCTTCAGCTCCCCTCTCTGCCTCCTCGCTTCTTACTCTGTTTCTCCTTCTTTTCTCTTTCCTCTCCCCTCCCCACATCTTTGTTTGCCATAGCCATCGCTTGCAACAGCAATCTATCGCTCTTTTCTTTTTCTCTCTTTCTCCTTCTTTGCCTGTCTTATATGTTACAGTTGTTGCTGACAGACAGTTTCTCTTCCCACATTATTTATGTCTGTCTCTTTCTCTCTTACACTTTCTCTTCAGGGTTGCTTGTGAAAGAACTGTGGAGAACAGAGAGCTGTTAACCAAAGAGTGGATAGTCGGAGATCGTACAGAGATAGTACACCCATTAACACACTAAAACCATGATATCATGTTCTTATTATTGAGTTATGCTTTTCTAAACTCAAGCCATTATATATTTAAACATTTCAAGAGCTTGTGAGTGTCCTTGTGTATGTGAGCATTTCTATGTGTATCTTTGTGTGTATCCCATGCGGTTTTCCTCATTTCCCTTGCAAATACCAGAAATAGAGGGCTGCGGTAACTGCTTCATAATGTAACTGCTGGGTCTTCCACGCTCTGCTCACAGTGTGTGTTTCTCGGAGTGTAACAGTTAACCTCTGTTGGACGGTAGCTGCCAGTCATTTTTATTAAGATATTATACACTGAGCACAGTAAACACCCAGGGCAGCTTGAATTGGACTTTTTTTTTGGTCTATTCTCAGTTACTTAAAAATGCATCTTTAACACATTTCCTCCTCCACTGCTTTGATATAGAAATGTATTTGGATCGATTAGGATTCAGACCTCTTCCCTGAATTCACCTGCGCAGCCATATTTCTGATATAATGTAGATAAACACACAAATAAACACAACTACTCAAATCCTCACAATGTTCTCTATATGGTTTCATTTTTATTCCTAGAAAGAATTCTCCACAGCTTCCTTAAGGTCTTTATTAAAGTGCTGACTCTGTGTACACTTATCTCAGAGAGTAATCCTTAATTAGAATTCAAGCCTGCAACGGATTGACGGAACTGATCTTGGATCAGCCAAGGCCCTGGATAATGGTGGCTGTCAGCGGCCCCGTTTAATTGGATGGCAGATCTGAGATCAGTGTTGTAAAAAGTAGCTGATTTTGAAGGAGCACACTGCAGAGAGGCAAACAGTGGTACACTGAACGGCCTGGTGAGTGGACAGGGAGAGAGGGATGGGCAGTTTCATGCAGAGCAATGCAGCCAGTGTTTGATTAAATCAAATGAGACATGATATCTCATCAGGTGTACAAGCACCACAGTTCGTGTAGTAATAAAATGACTGGAAGTAACATGGGCACTGTTGCTGTTTGACATGGCAACACTTGTATGATTCCCATTCTTCGTGATCAATAATGACATGTTAGCCTGTCTATATGATACTGTGCAATTTGTGGCAGTGGATGCCAACAACAAGTGGATCATCCAATCATCTTTTCAACATCCCTGGACTGGCACCTGTAAATAAATGTGAAGCACAACAAGACCTGCAATAGACCAATACTTTCTTACCTTGGCTCAGCGTTTATTCACATATATGAAATGTATCAAAATCAGTTGAATGGGTTTTTTCGCCCTTGACATATTGCCTACCACACAGTAATGCTTTCTAATTTTCTTTATAAGCCATTCTGATCCAATATACACTTGGCAAGGACGTGAATGACTTCCTTCGAAAACGGGAAGGGCTCATACTTGGACATACACATTTTTTTTGTCTTGCTTGGCCCAGTAACCCCCTTTTTGATTTATTTATATGGTAGATGCACCAAAAACCAGTGACATCAAAAAGTGAGCATCTAAAATTATCCATAGCTGTCTACCAAATGTCTTTTGATATGAGAGGGTTTCAAAAGACCCCTGCAATGATTCTTTTTAATTCAGTACATCAGACCATGTGATTGATATGACGGTTTAACACTAATGTAATATGGCTGACAAATGAGGTCTTGTTGACATGCTTCTAAATACAGAGTGGAGCTCAGAGCAGAAGTGAAGCCTCAAGCCCTATTTATGCGTTTTGTTAGTCAATATTGTTGTCGGAATTACACAGTTACATGTTCAGAAGAAGAAAAAGCATGTCTTTTTGGTCACAAAGAGGCTGTAGGTTATATGCTTTGCTTGATGGCATGGCAGGTTGAGAACTGTGCTCCTTATTTACTTTACATGCTCACGTTTCCCTGCCAGGATTCAAACTGGGAACGCTCTCCCAACCTTAATGCGCCACGTTTTGAAGACCAGCAGACAGGAGGCTGCACATAAGAGCTCTGGGTGTGGGGGCCTGTTTAATAGAGCAGACAGTTCTGTCTGTGTTTACCTAAACCCAATCCGTCCAGCCCAGAAAATAAGTGGGATAGAGGAGTGTAGCACCCGGCCATGTTGGAGTGGTGACAGATCAATTAACACCTGTCACTGTCTCTCTTTCCAGCTCTCTGTCGTCATCTTCACACTTGTGTCTCCATTATATTTTTCTGTCCCTCCCTCCCTCTGTGTCTGTGCTAGAAGAGCTCTACAATGATTCGCAATTAACCCCAATATCCTCTCCTCCTACTTCATTTCTCTCTGTCTGCTCCTCTTCCCTTTTTGATTACTCGCCTCCCTTACACTCGTTCCTCCCAATGACTGCGTATTTCAAATGTTCTCTCCCTCTTTCTCCCTTTTCTTTTCTATTTTTTTCTCATCCTCCTCTTCCTCATTCTAGACTGATTTAGAGTTTCTGGACCCTCGTGGTCGGACACCTCTCCACCTGGCTGTCACACTGGGCCACCTGGACTGCGCCAGGGTCCTGCTGCAGCACGGCGCTGACGTTAGCAAGGAGAACCGCAATGGATGGACCGGTGAGTGTGTGTGGTTGTTTTATGGAGGAAACTGAGTTTAGTTTTCTGGTAGCATGTGCAATGTGCGGTATACATAATGCATTACTGGGTGGTGTGTTGATGGTTGGAGTGGTTCAAGATAAAGGTGCTACATGCAGAATTTTATATAATAATATAGCGTTGTCAAAGTAATTATGACACTGCGGTATAATTATAGTAAACAATGAGAACATGGCGGAATTGGTAGTTTCTATCCGACACTAGCGGTTAAAGCTTATGACCACGTTTTCCCATGAGCCTTTTTGCTTCCTTTGGAGATTAAAAATATTATGTATTTTTACTCCTTACAGTATCCATCATTGCACATAAACATGAAAAGCTAGCTCTAATTGCACAAGTAAAACTGTGCCAGGAAGAAATCAGGAACTAACTTCTAATTAACAAATAAGAAGTAACAAGAATGTGTGTACCTTTATTGTACAGTGTACAATGGGAAAATACTTGTAGCACCTTTGATATCAACACGTTCTTCAAGTGGCATCCTTCTGATCATGAGGATCTACTGGAAGTGAAAAAGAGGCTGCTTGGACCATTATGTGATGTGCTTTATTTTATTATTTAAAGAATATGTTGAGAAAATGTTCTGTGTTTAAAGAACAATCTTGCATGTTTGCACACCAGAGAAGTTTAACATGCCACGCATGGCCAAACCCAATCACATATGGCCTGAAAAGGTTGTGGTTTTGGTTATGGCCCCCTTAGTCACAATAAGAGGACTGCAATAATATATAAGATATGATATATCATACACTGTATTTGCAAAATGGCCCACAACAACATTTCGCACTGGCTCTGTTTTACATCGGCACTGGTGAGTATAGCACAGTTTTGTCCTCTTGATGACTCTGATTGGTTTAGAAAATACAAACCAGTCATGATGCTTCTCTTCACCACCTCTTTCGCAAAACAACAGTGGCTTCTGCCAGACATCTCTTATCTGCTGGCACTGTGCAAATGTAGTGTGAAAATAGGTCTGGCAATGGGAGACTAATGGAGCATGAAATCAATTCATTTTTTAACCTTGAAATTATATTGGCTGATATAACACCCTTTGTAGGGTACCAATATGCCACCCTCATCCTTAGGTTTTTGTTTTTGCTGTCATCCCCCTCTGCGTATAACATGCGACTTGTTCATCTTGATTGTGATGGATTAGGTGCTATAAAGTGAAATCTCTGTTATTGTCACGAGTGTTCCTGGGAGTCTGTGGTTGCAGAGTATCATTAGTAATCCTCTTTTGTTTCCTCTAATCTGATTACTGTGTCTTGTCAGTGGGTGCAATTTCTAATCACATTATTAGAATCCAACTGCATGTGGATTGTTTCTGCTGTGTGTGTATATGCTGTATGTGCGTGTTAGCCTTTCCCCACATGTTTGCCAGAAAGGAAATTGTTATAATGTTAAAGTGTAGAACAGCCTGTAAGATTAACAGCAAAGTGGCGATCTGCTGAATGATGGGCGAGCTGGAGTAATTGGTTGTACCAGCTTTTCCTTTGGCCTACTTCAGTTTCGGCAATTCTCACTGCCCCCTTAAATTGCTCACGTACATAAATTTTAGATGAGGCCTGCGTGATTGACTCTCTTTTACTCTCCGTCTCTCTCTCTCTCTGTCAGTTCTTCAGGAGGCGGTGAGTACCAGAGATCCGGAGTTGGTGCGTCTCGTGCTTCGTTACCGTGACTACCAGAGGACTGCCAAGAGACTGGCGGGCATCCCCATCCTGCTCGAGCGACTGCGCCAAGTGGGATTTCACACAAACACTTTAATGCGCACATGGAAAAAGATACCCCCCTGACGACAGGCAAATGCATAGACACAAACAAGTGTGGACAGAAGCACAGTCATAAAAATGACATACGTGAAACAAAACACACACAAACTACAAAGGCACATCAAGGGGGTTTGTGAGGAGACATGCATAAATCTGAAATGTAGATTTATCTATTAAATATTTACTTCTTTGTTTTAGGATATAAATATTCTTGGTTTTGTTTGAAGGTGTTAATAACTTTGTTTACTATTCGACAAGGGAAACACACTCAGAGGAAATGCTTGCGTGTTGCCAAACTCTGTCTCTGGGTATTTTGAGTCATCGCTTTCCCCTAAAGGATAAGGAGCGCCGTGCTTAAAGGCACACTAGCAGTGAAGGACAAGCTGAGGCTGGAGAGCCTGGAGCTAGATGATCATGATCCTGACAGGAAAGTGTTGAGATGCAGCAGATCGTGTTGAAGCTGCTGCAGCAGTAGAGCTGCAGAGAACCGTGGCAGCGATGCAGGGAACTGCCTTCACACAGTCTGTCTTCCTGTGTATCTGCTCCAGCTGGCTCCCTGATACACAGACACACACACACACACACACACTCACACTCTAGCATACTCACATAGTAGACACAACACCCTCGCACTTTCAAGACGACAATGAGTACGCGCACTCAAGCACATATTCTCTTGCAATCGTCGCACACATCACATCGTTCTTCATCTGCTGCTGTTCTCATCCCCATCATTCTCCTCTCCATCCCTCCATCCATCAGTTCTATTATTAACCCACACACACACAACCACTTCTCTGTGCCAGTACCCCCATCTTTGGAACAGACAATGAGGCAGCATCACTGCGTTTGTTCAATCTCCTTCTTTTTCTTTTCCTCCACTTTGCTATTCTCCTCTCCCTCTGTCTATCCATCTTTGAATTCATCACTCTCTATCTTCCTCTTTATCAATGCCCATTGCTTTCTTGTGTGCCCCCCCCCCCCCCCCCCCCCCCCCCCCCCCCCTCTCCCCCCCTCCCCCCCCGCCCTTCC
>CM022478.1:22652744-22673754 GCA_011952105.1 Coreoperca whiteheadi | reverse complement strand
TCCCTTTCCCTCTTTTTTCTCCCCCCCTTTTTTTTTTTTGTCCCCCCCCCCCCCCCCCCCCCGTCTGTTCCTTCTCTGTGCCTCTTTCCAGGCCCAGGACTTCTATGTGGAGATGAAATGGGAGTTTACAAGCTGGGGTGAGTCCAGTCTTGTCTGTGTCATTCCAGTCAGTAAAGCCGTCCAGTACCAACCAGTCAGTACTAATCATGTTATCGTCTCCCTATTGGGTTGAAGAGGCCTGTTTCTTCATGTTGTGCAGGAAACTGATGCTCATACACTTCCTGCCCAGCAGAATGTATGCCTGGCTTTGGTTTTAGGGTTAAACAGCTTGTGCTTTTTATCTAAAGTGCTTTGGAAAACCCCAAGTGGATGTGTTTTTAGTATTAGTCTCTATAGCGGACTAATTGTTTGTTTTTTATATCGCTGTTGTTACATTCAACTACTGAAATGTGTGTGTTGAAATGGATTCATCAGAGTACAGAGCCCAGTAACTGCCAACATGAATCAAATGAAAACAACAGAAAGAAAACTGTACACACCCAGTACAAAAGGCATGGATTTAAGGTGTGTCTGTGTTTGTCCTTAGTGCCCCTGGTGTCTCGTATCTGCCCCAGTGACACCTACAGAGTTTGGAAGAGTGGGCAGTGTCTCCGCGTTGACACCACCTTGATGGGCTTCGAACAGATGACCTGGCAGAGGGGAAACCGGAGCTTCATTTTCAGGGGACAAGGTCAGAGGTCAAGCTCTAGAGTTACTGTGTGAGAATGTGCGTGTGAGTGTGTGCTGTGTTTGGATATATTTATTTATAAAGCACTTTCACTAGTCATTAAGTAATTAATACAATAAGACAAAGAAAATAACATTGATTTAACTGATACTGACCGGACAGCTCATAATCACAGTTATTATTGTGCCAGTGTAATATTGTAGAAAACGAGGTTGTGGGACATCAGATGCATCAAGACCACACCGTTAAGCGGCCAGTATACTCTGTCAGAACTTCTTGTCAGAAGCTTCGGAAACTCCCTCCCCCCACACCTTTCGCGATGTCGGATTGTGGGGGGGGGAGTATTTCTAATTTACCGAAACCGACAATCTGATATTCACACCCACTTCATGCCGTGAGTGGCCAGCTGTGCAGAGGTGAGGTGAACTTCTCTCTCTAGCTCTCTTTTTTCATTCTTGACAACTTTTCGGGTGAACAATGGTTCGGAACAAACATAAACACATTCGATTTCTGAGGTGGGCAGACACTACAGATGAAGAACTAGTTCTGATCGAGCATCCCTCACCTCTTACAGACCGATCATATGAATTCACAGGTCCCAGTTGAGCAGAGCTGAATTTAAGAAGCCCATTCCTGTATTTATCGGTCACATGTGCTTCATTTGAAGTGAATATGAGATGGAGCAAGTATTCACGGAGACTGGTGCAGGTGTGAACTTGCCTTTCCAGGATGATCCTCTCTCTCCCCCTGCCTCTTTCTAGTCTCAGCTGTTTCCACCCCTCTGCCTTCTCTCTGCATTATTTCACCCAGTTCTTCTTTTATTTTTATCTTTCTTCCTCTCACCAGTTTTCATTTTTCCTCTTTTTGTGACCTTTTCCCTGGGCTCTTTTGAGTCTCTGCATAATGTTTTTCTTCTGGACCTGCATGTCTGGATCTTTAATTGGCCCTTTCCTTTTCTCTGTCCATCTGCAGTCTCATGACATCAGTCATCATCTCTCTTGACTTTCTTGTACACGCACATTTGTGTTTCTTTGTGTCTTGCAGCCCCATTGGCTGTATCGTTTGTATTGTAGTACTTTCCCACTCTCAATTTCTTTTCTGCCTCTCTTGTGCCCACTAACATTGCCCTCATTTTCCTCTTCCCGTCTGTCACCCTCTTGCCTCTCAGACTCCAGCGCAGAGGTGATGGAGGTCGACCATGACAGGCAGCTGGTGTTCTGCGAGACCTTGTGCGTCTCGTCTCTCACAGCGCTCTCACCTGGGCGGGGGAATGGCGGCGCCTCCAGCAGCAACGTCGCCGGTTTGGGCCTTCTGGGGGCGATGCAGCCCAGCGACGAGCAGGTAGCAGCCAGGCTGTCGGCCCCTGTGGTGACCACTCAGCTGGACACCCGCAACATCGCCTTCGAGAGGTCAGACGCAATACTGATATACAGAGAATATGAATACACAGGATGTTAAGTTATAATCTCTTTTAAACACTATCAGAAAGGCATACTATGTAGTCTACTTTAAGACGTGAATAAAGGAACCTGTGGTGTCTGTGCCGAAATCTTAAAATTAAAGGAAAAATCCCAGCTTTAAAAACTAATATACAGCTGGCCTTGATGTACCCTTCACCCCACTTTTGTCATTTTGTGGTGTATTTTGTTTTTGTGAATAATTACGCAAACTTAGATGATGTCACAATATCCAATGCAGCTGTAACAGAAAATCTATAAACAGCAAGAAACATCAGGATTTTGTACATCCCTCAGAATCAAAGCGCAAGGGCTTCTTTCTGGTCTCACCATTTTGCAACCATGTTCAACACTGATACATGAAGAAGTCTTCCAAAGAGCAAGCACAGCAATCATTTTCTCCACCAACATTAGCCTCGGTACAACACGATGCAATTCAGCCACAGGACATTTTCTGCTCTAATTGTTGGCTTTTTTTTTTTCCTGAGTGGAGAAAATCACTCTTTTGTTGTTGCTGTTGAATTTCTGTCACTCTTTCACTGTTGCTGTCTCCTACGCTACAACCCACAGCTGACTGGAACAAGTTCAGGCACGTTCTCTGGTGGCTGTCAAAATGCATTTCACAAAATAGGAAAACACTGACAGAAGCAGCAGTAGTGGGGGAAGTGGAGACAACAAAACTAATGTAGAATTAATTGCTTAATAAATCAGTAATATTGCTTAATGCTTAATAAATCATATTACTGATAAGTCATCAGTAATATGCTGTGTAACGAACACAGCATATTACTGATTTATCTACAACAGAGCCAAGGTGAAATGTGAGAAAGTGTGAAACGGGAGACTATATTGAAAGAAAATACAACACAATCTTCCTGTTACAAGTCAAAGTTCCATTCACGAGTAATATTGCACACCCTTGCTAATGTCAGTACACTCAGTGGTTTTGCTGCTACCGGAATACTTTTTTCTTGAGCTTAGCAAAACCTTAGATAGATATTGCTGTGTAACTGACTTTACGGAGTCGGCTTGCTGCCTTTATGACTCTTCCCTACTTGTGCCATTGTTACACAATTAGCACAGATTTAGTATTTACTATTTTTATTCTATTTTGGGGGTGTCTTTAACACATGGCCAGGGACTAGCTACTGCTGAAAAATGTCCTTCTGCGCTAACTCTTGCTCATTTAAAGTTTTTCCTCTTGTCTGCTGAAAAGATAATAGCGCCGTCCCTGACAAATAAATACATATAAAACCAAGCTAAATCATTATCTTTTCATTATAAATGGCGACATGAGCCACTGTTCAGCATATGTTACATTAGGTGCCTTTAAGTCATTACATTTTAAACTAACCAATAATACATATCTAATGTGTCTTATGTGAACTCAAATGGCTAAAATGCCCAAACTTTTGTAAGTAAGCAGCGTGATGTGGAGGTAGTGAAGCACAAATTAGCCTCAGGCTCTGTGAATTAGGCATAGGCCACTTCAGTAAAGCTCAACAGTCCAATTCAAGTAAGATGCACCGGTGAACGTGGAGATGGAGGGGCAGATAGCAGACGAAAAGACATGGAAGAGGCAGACAAGACATAAGCTGACTAGAGGGAGATGGAGAAGAATGGAGAAGAGTGGTAGAAGAAAATTGGATGAGCAGGTGGCTTGTGTGCAGTCAATTTAGGAGCTTTTTATTATGCTAACGGAACAGTTTTATGGCTCAGTTTCACATAAAGTGACAGACGGAGAGATGAAAAGCAGTGGAAAGGAGGAGAGAAGGGAGGGAGAGGTGGGCCAAGCAGGCGCATAGAGGACAAAACTCATCTTATTCTGGTCAGGTTGTGAGATAAGAGGGAGGGGTGACAGGACAAGGAAAGTTTTGGACAGTGAGGGATAGAGGGGAGGAAATGAAAAGAACGAGGATGGAGGAAGAGATTTAGAGGGAAAGGAATGAGGGAGAGAAAAAGCGATGAGACAGAGAGAAATGGGGGGGGGGGGGGGAAAAAAAAAAAAAAAAAAACTGGGGGAGTCAATGGTTTTGGACGAATAAGGAGAAAAATAGACTGCGGAGAGACACAGTGATAGATAGGTGAATCATGGAAAGAGACCCAGAGACAGGAAGTGAATGTTAACAGATAAAAAGAAGATGGAGAGGAGAACGGCAGAGAGAAGTGAGCAGGGAGGGGTAATCACCTCCTTGTCAGACTTAGTGTCACCTGCATTTTCCATGGTCAGCACTCCTGTCTACATGCCAATAATCTATTTATGAAGCTTTAGAGCAAACCACTTTGTCAAGCACCACAGACAGGACATCCACCTCTGGAGTTAATATGTCTTTACGCAGCCATGCACAAAAACTACAGCACTGCAGTTTTGCTGTTTTAGGGCTGGGAGTACAAGGTTGACTGAATCCCCAGTAATTGAGCTATGATATAACTTTAAAATTCAGACATATCGCCAAAGTCATTATTCACAATTCACCCTGAAGGAAACATGAATGCCAGTACAAAAGTTCACGTCAATCCATCTAATAGTTGTTGAAAGTTTGGACCAAAGTGGTGGACTTACCAACAGACTGACTTTGCCCACCCCCCCCGGGGGGGGGCAAATATGGGAAAGTCATCCCTGAAAACTCACTTTCTGTGGTTTGGTCCAGAAGGAGTTCAGTGATGTGAATACATCACGAAGATGGGATATGCCTCACTAACGTCTGGGCCAACTGCCTTATTGCACACTGAACTGTTGATCTTCACTGACAACAAACAAGGACAATGGCTGCAATGTTTTCAGGCTGAATATTATAGAGAAAAAAACAGAACCTGCGACTTGCAATCTAAGGGGAGACGATTGATTTATCTCGCCAATGAACTGCATTCATGATTTCCTCTCAGGTATATATCTGCAGATTGCTTGGGACAGGTAAATAATCTACACCAACTGGGACTGCAACTGTATGTTGACTGGAAGTTGAGACCACGGCGAACTGATGTGAGATGTGTTGAATCTCTGTTGCAGGAACAAGACGGGCATACTGGGCTGGAGGAGCGAGAAGACTGAGACGGTGAATGGATATGAAGCCAAGGTAGAGCACAGGCTGCTCAAGACAGCTCGCTGATCTCTCACACTGTCCAGGGGAACCACTGCTGTCAGAGCTCCATTTGATATTTCCTGAAAGTTCACTTCACTTGAAGAGTTTAATTTCCACAATGAATCACTCCCAAAGTTATTTTAAAACTTTTGCTCTGGACGTTTGAGGACCTAACCTTCTACATTTTTAAATAATGACAGATGAATATCTCATTTTAAGATGGTATTTACTTAAATACAACAATTGAGCATGGATTTTTTACCCTCGGATGAGGAAAATTCATCAGCACATAAAAGACCAGATGGCCTATCAAATTAAGTCTAAAACACACGGGAGTTATGTATCGCACAGACACATGCATTACCTTGACCCCATTTGTTTTCTTGACCCCCTGGAGGGATCGATGGGAGACAAGTGTCAGACACCCAGGACCATCTGTCACTAGTGGTTTAAAAGGACTTCAGACATGCTCTGCAGTAAAATACTGCTGCCTGAAAATCATCTATTTTCTGCATCATTGATCTAGAGTTACAAACATAAACAGACAACTCCTGTTGCGCTGCTCTCCTCCTGGACGCTTTTTAGCCCTTCCATGGACTTGTCCGCCATCCAGTGTAAATTTCGAAACAGAAGGCTGCTCAATTTTTAAATCAGTATTGTCTTTTTGTGGTCACTAGTGTCGAATTCCACTACAATGGGTGTAATGTTACACAGAATTCATGGTTTGATAGGGTCATGGCTTTGTACTTTTTTGGTATAATGACAAACAAAATGAACATACATTTGTTAATGCACAGTCCGTATGACTTCCATACAGAAGTCAGGCCAAGTCTATTTGTATAGCACATTTCATACGACAGACATAGGCTTAATGTTTTTCAAAATAAAAGCAAGAAAGAAAACATGAAATATTTCCTTATTTGGTGTAATAAAAAACTCTTTATGCTCATTTCTGTATTTTGCCACGTTCACCAAATCTGCAAGTCCAGTTTGAGGCACGGGGAGTGGTAATCACTTCAGTACTTTTCTATATGTGTGTTTTAATTGGGTCAGAAGAAAAGAAAAAAAATTTAAAGGAAATTAAATGGTTGCTTTTATAATTATCATTATAATTATTACATATACAGCGGTCGTCTCCGTCTCTTTCAGGTGTACGCAGCATCCAATGTGGAGCTGATCACCAGGACCAGAACTGACCATCTCTCAGACCAGAACAAGAACAAGACCAAAGGTAAGTCACTTTAGTTTGTCAACTGTACCTCAGTGCCAAATGAGCATTCACCACTTAGACCACCGAGGTGTTCTTTATGTGCAGCTGTAACCCCCAGCCTAAGTGCTACGACATGTCTGATAAAAAGAGTCACTGATGAGTAATCCCCCCTCACCTGAGCTCGATGAGATCACCCTGAGGCTCCGGCTAACAGCCTGATACGTTCACTCGGTGCCTCCGTCTCGTTTTCTGGTTCGGATCATAAATCAAACAGGATTAGGAGGCTTCCCTCCCCGGACTGTTGCTGTCAGCCAGGATCAACCATCACACGCTCCTCTGAGGGCTCTGCTCTTCCCAGGTCACAATCCCCATCTGCTAATATGCAGGATGGAAGTGTGCTTGGTAGCGCTACACTGACTCCTGAATGAGTGACTCACTCTATTTGCCCTTCCCTTGTGCTACTTTTCATCATTTTGTTAACACTGTAAAAAAAAACTATATAACCTACATACACACATACTCTTATCTTGAGTCAAGCAGCAGCAGCAGCAGCAGACAGATCAGCTGGCCTCAGGTCAAACTGTGGACACATGTCTTATAAACCACACCAAGACACCACTGTCATTAACACCAAATTGATGGACCTTTGCATAGCTTTTAGTACTCATTCGGTGTCTGGTTAGTGAGGACAACCGCAGCACCAGTCCTGTCTGAAAGTACAAGCCACACACTAACAAGCTGGCCATGTTTGCTTTGCTGCTCATATCTCTCTCATATCTAAATGAGCAGCAGCTGTTGGTATTCGCATGCACTCTGAAAACAAAGGGTGCCTTCATTGTGGGTTCTTTGAAAGACCCTGAAATCTTATTTTCTCAACCAGCTTTTTACTTTGAGTGATGGGATCCCACGCGAACACATTATTAATCTGCTAACGTTGGAACAGTTTGGGTTATTGTTACTATTATGAGAGATTTATGTGTTTGTGTTTTCTTCACTGGAAGTGGGTAGGGCTCAGTTGGAAAAAGGTGATGTCACGCACCGTGTGCCAATCCGGATATAGTAACATATGAATCAAAATCTGAAGACAGCTGGTGGCTTGTTTAGTCACTGTCAGTCATATCGGTTCAAAACACACCCCCACAGTCCTAATAAAGCAAATTAGCTGAGTTTTTGAGTCACCTGAAAATGTTTCCAACAGTTACAAGCTTTCGAAATGAATAATATTTGCATATTCATTGATGGGGGGAAGGGAGTAGATGTCATTTTAAGAATCTATTATTCTTTATAATTTATTATTCCAAGCAGAGCATGTTTATATGTATAGATAACATGTAGGGATGGGCTCTTTAAGATCAAACAGCTCTTTTTATTTCCACTCACACCTTTTCTTCCAAGACGCTACCGCGGTTCTCTTACTGCTGCTGTCTGAAGATCCCTAAAGCCTCTTCTATGCACCTGTCATTTTCAGAGTGTGGGTTTTCACGTAGTTGTTTGCTTGTTTGACATACATAGGGATTCCTGTTTTAATTCATTGACAGTCTAATGGTGAAAGTAACTTACACATGCTGCTGTGCATAGAGTATATACTGAATAATACTGTGTACACACAGGCGAAGTGGACTGTAACTGAATTTCAGCTGTAGAGAGAGGATATTCGGGGCCAGCGATACACTGAAGACAGTTATAGTGACTACACAGTATGAATATCTTTAATTCTAACTTTGAGGTGTTGCCATTTTTTATTTTGCATAAAATTCATATTGCGGCTAGTTGCAGAAACCAGGAGATCCACTGGTATTTAGGATGTATTTTCGAGAAATCTTACTGATTAAAAGCAAAATTTACTTAAATGTCTTTCGGTTCAATTCAGTACAGTGTGGTTCTGTTCATTTCATGCTGGCTCTCAGAGGATGATAAGACTACAACACAAAAGCTTGATATAATGCAATAAGTTATCTTGAGAAAGACACAGCAGGCAGCTGCAGTGGAGATTAATGAGCCCATGTTTCACCTTCCCTTGATAAACAGGCAGCAATTTAAGCCAGCTTTGGGTGCTCTCTAGTGTACATAAACTCAAAAGAGTTTATGAAACTCAGACTAACAGGACAGTTGGAGTTCGCACGTTGTGATTGTGTAACTACATTCTCTCGGTATAACTCATCACTGCTGTGTGTCTCTGAGCAGGTGGGAAGACTCCACTGCAGAACTTCCTTGGGATTGCTGAACAACACATGGGGCCAAACAACGGAGTAAGTCAGTTAGACAGTTCATTTAGATGATTTAGGTGATTTTCCAGTTGTTCTTTACATGGCGGATTGCATTTATTTGTTCTATGGAGACAATTTTATAAAATCTTTTCAAACCCGATCTAATAAATATGAAAACATAGTGGTTGAGCTGGGAACAAAGCAGTGATTAATGGGTTCTGGTGCTGACATTACAATTGGACTCGACTGGTATTTTGTGGACAGCAATTATAGTGACAATTGTAATCATACTCAGTATTGTGAATGAATTATCATTTTCAATATTAGCATCATCCCCATCACCTCCCCTCTTTGGATGGACAGTGAGTGTATGAATCCCGGCTGCTGACTCCATTGTGTCAACTGGAGAGCTTGCCTGCAGAGTAAAACAGTAACTCAGAGGCTCCAACCTGCTCTCAAATATTGATCATGTTTTTTAATTTGTTTCTGCTGGACAGCATCTATGAGTCATACCTCCCTCCTTCTCGTCTATCTGAATTCTGTCTTTTCACTTGTTCCCCCTCACTGTCGCCTTTGCTCTTTTCAACCTTATGCCTCTCTATCCTCTCTACACAACACTCTCAGTGTTTTTTCAGGAAAAGCTTATTTTTCTTTTGGTTTGACGCGCTCTCTAGGTTGTTTCGTTTCAATTTTCCAACCCCTTTTTGATTGTCTGGATGGAAATGCAACAACATGGAAGTTTTTCACAAGTCTTTGGAAGCCTCTACCTCCTCCAGTTACGGTGGCCTAGTTTTGACAGGTTTACTGGCGTCATATCCCATTTACCCCCTCTAGTTGCTATAACTTCTGGGGAAACATGAGAAACACCAGATGATATGTTCATGAGTGATGAAGGAAGTCAACAAACTAGCTAGCTGGCCACTCCATTGTTTACTATTGTGTGTATGATTGTTTGTATTGCGCGCTCGTGATGGCGCATGGTCATTCATTGCTGTTTGCTGCGCAGTCTGTTTTAAATGAAAACATGTGGTTACTTCAGGAATGTTTTTTAAAAAAAACATTATTTTCTCTTCTGCAGGCCCTGGTGACCCAGATGTCATGTCCTGTGGTGACCAACCCCGCCGCGCTGACGGCTGAGGAATACTTCAACCCCAGCTCGTCACAGACTCAGAGGGACATCGGCCACGCGTGCCAGCTCACCACCAAGACCCAGAGGTGACGCAGACAGACAGGATAGCAGACAGGCAGCCGTGCATACAGTGAAGTCGCCCTCCAAGCTCACCGCCAAGTGCCAGAGCTGACAAACTGATGGACAGAGAATAGACCGGCACACGCGCACACACACAGGCAGAGGTGAAACATGGACAAATAATAGTGGGAAATAAACACACACACATATTCACACACTTGAGGAGTAGATTTCTGCAAAGCTGGTGGCGACTCAAACAATTAGACAGTCAGTCTCTGCAGTCTAACACACACCTCACACAACAAATGAAGGAACCCTGCAGTGTCTCTCAGGCTAAATTGAACATCCTGGTTCTCTCATCCCGCCGCCAACCTGCCGTCCAATCCTCTGCCCTGTGTTCCTCTAAGTGGCTATTGTCTGTCTGTCATTTTCAGTAGTCAGTTTGATTGTTCTGTGGCACTTAATAAAAAGTGACAGGACATCATGAGGATGAAGTGTTTGAGGTTGCAGATCTGCCTCTAAATGCTGTGTTCATTATCGGACAAGTTAAAATAATAAGCATTGATTGGCCTCAGCACGACTCGGCAGCTTGTGGACAGTCACTGTTAGCTGACGTAATCAATGGCTTGGCGTAGCTCTGGCCAAAGAACCAATCACTTGCATGAGGACACACATTGCTTCAATTATACTAAAGTCAGAATTGTCTGACTTCTGACTTGCTTCGTTTCTGATCAGCTGATCTGCATCTTCACAGAGTGTGTGTAATGTGTGTGTGTGTGTGTGTGTGTGTGTGTGTTTTTGTTTCCAGGTTTAAAGCCAAGTTGTGGTTGTGTGAGTCCCATCCTCTGTCCCTGGCAGAACAAGTGGTGCCTATCATTGATCTCATGGCGATCTCGAACGCCCTGTTCGCTAAGTTGCGGGACTTCATCACTCTGCGCTTGCCGCCTGGCTTCCCTGTCAAGATTGGTGAGAGCTGGGAGAGTGAGACGGATGGAAGGAGGGAAGGAGGGAGGGAGGTTAAAGCGATGGCTGGTTAAAGAAAGGGGACGATGGAAGAATGAAAAGGGAATAAATGTGTAAAACGATGGATGGAAAGAAATGAAATATAAGGACATGCATGGTTAACCGGATGGTGAGACTGATGCAAAGACACAAAATGTCAACAGATAACTTAATAATAACAATAAAAATGGCATCTTCTGCTCCATTACTCTCCTCTCCCTGCAGAGATCCCTCTCTACCACATCCTAAACGCCAGGATCACCTTCAGCAACCTGAACGGCTGCGAGGAGGGGACGGGCGTCCGTGCTGACAATGAAGTGGGTGTGGAGGGGGACGGACAGAGGGACCCCCCGAGGACGGACACCCCATCTCCGGGCAGTGACTCCTCCAGCGTCTCCAGCTCCAGCTCCACCAGTGAGAAACTCACCCCCATACACGCTGATGTGTTTTCTGTTGTATTACAGTGTCCTCTTGACATACATCTTCTTCTTCAGCTGATACAATTACAGACGAGCCTCAGCAACTTCAGCCCATGTTTCCGACGAGCTCTTTTATAAATCTCCACTAATATTTACTGCGGCACCTGAGCCATACTTCAGTTCACAAACAGAGTTAACTGTTGCGTGATAGAGTTATGAGCGGTATTTATCACTGATGTTGGATGCAAGGTTATGTTCCTTGCGTTGTGTGTGAGATTATGGCGCACTTTCATCATCTTCATCAAAATCCCAACAGCCAAGTTTAAATCTGCAGCCATGCGGAGGGGAGGTATAATTTATTGTTTGACCGCTCAGAAGAAACCTCTGTGGAAATCCTTGATGTTATCTTGCAGAAATGCTCTGTCTTGAGTCATAGTCCTATATTCTATATTGTGGCAACAATAATATGGTGGGAAAATGACCTGATACATCTTGTTTTAAGGTGGATTTCTCTTCCTTTCACTCAGAAATTACTGTCATTTCCTGTACTTCTCCTTTAGTCTAGTATAATCTCCTACACTGTTAGATAACACTCCTTCCCATCTCTTGCCCTTTGCCCTCCCTCTGTGTGCTGCAGTGTCATGTCGAGCCGGAGAGATTTCCCCATGTGTGTTTGAGGCCCCGCCTGGATACACCATGCTAGGAGGGAAACAGAGAGACAGCATGAGGGAGGAGGAGGAGGACCTGCTGCAGTTCGCCATACAGCAGAGTCTGCTGGAGGCCGGCTCCGAATATGATCAGGTGGGCTGACTGTGACACTCCTGGGTGATTATCTTCTGTCCGGAAATGAAAGAAACACCAGTCAGACATCTTAAACCAAGGCCTTGTTTAATTGATTGTTTAAACCGTTCGATAAGCAGTTCCTGCTTTCTATTCTGCACAGCACATGCAGTTTACAACCCTAACCCTAACCCAATTTAAATGATATTTACCACTTGAAAATCGTAATACATTTTGCAATGATTTCAGACAGAGCTAGATAAAAGCAGCAGGCTTTTCATTTCTTGCTGGTTACCATTAATTTTGCCAGCTGAAATGATAACTGTTGCTGGAAGATTTAGCCTAATCATCAGCTATAGCTACGTATCTAATTAGGCTAACATTAAGCACCATGAGTTTGTTTAAAACGCTGACTTTAGCTGCGCTCCCACCAAAAGTACCAGCAACTTTTTTTCCCCAGGAACTTCTTTTCAAGAACTAAAATGTTCCGTCAGCCCATTGTTGTGTGCGTTTCCACACAAAAGACCCAGGAAGATTTGGCAAATTACACCCATTGTTTTAACTTAACTCAACTCATCATCTGCAATTCAGCATAAGGACCTTTGCTTATTTTAACCTATGCACTCTCACCTGTTTTAAATACTCAGCTTACCGGTGTATAATGGAGAAATTGAGAGCCACTACTTCTTTAGAGAGTTGTAAAATTTAGAATATGGTAACACAAGCGGAAATATTACGTGTCTTTTTGAATATATAGTAATATATACTGTGCTTCAGAAACAAGAACAGCCACTTTAGTACTACAACTATTTATTTATCTGCAGAAATATAAATGTAAAAAATACAGCATACAAAAAATAGTCAATTATCCATATAGAAGACATGTAAATAAAACAAAAACAAATTGTTCTTTAATGTAGAGCTAGTTAGCACTAGTACTATAAGCACGATAAGCTCAGTTATTTTATGTTAGCATAAGCCTAAGTTTGGCTGTTAAGCTTACTTAGTTGTATGCTAGTTAGCTGGACATGCTAACATTTGCAGTTTACCTTACCAGATAAACACACTGTATAATTCATGTCTTTTGCTCTTGTATTTTTGGTTTTGGAAAAGTAAAAAAAAAAGAAAGACGTCCTCCAATCAAAATACTGAGTATCAGCTTGACAGCCCTGCCACAGTTGCTAAACTATGATTGGACAGTGCTGTTCAGGGGAGGGGCTTAGCTAACATCAATTATCTCACCTTTGTCTGTGTTGAATATTTTGGCTCTTGCACTTGTACATAAATATGTGTTTGTAGTATCTCCTTGTGAAGCAATAAATGAACATATTTTAAAAAAAAATGTACATTCACAAATCCATGTTGCTATATCAACCGAGGTGCACAATATTCCCCCTATCAGATCACCCAGTACAAATTACAGCAATAATTTCACTAATAAGTCAAGGAAGAGCGGACAAATTGACAAGTAGGAAGAATGTGACCAGTTTCAAAATAAAAACAATAAGTAAAGTCAATAAGTAGAATAAATGTCCTGTGATGTGTGGGGCCCATACCCATTATATTCAGCACTGCCTCAGGATAGGTGCTGTTTGAAGTCCCAGAAATCCTGGTCCTGATAGTCCTTGGCCTTCTTCCAGAGGTACAGAGAGAGGAAGTATAAATAGGCCAGGTGAGAAAAGTCAGAGAGCATCCTCAGAGATTTCTTAGCTTGGATACAGGAGGGGAATGTAGAGGAGACAGAGGCAAGGTTGCAGCTGAGGACTCGTGCTGTAGTTTGTACAATCATCTTCAGCAGCCTGCTGTCCTGAGCTTTTGCACTGCTGCTTCAAACAGTGACGAACAAGGTGATGACACTTTTAATTACAGCTTTAATTCAGAAGCAGGACAGCTACTGTTTTACAGCTACTGTACAAATCAAGCTTACATTACAGCCTGTCATCTTCTAAAACATACCATAAGGTCGTAATTCCCCACCGTTCAGTCAGTTTCATTTAACTTCAGTGTAAAACTTAACTTGCTATGTCGTGAAACTATTCAAAGTTGAATCCTGGGTGAATTATTTTTTATGTTCTAGTTGTGTGATAATGCAGGCAGGGACTTCTTTGACTGCCACACAGAATTGCATTCACAAGCTAGGTTGTATAGATACAGGCAATCACTCTTAAGTGAACCGTCTCTGATAATAATCTGAGTTTATGCCTAACACCTGATAATAACTTTTTCAAAGAAACCAAGACTCGCAAATATTCACTCTCATGTGTCCTTCAAGTCAAATGAAACTAGGGACCGGATAGACGGTAGGAACAGGACCAGGACCAGATCAACCAGCTAGATGGCCCCTATTGAGCTCCGACACTTACACATTCCCACAACTCATTTTGCCTGGAGTCCCAGAAACCAGCCAATATATCTACACTGTAATACTACCCTGCCCCAGGCATGCTGTATGCCCTTGAGTTTGGGATTATTTGGTAAAACACAAACTTATTTAGGAGCCAAACACAGAGAGCCAATTGAGGACAATGACTACAATGTTTGTTAACATGTAGCCAGGCAGCAAACATGCAACAGGGGGACGGACTGACCAAGAACAAAGGAAACCCACAACTTAAACACCCTCAGGTAGGGGGAAAAAATGAGACACAGGTGAACACAACCAAAGCAATCAAGGGCAGGAAGCAAAACTAGGCAACACATGAGGCAAGGACATTTCAAAATAAAACTGAACATAAACCCAAAACAATGTAAGCATAATATTAACCAAACCAATTTGTAATTAAATCAAATTACCACCAAGTAATTGCCAGACAGACAACCCCGGGGGCCTTCGGGGCCCTAGAGGGCAGTTGGCTGCTCTGACTGGTTATTAATCCAGCCTTGGGTAGGAAATAAATCTATATCTTGTTGTAAAGTCATGCAAAACCACCAACCTTTAAATGAGTGGCTTTTTTAAGGTGCTGTATAAACGGCATCTTTCAGTATAAATGGTATGACGTTCATTAATAGTATAGTGGCAGAATGTGAACAGGTGTTTATCAATATTAATAGCAGTATAAGCAGTAGTATTAATATTGGGTGTGTGTGTAGTAAAGAACCAGGGCCAGGGTCAAACTAGTTTACATTCAGTCAGTTCATAATTCATAATCAAGCCAGCTGGCTGTCTCTGTGCTGTGAGCGAGAGGTACTTTAGCATACATTAACAGGAAAGAATCCTGTAGGTAAGATGCATGACCATCTGTTTATCTGTCCATGTTTCTATCTACTCACTTCCTGTGCTCGCTCTCTGACTTCCCGTGTGGCCTCCTCTTTGTGTCTAGGTGACCATCTGGGAGGCACTGACCAATAGCAAGCCGGGAACACACCCCCTGCCCTGTGACCCAAGTCGCCTGGAGAGGTCAGACTTTCATCCCCTTTTTCTTTTATCCCATTCACCGTTTCTTTTTCTGTGTGTGTGTTTTTGTTTTTTATCCCTTTCTCTCCACCTCAGTCTTGTTCTGACCTCCATCTCCTTTTCTGTAAATTACTGCATACAGCCATCCCACATTTCCCTACCCTCCTTCCAAAGTCCAACCCCTCTGTTATCCGGAACCAACCAGGGGCTGCAGATAAAGTTGGATAAAAGCATAAATGTGACTTTGATCTTCAAAAGAGCTGGAATCCTCAAAAACCATAAATCTCCATGCCTGTCAGGACAGAGGCAATATTTCCAGCCGTTCCTTCACCCATATTGTCTCTGACTTCCTCTCACTTCTGTTATGTATTGTTATTCTTCGGTGTCTTGCACTCTTCCTTTGTTTTTTTTCCATCCAGATCTTTCCCTCCATCACTGACTCACATCCTGTATTCCTGTCCTCCTCTACTCTATTCTCTTATCCATCCTGCGATTCTCCTCTCATGTCCTCTTCACTGTGCAGCTGTGCACTACTACGTGTGTGTGTGTGTGTTTGTAGAGAGTGTGTGTGTGTGGAGGGGGGCAGTGCTGCTGTTGACTTTAGCCTGTTATCTTTAGACAGTGTTTTCTCTCTGTCTTCCCTATTTGCTGATGAGTGGATGGAGACACAGGACACAGACACCGTTCTCTCGTTCCCTCTTGAAACAACCAAACTACTGCATTGTTTACTTACACCCATGTCATAACGTTAGAGGAAACTGGACCTAAACTGAACTAATTGTGCATGTGTCTCATGTGTCGTAGAGACTCCTAACGTCTTTGAAAAGGAATCAGTGCATGAAACAGTTTATTTGGAATATTTTGGACCTGTCCTCTTTGTGACAAGAGCAAAATAATCCCAGAAGATCTACAATGAACTCGAGGGGAGAACTAAAATGACACCAGAATGGGAAAGATAGTTAACAGTCTCCAGTAAGGCGCTCCTTATAATGGGTTTATAAGTTGTTATTTATAGCTAACCTTTGGCTTGTGAAAAATGGCCAGCATGCCACTTACTTTGCCTCTTTAGCGAGCTCAGCATCTTAATGTTGGTAAACTCTTAATAAAGGGCAGTGAGGCTATTTTTTAAATTGTATTTGCTTATGAGATCTGTAAAAGTAGCATAACTACAACATAGCATTGAACAAATAGCTGTCTTTAGATTTCTATGTACATTGTTAAGTAGAGTTTTCAGAATTAAAACAGTTATTTCTTGTGTTCCTTTTTACCATTGAATACTTTTCCTAAACAAGAGCCACGCTCTCTCCCTGGAGAATCAGCTTCACAACTACAGGTGCATCTCAATAAATTAGAATGTTATGGAAAGGTTCATTTCGCCACGTACGAGGCTATAGAAGAGTTCGATACTGGCACATGGCATTCCTCCTCTCTACCTCCCGCATTTCCTGTCTCTCTTCGGCTGTCACTGTCGAAAAATAGAGGCGAAAATAAAATACAAAAAAAAAAGTTAATTTATTTCAGTAATTCAACTCAAATTGTGAAACTCGTGTATTAAATAAAGTCAATGCACACAGACTGATGTAATTTAAGTCTTTGGTTCGTTTAATTCTGATGATTTTGGCTCAAAAACCCACCAATTCACTATCCCAACAAATTAGAATACCAATAAAAAAAAAAACTGTACATGTACTCTTTTGCTTTAATTTCTGCCTCAGTTGGGCGTGGCATGGAGGTGATCATTTTGTGGCACTGCTGAGGTGGTATGGAAGCCCAGATTTCCTTGACAGCACTTGGCCTTCAGCTCCTCTGCATTTTTTGGTCTCTTGTTTCTCACTTTCCTCTTAACAATACGCCATAGATTCTCTGTGGGGTTCAGGGGTCTGGTGAGGTTGCTGGCCAGTCAAGCACACCAACACAATGGTCATTTAACAAACTTTTGGTGCTTTTGGCAGTGTGGGCAGGAGCCAAATCCTGCTGGAAAATGAAATCAGCATCTTGCTGGTTAGCAGACGGAAGCATGAAGTGCTCCAAACTTTCTTGGTAAATGGGTGATGTGACTTTGGTTTTCAAAAAACACAATGGACCAACACCAGCAGATGACACTGCACCCAAAAATCATCACATACTATGGAAACGTAACACTGGCCTTCAAGCAACTTGGGCTTTGATCTTCTCCACCCTTCCTCCAGACTCTAGGACCTTGGTTTCCAAATGAAATACAAAACTTGCTCTAATCTGAAAAGAGGGCTTTGGACCACTGGGCAACAGTCCAGTTCTTCTTCTCCTTAGCCCAGGTTCAGGAGTGGCTTAACAAAAGAAATACGACAACTGTAGCCAAATTCCTTGACACGTCTGTGTGTGGTGGCTCTTGATGCCTTGACCCCAGCCTCAGTCCATTCCTTGTGAAGTTCACTCAGATTCTTGAATCGATGTTGATTGACAGTCCTCAGAAGGCTGCGGTTCTCTCGGTTGGTTGTGCATCTTTTTCCTTCCACGCAACTTTCTGCTAACATGCTCGGTCGGATACAGCACTCTGTGAGCAGCCAGCTTCTTTGGCAATGACTGTTTGCGGCTTACTCTCCTTGTGAAGGGGGTCAATGATTGTCTCCCGGACAACTGTCAGATCAGCAGTCCTCCCCATGATTGTGTAGCCTAGTGAACGAAACAGAGACCATTTTTAAGGCTCAGGACACCTTTGCAGGTGTTGATTAGCTGATTGGCATGTCACCAAATTCAAATTTGTTGGGATAGTGAATTGGTGTTTTTTTGTTAAATGGGAGCCAATATCATCACAATTAAAAGAACCAAAGACTTACACTACTTTAGTCTGTCTGCATTGGATTTTTTTATTAAACGAGTTTCACACTTTGAGTTGAATTACTGAAATAAATGAACTTTTCCATGAAATTCTAATTTATTGAGATGCACCTGTATTTCTTGTTTTTTTGCTGGCTTGGAGCAAAATATTTTACCCGAATCTGCCTCTTTCTTATACAGTCAGTGTTATCATAATGTCTTTTATAGTTGCATTTGGGTCTAACTAATAAGCCATCACTTCTGTGGCTAAAATGTGAATAAAGTCATTACTGAAGAATCACAGGTCAAATAAGCCGACAGCAAAAGTTAGAAATGAATCTACAACCAGTGGTGGAAAGTAACTAAGTGCATTTACTCGAGTACTGAACTTATATATAGTATAGTTTTGAAGTACTTTACTTGAGTATTTACATTTTCTGCTTCTTGATAATTCTGCTCCACTACAGTACAGTACATTTCAGAGGCAAATATTGTTGACGATTTTGCATTAAAAAACATTTGATGAGCATAGAAAATGCAACACAGCGTAAAAGTGTCTAGTTGTGGCTCCTTGTCATGTTTCTGATGTCTATGGGTTGTTAGCAGTTCCACCAAAAGGGGGTTTCCCCTCTAAACTGCTCGGAAATGTTCACGGAAAAACAGTAATTGTTCGTGGTTCAAACAAATATTACTTTTGATACTTTAATTACATTTTGCTGATAATACTGTACTTTTACTGAAGTAGGAATGTGAACCCAAGACTTGTACTTGTAATGGAGTATTTTTACACCGTTGTATTGGAGGATCTGAATACTTCTTCCACCACTGTCTACAACAAACAACAATAAGTCGGAAATAAAGGGTTAATGAAGAAAGTTTGGTTGAGATGATCTGTAGCTCTTTTCCAGAAGAGGTTGAACGGTCCATTGGAAGCGTCTTCCTGTTGAACTTAAGAGCTATCAAGACAAAGCATGTGTCAGGTTGGGGGGACTTTTCACAACCTGCTAACCCAAAAGCTGTTCTTGCTGGCTGCAGCAAATCATATATGAACCATTAATTCTATGAAACCTTTTGACCAAAAATAATACAACATTGTTTAATACTACTGTACTCTTAAACTAACAGGAAGCAACATACTTTCAGTCCTGGAGCCGGCACTTCAACCTGTGTTCTTCCCTCCTCTACCTCCCCCCAGGACCCCCCAACACAAGCCCCGCGCCCCCTCCAGCCTCTGCTCCACCCCCTCCAAGAAGAAGCCCACCACCTGCAGCTACGACGAACAGCTGCGCATCGCCATGGAGATCTCAGCTCGGGAGCAGGAAGAGGCAGAGCTTCGGCGGCGCCAGGAGGAGGAGGAGCTCCAGCGCATCATCCAGCTGTCACTCATGGAGAAATGAGAGCTGAGTGGCCCCGCAGGGGTCTGAAGGGAGGGGTCTGGACCGAGGACACGTGGGAGAAAAGGGCCGCACAAGTTACTTTAAAACTTAAAGCACACTCTGTAAGTGGCTGGAAATAAACGCCAAAATCATCTTAGTAGTTTGATACGATCGAATGGCCTCCTCCTTTCTCTCCCATCACCTTAGTCAGACCTTTCCCATGAAGCCATACAGTGATGTGGCTGTCCGGCCTCAGACAGCCAGAGAGGGACGTCCGTTTCCTCTTTCTGGTGCCACATGGTACTTTCTTGACCAGTGCCAGTTTACAACCAACAATACATCCAATACAACAAATTTAGTGGAATGCCTCCTTGAATGAGTGATTTCTGTCTGTTTGTAGATATGTGTGCGTAGATGTGTGTGTGGGTGTGTGTGTGTGTGTGCGTGTCTGTGTTTCAAAACCAGCTCTCCGCACAGGGGTCAAACAGATCACCCTCTGTCCTGAAAACGTAGCGTGTTAGGCCAACTCTCTGCTCCAGCACTAACACGCACACGCTCACTGAGTCCTTTTTTGCCACTGGGTTGTGTGGTTTTCAGTCTTAACTGTGATCAGAAAACAGCTTGTGCGAAAGGAGCAGTGACAGGCCAGGACCAGTGGTGTGACGTAGAACACTGTAACCTTCTTGGTCAAGATGAGTTGAATGTCGACAAACCATCTGACTTCCTCAGTTTCTAATGAAAAAAAATTTAACAAGAACAGACTGGTACATTTTATTTGTTTTGCACAAAATTCAGATGTACTGTATTTAGCTTGTGGGCGGATCACATATATGACTGTTAATGGATGATGTAGATGACGAGTTTGCGCACTAAACTCATGCCAGTTCAAGTTTTAGCCTGACGTTAGACCGCAGGAACACAGATATGATGAGATGGGATGAAGACTTGGTGTACTAACTAACCTGTATGTGACTGTGAATGGGTTTGTGGCAGGCCTGTGTGTAATACAAACAATAAAGGGACGTGACTTGTGGTTTTGTAAGTGGCTTGTGGAATAGAAATGTTACTGAAAGAAATAGTTCTGTATATTTGCATCTTCTCACCTTACATGAGCGGATGAGTTCTGTATTTCTGTGTAGTCACGGCACAGTGTGTGTACAATATTTCAGCATGGTCTGCACCCGTGTGAGGTCCATTTTGTCCGACTTCAGTCTAGCCTGGAGACCTGCAATATCAGAGCACGCTCTCTGAGGGAAAATGTACCCTGGAAGAATCACTGTAGAGGCTATTGACAGCAATTTTAGGTTTTATTGCATGGCAAGTTGGTTCCACAACATGCCGGGAAAAAAAAGCAAATCTAAAATCACCCC